>JAYESA010000013.1:54215813-54815813 GCA_036927795.1 Iris macrosiphon | reverse complement strand
GAACTGCTGAAACCAATATCGTGTCGTAAAGCTTTGGCAAACCACCCGTCACCAAAATTGAATCCGTGAAGCAACCCTCACCTGGGGACCGACCAGTTGTCATGGGACCGACATACTGACCCTCAATCTTTGGCTCATCACCATTCGTCATTTTTCTCAACAAATCGAACCCTCCGTAATCCTTAAAGTATCTCGAATTCCCTCATCAGCAAGTTTTCGATGATCCAACTTATGTCGAATACCCCTCAAGCCTCCATCCGATGTTTATGGCCTGCCTGTGCAACTCAGCGGCTTGAGTCTGTACATGCCACAACATAAATCTCCTCGAGCCAGCTGTTGGGAACCCTTCGTAAGTATCCAATCTTTGTCCCAAACAAACTGCAACAACTATCATCCGCTAGCCTCCCTACCAAAATCAAGTTGTAGCGTAAACTTGGTACATGTCGTATATCCTTAAGAACGAGCTTCTCACCAAGCTCCTTTGTCAAGTGCACACCACCGATGCCTACAACTGCAGTCGTCCCCTTATTGCCCATCTTCACACGTACAAACCTACCGCCATGGTATAACATGATTATCCTCCTATATGGAGTGGCGTGATACGAGGCCTCCAAGTCCATGACCCAATCGCCATCATGACACATGCCACAAGGTTCCTCTGCATCAGTTGCTGCGATGATGAGATCTTCCATAGCCGTGAGATCCTCATAATCATCCTAGCCTTTGGCCCTCTCAGCTTTGATCTTCATATAGTTTCTCTTGATATGACCCCTTTCGCCATAGTGATAGCAGCCCTCCTTGCGGTCCACAGTCGCAAGATCTCGAGAACTCCCCCATGTCCTCACTTGTGACTTGGGTCTTCCCTTCCAGTAGGAAGCCACCAGAGCGGATTCCTGCGATAATTCCACTTTCTTACGTCGGATCTCCTCGTTCAACAAGATGCTTTTGACTGCCTCCATCGTGATAACTCTACCAGGCGCGGAGTTGCTCACCGACACCACCAACGTCTCCCAGCTTTTCGGTAGAGAACTCAAAAGCAAAAGGGCATGAAGCTCATCATCAATCACCATCTTCATCATAGATAGCTGATTGATAATACCCTGAACCTCATTCAGATATTATGCCACTGGGGCACCCTCCGTGTACTTCGAGTTGACTAGTTAACGAATCAGAAATATCTTATTGTCAGCAGTCTTTCTTTCGTAAAGTGAATGCAGCTTCTCCCACAATGCTTTTGCTGAACTCTCCATGGATATGTGGTAAAATACCGAGTCGTCCAGCCATTGGCGAATGAATCCAATGACCTTTCGATCCAATCATTTCCAATTTTCAGCAGATTTTTTTGATGGTTTAGTGTTGTCGCCCTCCAACGGACCATGCAAGTTATTGCACCAGAGTATATTCTCCATCATTGGCTTCGAAATCGCCCAATTACCCCCATGTTAGGGTGATCATATGAGTGTTCATCTGCTCCGTAGACATAGTTGCCAGAACCAAAACTAGTAGCTCTGATACCATAAGTTGGGAATTGGACATGCCATGCAAGCGTTCCGACACCGAGTCTGAGAGTTCCCGTAGCAAAAACTTTAGGCCAACCCACCTGAGATAACCAACCCCTATCTAACGAACACCAAGCACAGATAAAGACAAGTATTTGCTGGTGACTACGTCACTTACATAAATCCTAACCTTTATAACTCAGGTAAAATTATAATATTGACAAAATCAATGTTGAACCTTTTGCCTTAATAGATTCAACCCCCTCACTACACTCAAGAAGAATAGAAAGAGATTATAATTGAAATCACTCACCAACCAGTAGCAATCTCCCTGAGCGAAGGCAATGACTCCTTGATTAGATCTCTTTCTTCCTTCTGTCTTAAATTGTGAAGTCCCAAGAGCAAAGCACGGACTTTCTCTTAGATTTTTTGTGGACGAGCACCCTAAATCTCTAACTTGTGCTGCCCTTTGTCCCTCTACCCTCCTCCTATATTTATAGGATGAGAATTCATATTTTAGGTCATAATAGGATTTTCTAAATAGAAAACCTTAAAATAAGAATCATATTCCACCTAAAATAGCCCAACACCAATTATGAACGTCCAAATATAGTCAAATTAAATATTTGATACAAATTTGAAATCTAATAAAATCTTACATTTAATGTAGATTTCTAAATTATATCAAATTAAATCTTTGACCATATTTGGGCTCCAAAATTTACCAAATCTAGACTGGACCCCAACAAGATTTAAGACATGCTGGTGTGATTTTAGGACTTAAATTAAGTTATATTTCTGAGGGAATTAGTATCTCAATCTCACTATATAAAAAAGATACTAAAAAGATTTAACTATTTGATTCTAAACATGTAAGCACTTCATATGAGCAAATAACAGGTTAAAGAAGAATAAAAGAGACAGTGTGGCCCAATTGAAGTATTATCAACAAATTGGATGCTTGAACTATATTTCTACCCGTACCATAGAAGATATTTTGTTACGCAGTAGAAAAACATAGTCGGTACACTATCAATCCAAATAGTTCACATTAGACTACATTACAAAGGGTAATGAGATAACTTAAGGGCACGATATCCTATGGATTATTCTATAGAGGATACACATCTGTATTGAAAGGATATACTGATGCAAACTAGATCTTTGATACAAATGAAACCAAAGCCACAAGTGGATATATATTTACATTGGGAGGAGATGTTGTAGCTTAGAACTCAATCAAACAAACATGTATTTCTAGATCTACTATGATGGCAAAGTTCATAGTTGTTGACCTCACTAGTAAGGAACTAAACTGGCTCAAGAATCTGGTAACATGTATTCCTTTGTGGAGTAAACTGTCCATGTTATCCCTGTATATTGAAATAGCCAAGCTGCAATAGCAAAACCTCAAAGGACCAGTTATAATAGAAACTCTAGTCATGTAAGTCTGAGGTACAATCGGGTGAAGAAATTGCTGTCCAACTGGGTAATTGTAATTAACATAGTCATATTAAAAAACTATCTAACGGGCCCTCTTTAACTAAAGGTCTCTCAAGGAGACTAGTGTTAGATACGACAAGAGGAATGGGGTTAAAGCACATAGATTTAGTCACCTCAACGGTTACCCAACCGTTGATTAGAAGCACCCAAAAAATGTTTAATTGGTTACAACAAAATTGATAACGGACTGATCTGATACAGATGAAACCAAAGCCACAAGTGGATAAATATATTTACAATGGGAAGCACTTTTGTCGCTTGAAACTCTTTCAGATAAAGATGTATTCTAGATCTACTATGGAGGCAGAGTTCGTAGATCTTGACCTCACTAGTGAGGAAGCAAACTGGCTCAATAATCTGGTAACATGTATTTCTTTGTGGATCAAATCAGTCTATGCTATCCCTGTACACTAAAACAACCAAGCTACAATAGAAAAAACTTAAAGGACCATTTATAATGGAAAATCAAGACATATATGTCTAAGGTACAATCGGGTGAAGTAATTATTGTCCAACGGGGTAAATTGTAATTGACTTTATCAGATTGAAAAACAATCTAGCGGACCCTTCAACTAAAGGTCTCTCAAGGAGACTAGTGTTAGAGATGACAAGAGGAATAGGGTGAAGCACATAGATTGAGTCACCTCAAAGGTAACCCAACCATTGATTAGAAGCACACAAAAAAATTCAATAGGTAACAAAAATTTTTATAAGTGACTGAAAACACTATATGATTGTAATTGTAATTGACCATTTCTCTACTATATAATGTTGATCTGTAATAAATAATAGGATAATTATAAAATCTTAATTAATATGTGGCTTGTAAAGTAGGGTATATAAATTACAGAATACCAAGAAGGATTCACCTATTTGAGAGTGAAAGTTGGGCTGCTTTATATGGGAACTCAAACTATTCTCAAGAGCTCTTAAGAAACCAAAATGAGCATAAAGTCAAAAAGTATAAAACTGTTGATATGATCAAATGTTCGCACAATGTGTTTGTGTATATGTTGATTTTTTACAAGTAAGGTCCTAAGTTCAAGACTTATGTCACTCTGGGTCTGTATATGTCACGCCCCGATCCTAGAATACTGGATAAATACAGGGACTGACATGGCTAACCGCACATTACAGAATCCCAAAGTAAGCCGTAATGTGTTAAGGTTGTCAAGAAGACATGGGTGAACTCTAGCATGTTATGACGTCAGTCATAAGGCCGACAAATTCTATTATCTCAATCTAGCAACACAAGTATAAGAGTATATCATATATGAAAGTAAAATGACATACCAAAGTATATACCACATATGATCATGAAGCTAGTGAATACAAAATATTGCACTAGCAGAGTATAATTATACATGATCAAATATACCAGCCATGGTCCAATATATACATCATGTTGACCATAGTCTCAAAAATATAAGGAGCTAACTCTGTCCCTTGCTAAACACTACAAAATAAAGTAATCAAGACGAGGGGTGGAAGAAGAAAACTCCCTCACGAGCTTCGGCCGTAGTCCTACGAGTGCGAGCCATCTTGCTATAAGTACGGTGGATCCTGGTTTCTTCGGGGTAACCTGGCCATGCAAAGCCAGTAGAGTCAGAACCCCAAGCAACAAGTACCACAAAGGATCTCGAGGTGATAGACCAAAGACATCACAACATAAGTAGAAAGAGACATAAAAGAAATAAATCCTGATTGAGACTTGTACAGTACCAATATACTTGTCTCAAGAATAATACTGGAAGGACTGATAACAAGTGCAAAAAAATAAAAGTAAGGCGACGAGCAGAAAGAGAGTATGGAAACTCCTCTGGATCGGGACCACAACCCTTAAACTAAACAAGGACCAGGGTTGCAAACCTTCAGCTGAGCAGAACTTAGCACCCTAACCACGCGCCGAAAGAAAATAAAACTAGAAGAGTGAGCTATAATGAAAGTAACATCATTCATCGCACGGCCAAACAACTTTACGATTTGCTACGATTAACTAGCTAGGGTTGTCACAGACATTAATTACTAAATGCATGCTTTAAGAATATTGCTACCACCGACACTGCAGTTAACCCGGATGGCCAAGGGTACGCTTGTCTAGTAAACTTAAATGCACATACAACCATACAATAACATAACTTTTTACTTGTCATAAATAAAAAATTAAACTTATAAGCATAAACTTAAACTTGTGATCATAAACTTGCTTCATAAACTTGTCTTGTAACATAAACTTGTATATAAACTTGTATATAAACTTGTCTTGTAAGTATCGCAGCATGCGTAAACTTGGTCAATCATGGAGCCCTTGCCTAGCAGGGTTGTTCCATGTTGAATAGGGCCCAAAGAGATCGGGGTAGCCGGTAGCACAATATTCTTCCCTCCCAACGATCTAGGTAAATCTTATCTTGTTTAATTATTACTAAATTATTTCAAGTTCTCGAGTCGTTGACACTTGAGAACTCCCTAGAATGACGAATCACGAGTATGAGCTTTTCACGAGTTATCGTATTCCCGACACGTGATACATTGGACAATACTCACACTCGATTACCCGATACCAAATGCAATAGATTTTTATACATAAATATTTTCACGTTGTCGTGAGGATTGTGAACTTGTACATAAACTTGTCTCGTGAACTTACATACAAAACTTGTCTGTTAACATAAACTTGTATCAACATAAGAAAGCACACAACAATAATCACTAAAGGAATTATTAAATAAACATAATTAAGGGAACACAAAATGCACACAAGAATTCCTGGCCGCATGCACCCACTGACCGCATGGACTCACTTGCCGCATGCACCCACTGGCCGCATGCACTCACTTACCGCATGCTCAGGATTAAAGTCTACTCCTAGGGGCAAGTGCTGAGTGATGGGTCAATAAATGAAGTATCAGTGAAGTGACATAAAGTTATTGATGTGACATGCCAAAAAGTATGTCAGGAAGAAAAGACAAGAATTATAAAAAGATGTGCCAAATAGTTCAGAGTATGCGTTCAAGGAAAACAACTCATGGCCGCATGAACTGTCTTCCGCATAAACACCCCTCTTTGACTTAGCGAATTTTTTATTCGTTCAGCAAGTGAAAACACAAGCAGTTCAAGGATAGCTCTAGAACACTTTGTTTAATGAACATTCATGCATCCAACAAGATGGACGCATGCTGCCAGTATGCGACAAAGAGTTCAGGCCGCATAACCCTCTCGGGCCGCATAACACTCTCTGCCGCATAGATCGCTGGCCGCATGAAGACTTCGTCTTCTCCAACAGAAGGTTCAGCCATGGCCGAAAGCTCTAAAAATTAAAATTTTGTTTTCTTCATAAAGCCAAAATGCTCTAAATAGAAAGCTCTATCATGTAGCAAAAAATAGGTTTTTAAAGACACAAGTTTAATAGATCAAAACCAAGAAAAACTCATGAAACCCTACGTTAGAAATATAGATCTACACTAATCCATCCATAAAAATAGAAAACTCCAAGTACTAAAAGTGCTTAGAAATACATAATAAACATAATAGAACAATAATATGGAGGGTTTCTCTATTTCTCATACAATGTGTACTTGCCTATGAAATGGGGAGAGAAAACTAAAGGAGGAGGAAGTAATAAAGAAGTGAGGAGAGGGAAAAAAATCCCAGGTTATATATGTTAGGGTTTGAGGGTTGAACCAAAGGTTTTCATGAGTTAGACCAACCCATAAAATAAACCATGAACTATATTAAACCAAAGAATAGGTCTAGTCTCTATGCACAACCAAGCTAAAATAAAAATACGTTCCAAATATGTATATCAGGAACGGGGAGTGACATCTCTACCCACCTTAGAAAAATTCAGTCCTCAAAATTTGAATCTAAGCAATAGATACAGAATAAGGACAAGCATGATATGAATCTAATAGCAACTACAAATGCAAGTAATATCATCACAACATAAAGTTTATCACCAGATCATGAAAACTAGATACGAAGGCAAATGGTAGAATATACCTTCCAAATCAAACAGGTGCGGGTATCGAGACCGAATATCGTTCTCGTGCTCACACGTCGATTCTCCAAGAATGTGATGTCCCCAAGCAACCCGGATAATAGAAATAGTATGATTCTTGAGCACCTTCTCCCTTCCGTCCAATATGGATATGGGTTGCTCCTCGTAAGATAAGTTGGTACCAACGGCTAACTCAGAGTGATCGAGGATATGACTCAGATTCGGAATATACCTACGCCACTGAGATATATAAAATACATCGTGTACCTCATATAACAAAGACGGAAGGCAAGACGATAAGCAACATCGCCTACCCGCTCGAGAATATCGAACGGATCTATGTATCTAGTACTAAGCTTCCCACGAACCCCGAATCTAATGACTCCACGAAAAGGAAAAATTCACAAAAATACGTGGTTGCCGATACGAAACTCTAAAGGTCTACGATGCTGATCTGCCCAATACTGATGCCTATCTTGTAAAACCCAAAGTCGCTCTCTGTTCTGCTTGATAACCTCTACTATCTGCGTGATCATTTCAGGGCCTAACATCTTTCGCTCACCAATGTCGTCCCAAGCCAACGGTGACCTACACTGTCTGCCATATAGTGCCTCGAAAGGTTCTATCTGAATACTGGCCTGATAACTATTGTTGTACGAGAATTCCACCAAGTGAAGGTGATTCTCCCAAGATCCACCAAGATCTAAGGTACAGGCTCGTAGCATATCATCCAGGGTCTGGATGGTTCTCTCTGATTGTCCGTCTGTCTAGGGGTGATAAGCTATGTTGAATCTTAACTTGGTGCCCAAACTCTGGTGCAAACTTTTTCAAAATAAGAAGTAAACCAAGTGTCTCTATCTGACATGATACTTACTGGAATACCGTTTTGTCTCACTATCTGTTGCATATATATTTCAGCCAATTGTTCTGTAGACTGTCCTACTCGAAAAGGAAGGAAGTGAGCTACTTTTGTGAGATGATCTACTATCACCCAAAATGTATCTCGACCAGTTGGTGATCTAGGTAAACCAGTCATAAAGTCCATCATGATGTGTTACCACTTCCACTCTGGAATAGTAAGCGGTTACAATAATCATGCATGTCTCTGTTGTTCTGCCTTCACTTGGTGACATACCAGACATCGGGATATGAAGCGTGTTATTCCCCTCTTTATTTTGTTCCACCATAAGTGTTGCTTGATATCTTGGTATATCTTTGTGCCTCCCAGATGAATGGAATACTGGAAACTGTGTGCTTTAGTCATAACTTCTTGTCGAATATACCCGCTTGGTACGTATAGTCAATTTCCAAACCTTAGCATTACATCTGCATGTATTGTCAACTCCTTCTGAAGGCCTAACTCACATTCTTCTCGTAGCTTTTAAATCTTTGGGTCCTCTGCCTAAGCTAGTTTGGTTCTATCTACCAAAGTTGACTGAATCTGAAGTCTAGCTTGAATACCTGTACTATGCGAAAGTACTATCTCGATATCCATCTCTCTTAAGTCTTCTAGAATTTGCTTCTGAGTAGTCAACATAAATTCTCTACCTCTCCTGCTAAGTGCATCAGCTACTATATTAGCATTGCTTGGATAGTACTGAAGTTCCACGTCATAGTCTTTCAACAACTCAAGACACCTTCTCTACCTTAAGTTTAGGTCCTTCTGCGTGAACACATACTTCAAACTCTAATAATCCATGAATATTTCTACTTGATCGCCATATAAGTAATGCCTCTGTATCTTAAGTGCAAATACTACTGCTGCTAGCTCCAAATCATGGGTTGGATAGTTCTTCTCATCTAAGCTGTCGAGAAGCATACGCTATTACACTTCTTTGTTGCATTAAAACAAATCCAAGTCCTTTGCCAGATGCATCACAGTATACTGTGAATCCTCCGGAGCCTGCTGGAAGAGTAAGGATTTGTGCAGATATTAACTTCTTCTTTAACTCTTCAAAGGCTATCTGACATTTCGCTGACCACACAAATTTAACTTTCTTACGCATCAACCGAGTCAAGGGTGCCGAGAGTTTAGCTAAATTTGACACAAATCTTCTGTAGTATCCTGCTAAGCCCAGAAAACTATGTACTTTAACTACTGTCTTTGAAATTGACCAATTCTCTACTGCTTCTACCTTCTTGGGATCAACTGACACTCCTGCTCCAGAAATAATATGTCCAAGAGAGGATATGTGATCCAGCCAGAACTCACACTTACTAAGCTTTCCATATAACTGGTGCTCCCTCAAAGTTAGCAGAACTATCCTGAGATGTTCTTCATGATCCTTCTCATTTCGAGAATATACCAGGATATCATCGATGAATACTACCACAAATTGGTCTAAGTAAGGCATGAAAATACGGTTTATCAAGTCCATGAATACTATTGGAGCATTAGTCAGCCCGAATGGCATAACTAAGAATTAGTAATTCCCATATCGTGACCTAAACGATGTCTTCGGTATATCCTTCTCCCAGACTCGCACCTGATGATATCCTGATCGTAAATATATCTTGGAGAAGACTCTTGCTCCACTTAACTGGTCAAATAAATCATCAATCCTTGGTAATGGGTAGTTGTTCTTCACGGTCACTGCATTAAGCCATATGTAATCCATACATAACCGTATCAATCCATCCTTCTTCTTTACTAATACTGCTGGTGCTCCCCACGGTGATGCACTAGTCCGAATAAACTTCTTCGTCTTTATCTCTTCCACGTGTCGATATAACTGATCAAGTTCTGATGGTGACATTAGGTACACCTTCTGGGATACTGGTTCTACTCCTGGCATCAACTCTATACAGAACTATACTGCTCTAACTAGGGGTAATCCGAAAAGATTGTTGGAAAAGATGTCCATGAACTCTTCAACTATCTTGGACAGGGGGTTTGCTTCCTTCGCTACTGTCGTGACTCCTCCCTTATGCTGGTCTCTTGCTATTCTGCTATAAATAAACTATTCTAGACCAGGAATTCTAAACAATACTCTACCCTCACAATAGTCTATCGTCGCATGACTGTCTCTCGAACAGTCCATGCCTAAGATAATGTCAAAGTTATCCATAAGGAACTCGATCAACTTTACAGGTAATAAATATCCACATACTACGACTGGACATACTAGGAACACCCTACTAACTTCTACAATCCTATTGCCAGTGAGTATATTCAGCCTCGCTGGCAATGCCTCAAACTTTAATCCAATACGTGTTATATATTATACGTATATAAATGAGTGCGAAGCTCCAGAATTAATCAAAGCTATGTTAGGAAAGGTTATAACAGAAATGTTATCTGCCACCACGTTGCTTGACGCCATAGCTTCCTCCAAAGACAAGGTGAGTTCCTGCCCTTGGCCTTATAGAGCTCCCTGCTGCTGTCTTCCTTGTTGCCGTGGTTGCGGCACTTGCTGATTCTGCTGTTGTTGCCTATAAAGCTGGGCCTGCATCGGTAACGGACGCTGAACTAATGGTCGTGCTGCTACTGCTGGTCCTCCTTGTTATACTATCCTTGGAGCTGGCAATGCAGTAATCTGTTGTACTGGCCCTCCTGGCCTCTGTATCAATGGGCATGTAGCAATCTTGTGATCAGAGCTCCCATATCTCAAACATAGTCTGTTAGCTTCCCGACAAACATATCTGGTATGACCTCCTTTGCCACATAAGGTACAACATGTCGGCACTCCTCGTCATTGTTGCTGCTATTGTTGCTATTGCTGCCTCGGCTGTTGTTGCCGAGTTGGTGTTGTCACTGTCGAAACTGTCGCCCTCCGTGTAGAATCTTTTATACGAACGCCAGGTGATGGTGCTGACGTTCGGGGTACTGGTCCTCCCTCATTGTTTTGTCCATGAGGCCTTTTTTGATCCACTCTTCTCGATGACATCCATTGAGAAGTAAGCTCAATCCTCTTGACTGCTATTAATACTGCCTCTAAGGTCTGGTAGTCGTGCACCTCTACTATGTGCAAGATCTCCAAGTGAAGTTCCTGCTGGAACTTTATTGCTCTCCAACTCTGTTTCCACCATGGTTGGAGCAAATCTGCTAAGTCGACAGAATTTTATCGCATAGCCATCTACTGTCCTTCCAGCTTACTTGAGGTTAATGAACCTTTGCTACAACTCACACTGAGCCACAATCCCAAAGTACTTTCCCCTAAACTGGGTCCTAAAATTCTCCCATAAAATAAGATGCCTCAGTCCTACCTCTATCGTAGCCTACCAATCTCTTACCAGATCTTGGAGTTGTAGGCGAACCAAGTCAACCTGTTCCTCGGGCAAAATTTTATCCGCCGTCAGAATGATCTGAATATCCTGGAGCCAATCATCTGTCGTAATTGCGTCATATGTGCCATCGAAGTATCTGGGGTTCAGTCTGTAAAATCTAACAAATGCCCCAGAGTCTATTCTCTCGCCTCGTTCTAGGGTCGTTTGCAACTCTTGATTCAATAGGACATTATGTTCCTGCTGCTGGAGCTATTTTTGCTGATGTTGTTGTTGTTGTTGCTGTTGCACCACCATCTGGTATTGTTGGAAATCCAACTATCCGTGGATAATCTCTAATAAAGTTGAGGTATATAGTACTGTCAGCACTGCGGGAGGTATGGGAACACCTGGAGCCTGTTGCTCGGTCATATTCAACGTGGGTTCAACTCGAATCCTTGGCTGGGGTTCTACGAGATTTTGTTCCACTAGAAACTTTGTCTCTCTTATTGCTGCAGCATTGAGGGAAGGAGAATCCCTAAAGAAGATAACAAGAAAGCAATTAATCTGGAAGAATTTAAGCTGAGTATCAAAGAGAACGAATTCAAAATTTTAAGAAGGATCATGTTTGATTGAGACTCCTATGACCATGACACCCCACAAGTCTGAAGAATAGACCTGCATGGGCTACCACTAAAATCTTATTACCCCCAGTACCAGAATACAGAGACGGACATGGCCAGCTACCCCGTATAAGGTACTATACATCGTACGACGATCACAGCTGTATAAGACATGGGGGTGCATGCTAAAATTAAGTCTCCTATGTTCAAGAACTTTTATGTCTCAATCATTCAAACAAGAAATAGTAAGCATAGAGCATATAAGATAAATAATAAGGTATCACAAATGCTTTCTCAAAATGATTTGGAGTCCAACTGTGCAAAGTAAGAAGCTAAAAGAGTAAAAAAAAGCACATGACAGTTATCAGTTGTAGTCTAATTTAATACAATCATGTAAGAAAAACTAATGTCCAGATGAGTCGGCTAACAGGTACCGGTAGCTAAACGCCAAAAGAAGTAAATGTGCAAGACGAACAGGGAAGAAGAAAATCCACTCGCTATCCCTGCGACCATGTTCCCGGTACGCGCCATGAGAAGGGGAAAGGTACGCTGGATCCTTGGGTGCTGGATCAAAACCTAGCATTCAAAACCAGTAGGGTTAGACCCAGATAGCAAGTACCACAAAGAAAGCACAAAATGGAGAAACAAAAACCCAAGAAAAATATATAATAATACATAGGTTCAGTGTCGTAACTTAGGTCCATGGCATATCCTAGAACGAAGGACCAACCCTAAAACCAAAAATGGACAAGGGTTGAACCATCACCCTATGATAGTCCACTTTCCTAGGCTACTAGCTGAATAATACAATCACAACCAAATCTATTTTTTCCAAATTGGCCAATCATTTGTACGGCTTGCTATTTTATGGAGTCTGAGGTTATCTCAGAATAATGCATAATAGTATCCCCAGATCACGCCAGTGCCGAACATGAGCTAACCGAACCAATATAATAAAATAAGCACTTGTAGGATGTATCAGTCCCTCGTAGGACCACTGCACTAAAAATATGGTATTAGCGGTTCAAGTGTTTCTATATTGAAACAATGGCTCAACATAATAATAAGTTAGATACCGCACTCCACTAAGGAAGATGATATACAGTATCTGTGGTGGCCATCTCACAACGCACTTAGAATGAATCTCTGTGGGAAGGTTCGTTGGCATGATCTCAGGATACCGTTTCCTCCAAATGTTACTACCACTTTTAGTTACCTAATTAGCCCTATGTTGTTCTTGAAATCTCAAGGCGTGGTCACATGAGAATTTTTCTTAAGATATCGTATAAAGTACGGACACGCTAGATACGATTCCATGGTAGTCAAATCTAAATTCTCCCGAGCGTGTATGCAACATTCATATAACCAATAACCTAGCCATACTTTGGTAGTTGACTCGCTTATTATGCCCGTGCTAGAAAAATACTGTACATATATATAATATCACGCGTTCAGCGATTTGGAGGCATTCTCGATGCACAAGCCAAATATAATCTCTTAACACGTGACATGATGTGTCGCACCTCGGCACATATTAAAACATGAACAATGATCAGGCAATACTGGTATCAGCACGGATACAGTATTCAAGTCCAATTACCAATTATATATTGGGGAGTCAAGAAGATATTCAGTCAAAACAAGCAAGGACGCATGGGTATCTAAGCCGCATGAAGTCAGACCGTATAAAGTCATGCCGCATGAACCACTTGGTCGCATGTCGAGGGTTAAGTCTACTCCTTGGGACAAGTGTTGAAGTAATAGAAAATAAATAAAGTGTCAGTGATGTGACAAAAGGTGACTTATGTGACTGAGGTGACAAGCTATAAAGTGTATCAGGAAGAAAAGACAAAACTATTGAAATAAGTGCCACGATTTTAGAGTCATGTGTCCAAGAAATAGTTGTCGCATACTCTCCTGGCCGCATGGGTGTCGATGCTGCATGAAGTCAATGCCGCATGGAGTTCTCTGCCGCAAGGAGTCTCTAGGACTTAGCAAAATTTTCATTCATTCAGTGAGTGAAAGCATAAGGTGTTCAAGGACACTGTGCAAATCAGCAGTCATACGCCCAACAAGATGGACGGATGTTGTCAGTATGCGGTAAGATTTTAGGCCGCATAACCCTCTCGGCTCTCGGCCGTATATTCTCACTGGCCGTATAGGAACTTCGTCTTCTCCAACAGCAGTTCGGCGATGGCGAAAAAGCTCCAAAAATTGAAATCTTGTTTTGATCATAAAAACTTTATTTTAAGTCCAAATTGGGTGAACCAAAGGAAAAAAATGCTCTAAATAGAAAGCTCTATCATGTAGGAAAAAATGGTTTTTAAAGACACAAGTTTAATAGATCAAAACAAAAAAACTCATGAATTCCATGAAACCCTAAGTTAGAAATATAGATCTACACTAATCGATCCATCAAAACAAAAAACTTAAAGTACTAAAAGTTGTTAGAAATACATAATAAACATAATAAAATAATACTATTGAGGGTTTCTTCATTTCTCATGCAAGGTATACTTGCCTATGAAATGGGAAGAGAAAGCTAAAGAAGGAGGAAGTAATAAAGAAGTGAGGAGAGAAAAAAATATTGGGTTATATATGGTAAGGTTTGAGGATTGAACCAAAGATTCTCATGAGTTGGACCAACCCATAAAATAAACCATAAACCAGGTTAAACCAAAGAATGGGTCTAGTCTCCAAGCACATACAACCAAGATAAAATAAAAATATGTTCCAAATATATATATCGAAAATGGGGAGTGACAGTAGAGCTGGTAACTGTCGGACTGAAGAAGCTTCTGGATATAGAAGCGGGCATAAACCAATCATGTGCTCAGATGTCCCACATCTGAGACACTGGTCGTTGTCCCTGCTACATTGATCTTTTGTGTACCCTGGCTTGCCGTAGTGGCTGCATCCCGCTGGTACAGACTGCCTGGTAGATTGTACTGAGGTTACTGTAGAGGCTGGAGGTGCTGGCGGGCAAGGTATTCTGAATGATGGTGTTGGAGGTGATAACTGAATACTAATGTCTCTCATGGATGATGCGACCTCTTTTGGTCTCCGGTCCTTGCTAATAATCTCTAACCGACAAGCTCTTGGGACCTAGCTGCCCTGAGTACTGTATCGTAGGTGTTATAATTATGACCCACCATAAACTGCTGAAGCTCTAGATGTAACCCTTGCTCAAATATCTTGGCTCGATCTTCCTCAGAAGCAACCATATGAGGAGCAAATCGGCTAAGTCGCTAAAACTCGGCCGCATACTGGTCAACCGATCTTGTGTTCTAGAGGAGGTTGATGAACTGCTGCTGGAGCTGGAACTTGGTGGTTGTGTGAAAATACTTCTCCTGAAAAAGTTCCTTGAACGTCTGCCAGTCAATGGGCTTCAGAAGCGCCATTTCTTGTGCTGCCCACCAATCTCGGACAAGATCTGATAGTTATAACTTTACAACTGCTACCTTCTCATTATCTGGGGTCTTGGTTGCATCCAGGATGTCCTCAAAGTCCTGGAGCCAAGAATCTACTGAAACTGTATCTTTCGTGCCGAGGAACTTGGTTGGGCGCATGCGACTAACATTGGACGCCGAGTTGTGAGTATAACGTCTACTGTTGTTGAATGCTACTCTAACTCCCTGGCAAAGAGTAGTGTAGGTATGTTCTTGTCCTTGCTGAAACTATTGGCAGAGTTGGACCACTTGTTGATGAAGCTGGAGTTATTGTTGTTATTATTATTGTACCATCATCATAGCTTGGATCATCTCTAACATGGCCTATGAGCCTGTCTGCCCTGGTTGTACTGGAAGAACTGGTGGTATTGTCTGGACTGGCTGGGCTGGTATGAATGACGAAGTAGGCTGAATTGGCTATTCCGAAAAGACCGGTGGAGCTAATTGTGCTGGTCGGACATACGTGACTTGCGGAGCCGGCTGATGAAAAGCTACTGACTCTTTTCCTTGGTTTAGTGGCAGAATCTGGCCTACTAATATATTTGCTGGAGTTATCGGTGCAATGAAACCCTCGAAAGGAGGAGCGGGTGGGGTATCCCTGAAGGATAAGGGCACAAGGATATCAATAATGGGACGAAAATGGAACAATCTTGTCAAGCAAGTTTGAAGTTCAAGGAAAGCGAGAGGTGCATGTTGCAAGTGGAGTTCAATCGAAGATTATAGATGATTGAGATTCTAACAAGATGAATCCTCCCACAAGTCTAAAAAATAACAGACCTACATGGGCCACCAAGAAAACCTTGTTACGCTCCGCTCCTAGAATATTGGATAAATACGGGGATGACATGGCCAACCGCACCTTGCAGAATATCGAACTAAGTCGCAATGTGTTAAGTTTGTCAAGAAGACAGATGGGTGAACTTTAGTAAGCTATGACGTCAGTCCCAAGGCTGAAAAAACCTATTATCTCAATCCAGCAATACAAGTACAAGAGTATATCATATATGAAAGGAAAAAGGCATCACAAATTATATACCACATATGATCATGAAGCTAGTAAATATAAAATGTTGTACTAGCATAGTATAATTATACATGATCAAATATACCAGACATGGTCCAATATATACATCATGTTGACTGTAGTCTCAAAAATATAAGGATATAACTCTGCCCCTTGCTAAACACCACAAAATAAAGTAAATAAGACGAGGGGTGGAAGCAGGAAACCCCCTCGCGAGCTTCGGCCGCAGTCCTACGAGTTCGAACCATCTTTCTGGAAGTACGGTGGATCCTGGTTCTCTTCGAGGTAACCTGTCCATGCAAAGCCAGTGGAGTCAAAACCCCAAGCAATAAGTACCACAAAGGAGCTCGAGGCGATAGACCAAACACATCATAACATAAGCAGAAAGAGGCATAAAAAAAATGTTGATCGAGACTTGTACGGTACCAATATACTTGTCTCAAGAATAATACTGGAAGAACTGATAACAAGTGCAAAAATATGAAAGTAAGGCGATGAGCGGTAAAAGATGTCACCACCCCATTTCCAGAGCCGAGTTTTTTTTTATTTTTTATTTAGTTAATTGTGTATTATTTATAATTAATTGTATTTATATTTAATTAGTGGTTGTATTATTTTTTATTGATTATTTTAGGCTTTTGGCTAGCCTGGACCCATGTCAGACCCTAGTGGACCCATGTCCGACCCAGCCCACACCCTCGGGAGACTTATTTTTGGGGTTTAGAATATTTATTATATTTTTAGTGGGTTAGTTGGAGAGATTTGGAGTTAGTTTGAGTGCTTTTGGAACCCCGGAACCCAAAACCCAAGTTAGGAGGGCATTTTGGTCATTTGGAGAATTGTGGAACCTATATGTTTGCTTGGCCGGCCATTCACGGCCCCCTCACCCGACCAAAACAGCAAACCAGCAGCCACCCTTCCCCCATTCACTTCTTCTTCTTCTTCTTCTTCTTCTTCTTCTTCTTCCTCTCCACTACTTCTTTCTTCTTCCTTTCTTCTTCCCACATCCAAGTAAGTGCCCTATTCCTCTTCTTTCTTCTTCTATTCTCCATGGTTGTTAACCCTAACCCTACATTCTTCCCCAACCTAGGTGGGTAGAGCTTAGATTTGGAGTTGGAGCTTGGATTGGAAGCTTGGAAGCTAGGTTTGGTGGATTTAGAGCATTTTGGAGACTTTGGCTTGGGATTCCAACTTCCAAGAGGTAAACCCTAATTTTCTACCTTGTAATTACTTTTATATAGTGTAATTAATAGTTTAGAACCTTTCTAGACCCTTAGGCTACCCGTGGGAGGAAGTTGGAACTAGTTGGGTTGTGTTTGGAGACTTTAACACTAGGTTTTGTGTCAATTTTGGGTGGAATCCGAATTTGGCCCAATTTTGGGTGATGCCCTAGGTTAGACGGACCTAGATAGACGTTGTCGGGTGTCTTGAGGGTGAGTGTGTGTCTCCATTTGGACACGTGAAGCCGTGTCGCGGAGAAACGGACATTTCGGGCGTTTTAGGGATTTTCGTCGTCGCCGGTTCTAAGTGCGTGCGCGTTTTCACCACGGACCTAAAATCGACGCGTTAGCATTTTTTCTTGGATCTAGACATCGTTTAAAGCTCGTGGATAAATTTTGGGCCGATTCCGAGTTGGTTTGGTGTGCGTTTCAGGAGGTTTTCCGAAGCGCACACCGCGTGTTCGTCGAAATGACCGAACGGCCATTTCGGCGTGGTTTCCTAGTTTCGGGCTTGTGCGCGCGTTGGGTTAGCATCGGGGAGTGTGTGCTAGAATTCTTGGGCTATATTTTATATACTTATAGGTGTTTGTGCGTGTCGGGGTCGTTGGACCTGCGTTGGTGAGTGCTTGTGTGAGTGTGTGTGAGGGTGAGTGTGTGTGAGTGAGTGTTTATGTATATATATATATATATATGTGTGTGTGTGTGTGTGTGTGTGTGTGTATGTGTATATATATATATATGTATATTTGTGAGTGGTTATGTATTAGTGAGAGTGTGTGTTAGTGTGTGTGAGAGTGTGTGTGTGAGGGTGTGTGAGAGTGATTGTGTGTGAGTGAGGGTATATATATATATATATATATATGTTTGAGTGTGTGAGTGTGTATATGCATATATATATTAGTGTGTGTATGTATATATATTGATATATGTGTATTTATATATATATATATATATATATATATATATATTGATACGTGTTTATATATGCATAAGTGTGTGTGTATTTATATGTTAGTGTTTGTGTGTGTGTAAATATATATGTTAGTGTGTGTGTGTGTGTAGATATATAAATATATAAAGTGTGTGTGTATATATATGATTGTATATATATATATATATATATATATATATATATATATATATATATATATATATATATATATATATATATATATATATATATGTCTGTATGTGGTTGTGTGTGTGTGTGAGAGTGAGAGGGAGGCTGAACAGCAGCAGCTAGGAGCAGCAACTGCTGTGTGGGGCAGCAGCCACCACAACAGCAGCTGCAGCAGCAGCATGTGCAGTCCTAGCAGCAGCAGCAGCAAGCATTTGAGCAGCAGCAGCAGCACAAGCAAGAGTAGCAGCAGCAGCACAAGCAAGAGCAGCAGCAGCTTTCAGTATAGGTAGAGGATAGATAGATAGATAGATAGATAGATAGATAGATAGCTTGATTTATAGATATCTATAGTTAGATAGATAGGTAGATACCTAGTATGTAGATATCTAGATATCTAGATAGATAAATAGATTAGATTGATAGATAGATATATAAGTAGATACAAAGATTATTAGATAGTTAGATAGTTAGATAGATTGATAAATAGATGGATAGATATCTAGGTAGATAGATAAGTTGATAGATAGATAGATAGATAGATAGATAGATAGATAGATAGATAGATAGATAGATAGATAGATAGTTAGATAGGTAGATATCTAGTAGATAGATATCTAGATATCTATATAAATACATAGATTAGATAGATCTATATATAGATACATATAACTAGATAGTTAGTTAATTAGAAAGATAGATAGATATATAGTTATATAGCTAGATAGATATATAGTTGGAAGATAGGTAAATAGATATTAGATAGGTAGATACTAGATAAACAGATAGTTATATATATAGATACTTAGATAGATAGCTAGATAACTAGATAGTTATTTAGATAGATAGATAGTTAGATATCTAGATATAGATATATTTATATATTTGAGAGTAAGGTAAGGTAAGGTAAGGTATATGTGTGTTGTGAATATATATGTATATGCATATAGATATCTAGGTGTATATGTATATATGTGCTATATATATATATTTTTTCTAGCCTAGATTATTAACTAGGAGCATATCTATTAGCCTAGATAGCTAACTAGAGGGGTAGTTAGAGGGGTATTGGAGAGTATCCCAATACCTTGAGATATCAAGGTATCTCACCAAGGTATTGAGTTTCGAGCGGAGTTTTTGAGCAATAGCCTAGGAATAGTATTGGAGTAATTTTTATATGCTTATGTGTATATATTTACGCGTGCTAGCATAGGTTTTAGCGGGTTTAGGTGGGGTGTGTAGCGTAAGGTGAGGTATCGGATACAGAGGGTATCCCGGTATCTCAAGGAGGCGAGTTTGAGGGTTTATTAGCCTAATGACCTAGTTTTGACCTAGAATTTTAGGAGCATCCTAGTTTGACCTAGAGTTGACCGTAGTTGACCCGGTTGACCTCCAAAGTCAACTTTTGACCTAGTTTTGACCTAGGGTTGACTTTTTGGAACTAGAGTTGACTTTTTGGCTCATATTTCACCGGTTTGACCCGTTTGACCTAGAACGACCCTAGAAGCCTATTTTTAGTTATTTTATATCTGTTTAACTCATTAGAAACCTATTTAACCTTGCTTTTCGCAATAGGTCGTTGCGACACCGGTTCGGATCGCAAGTTGCTCAGGACGTCATGCGAGTACATTCTCTGATAGTTTTCATTATCTGATGATTATTATGATTCAGCTTCTAGTATAGTATCATCTGATTATTCTGGCACAATACGGGACACTGACTGGTATTTCTGGATTCATTTACTTACGACACGTATATTTCATGTTTCTGGCCTCTATTTTGGAATCACTACTGGCATCACCTACAGGCATCACTACAGGCATCACTCATGTTTCAGGCTGGACTTATCTTGATTTACGTGTCGGGTCTTGGATTCACTTGTACTAGTCGGGACGGAGAAATACTCGAGTAGACATGTAAATATTCCTATCTGGCATCATCAGGAATCACTCCCTCTGGTCTAATCTGGAATGATAGCAGCCGTGCACCCAGTGCGCGGTGAGCCGTACTTACCCCTAGTCGTTTACATGTCGAAACAAGTATTTCAAAGACACCGAGTTCATTCTCTATAGTCTGAACTCACTTGCATTTCTTGCTGGTCTCACTTACATGTTTCTGGACTTGACTCACTATATGTATTTCATGCTAGACTCACTACACGTTCATGTGCACAGACTTACTCTTAGTTTAGATTCTTGTATCCTACAGTATTTACTATCTTGCTCCTGATATCCATGCATCTTTACCTTTATGCACCAATTATGTATATTTTCTTGTTTCATACTTGCTTTATTCTTCTTGCTACTTGCTATAATTGCTTTATAGTTTTTATCATTTAACTGGAACTGCTGTTAGAGGTGTACTTGCTCCAGTCCTGACTGGACATATTTTTCAGAGTATCCGAAAGATTGGTGTCCGACATTTTATGGACCTGAGCCTGTCGATGGTGCAGACAGGGACCCTCTAGTTTAGGGATGATTTCCGGGTTGGTAGCCGGGATCACTAGGACCTTGTTGTTGTTTTATTAGCTTTAGTACCGGATTTGTCTCCGGTTTTGGATTGAGACCTTGTTTGTATATTATTTTGGATATTGTTGTATTATTATTTGATGTTGTGGTTGTTGTAGTAGTTGTTGTTGGTTAGACTTTATAGTTGTTAGTCGTCTTTGTTATCTTATCGTGCTTAGATTCGTGATTGAGTACTTGATTATCATTATGATATTGCTCCTCCGTTTGGAGTTGAGATTTTGGCAGATTTATATATTAATTGCGTGAGATTGTTCTAGATAGTAGACCTAGACAGCGTTCTACCGCCGATGCTGCGGCATAGGCTGGACGTACCCACGACTTATGTCCGATTTTCTGGGCATGGGTCGTGACACATTTTTTGGTTGCGGCCCCATGCAGGTCTCAATTCGTAATTAGTGCGATATCGTGGTGGTACAACAACTTAGTTGTACTGCTGCGAGCCTGCTATAGGATCTAGGATGAGAGTGTACTCAATCACGACTAGGAACAATTCTAATCTAATTATTCTGAAATTACTTCTTTTGAAATATTACTGTCCTTCCTTGATGATATCGTATCTTGCGCCGTATTGACTTCTTTTGATCTGTGTTCACGATGCCTCCGAAGACACGATCTCATCATATCGTTCCAGCAGTTGCTACTGAGAGGTCTGCTACCTCTCGTCCAGCTCGTATTCAGGCAGCTGCTACCGCTCCACTCACCACTCTTGCGGTTGAGGGAGCATCTGCTTCTCTCGGGGATCCTTCTTCACCTGTCGATCCGAGGACTACCCCAGTCATTCCGGTGGTTCCTCCACCACTTCCTACTCCAGTAGATGTCGTGCAGTTGTTTGCGTTCTTTAGGGAGATGATGGACGTGCAGCACCGTCCGGTGGATGTGATGAGGCTGGGTATTGAGAACGTCCGACCAGGTAGCCATGACGGTAGTGGACAGGGTGGCACAGATTCAGCCGCAGGCAGATCAGATTCAGCGTCCGAGGCCTGGCAGTATCATTGACTTCCAGCGGATACGGCCCAAGGAGTTCCGGGGTACAGAAGGGATCTTGTACGTGGATGACTGGATAGAGCAGATTGAGGGGATCTTCAGGCTGGCACAGATTTCAGGCAGTATGTAGATAGAGGCAGCGGGCAGTCAGATGTTCGACCTCGCTTTGACGTGGTATCGCACTGATACGAGGATCGTGGTGCCAGGGCTTACTTGGGAGGCTTTTAAGAGACTTTTTAAGGAGAAGTTTTTCCCAGATGTGGCGCTCAGCGCTTTGGAGAGCCAGTTCGAGGCACTCGTCCAAGGGAGCATGACGGTGGACGAGTACGCAGCGGAGTTCTGCCGTCTGGGCAGATTCGTGGAGGGCTTGAGTGAGACAGCAAAGGCGAGAAAGTTTTGCAAGGGCTTGGTTATGGCGGTCAAGTCTTTGACTAGGAGCGACCGTGAGGCGACTTTCGAGCAGATAGTAGGAGATGCTCAGAGGCCTGAGGATGACTTGGAGCTCAAGTCCAAGAGAGGCAGAGATGATTCGGGCAGTGCAAGTGGTAGTGCGGGACCGGCTAAGCGTCCCTATGTGCAGAAGGCAGTGCAGCAGGATCAGGATCAGAGAGTGCCCACTTGTGCCTACTGTAGGAAGACAGGACACACTTGGGATGTTTGTAGGAGGAGGCTGAAGGTGTGTTTGTTTTGTGGATCCGCTGCTCACCAGATGCGAGATTGCCCCACTGCACCTCCATTTGGTGGAGCACAGGATCAGAGAGTTGGAGCTAGGCCATCTGTGGCACAGCATCATGCCCCGCACCAGCAGAGGGATATACCCCAGCAGGGCAAGGCTTATGCGTTGACGGTCGAGGAGGCCGATGCTACGGATGTTGGGTTAGCAGGTCTGTCTCTTGTTTCTTCTTTCTGTCCTTTTCTATTCCTTGTGGTGTGCTTCATTAGTATATGTTAGACTTTTCTTTGTGCTGTGATAGATAGTATAGTGACCCTGATTGAGACTGTGATAACACGACCAATAGGACCATGATCTTGTATGTTATTTAGGTAGAATTTCTTGACTGTGATTGTTGGAGGTTTGACCTAGAGGGAATGCAATTGATTTTAAATTTCGAGGACAAAATTTTCTAAGGAGGATAGGCTTGTCACCACCCCATTTCTAGAGCCGGGTTTTTTTTATTTTTTATTTAGTTAATTATGTATTATTTATAATTAATTGTATTTATATTTAATTAGTGGTTGTATTATTTTTTATTGATTGTTTTAGGCTTTTGGCTAGCCTGGACCCATGTCAGACCCTAGTGGACCAATGTCCGACCCAGCCCACACCCTCGGAAGACTTATTTTTGGGGTTTAGAATATTTATTATATTTTTAGTGGGTTAGTTGGAGAGATTTGGAGTTAGTTTGAGTGTTTTTGGAACCTCGGAACCCAAAACCCAAGTTATGAGGGCATTTTGGTCATTTGGAGAATTGTGGAACCTATATGTTTGCTTGGCCGGCCATTCACGGCCCCCTCATCCGACCAAAATAGCAAACCAGCAGCCACCCTTCCCCCATTCATTTCTTCTTCTTCTTCTTCTTCTTCTTCCTCTCCACTACTTCTTTCTTCTTCCTTTCTTCTTTCCACATCCAAGTAAGTGCCCTATTTCTCTTCTTTCTTCTTCTATTCTCCATGGTTGTTAACCCTAACCCTACATTCTTCCCCAACCAAGGTGGGTAGAGCTTAGATTTGGTGTTGGAGCTTGGATTGGAAGCTAGGTTTGGTGGATTTGGATCATTTTAGAGACTTTGGCTTGGGATTCCAACTCCCAAGAGGTAAACCCTAATTTTCCCCCTTGTAATTACTTTTATATAGTGTAATTAATAGTTTAGAACCTTCCTAGACCCCTAGGCTACCCGTGGGAGGAAGTTGGAACTAGTTGGGTTGTGTTTGGAGACTTTAACACTAGGTTTTGTGTCAATTTCGGGTGGAATCCGAATTTGGCCCAATTTTGGGTGATGCCCTAGGTTAGACGGATCTAGGTAGACGTTGTCGGGTGTCTTGAGGGTGAGTGCGTGTCTCCGTTCGGACACGTGAAGCCGTGTCGCGGAGAAACGGGCATTTCGGACGTTTTAGGGGTTTTCGTCGTCGCCGGTTCTAAGTGCATGCGCGTTTTCGCCACGGACCTAGAATCGATGCGTTAGTATTTTTTCTAGGATATAGACATCGTTTAAAGCTCGTGAATAAATTTTGGACCGATTCTGAGTTGGTTTGATGTGCGTTTCAGGAGGTTTTCCGAACCGCACACCGCGTGTTCGTCAAAATGACCGAACGGCCATTTCGGCGTAGTTTCCTAGTTTCGGGCTTGTGCGCGCGTTGGGTTAGCATCGGGGAGTGTGTGCTAAAATTCTTGGGCTATATTTTATATATTTATAGGTGTTTGTGTGTGTCGGGGTCGTTGGACGTGCGTTGGTGAGTGCTTGTGTGAGTGTGTGTGAGGGTGAGTGTGTGTGAGTGAGTGTTTATGTATATATATATATATATATATATATATATATGTGTGTGTGTGTGTGTGTGTGTGTGTGTGTGTGTGTGTGTGTGTGTATATATATATATATGTATATTTGTGTGTGTGGTTATGTATTAGTGAGAGTGTGTGTTAGTGTGTGTGAGAGTGTGTGTGTGTGAGGGTGTGTAAGAGTGAGTGTGTGTGAGTGAGGGTATATATATATATATGTTTGAGTGTGTGAGTTTGTATATGCATATATATATTAGTGTGTGTATGTATATATATTGATATATGTGTATTTATATATATATATAGATACGTGTTTATATATGCATAAGTGTGTGAGTGTATTTATATGTTAGTGTTTGTGTGTGTATAAATATATATATGTTAGTGTGTGTGTATGTGTGTAGATATATAAATATATAGAATGTGTGTGTATATATATATATATAGATATATATATATATATGTGTGTCTGTATGTGGTCGTGTGTGTGTGTGAGAGTGAGAGTGAGAGGGAGGCTGAATAGCAGCAGCTAGGAGCAGCAACTGCTGTGTGGGGCAGCAGCCACCACAGCAGCTGCTGCAGCAGCAGCATGTGCAGTCCTAGCAGCAGCAACAGCAAGCATTTGAGCAGCAGCAGCAGCACAAGCAAGAGCAGCAGCAGCTTTCAGTATAAGTAGAGGATAGATAGATAGATAGATAGATAGATAGATAGATAGATAGATAGATAGATAGATAGATAGCTAGATTTATAGATATCTATAGTTAGATAGATAGGTAGATACCTAGTATGTAGATATCTAGATATCTAGATAGATAAATAGATTAGATTGATAGATAGATATATAAGTAGATACATAGATTATAAGATAGTTAGATAGTTAGATAGATTGATAAATAGATGGATAGATATCTAGGTAGATAGATAAGTTGATAGATAGATAGATAGATAGATAGATAGATAGATAGATAATTAGATAGATAGTTAGATAGGTAGATATCTAGTAGATAGATATCTAGATATCTATATAAATACATAGATTAGATAGATCTATATATAGATACATATAACTAGATAGTTAGTTAATTAGAAAGATAGATAGATATATAGTTATATAGCTAGATAGATATATAGTTGGAAGATAGGTAAATAGATATTAGATAGGTAGATACTAGATAAACAGATAGTTATATATATAGATACTTAGATAGATAGCTAGATAACTAGATAGTTATTTAGATAGATAGATAGATAGATAGATAGATAGATAGATAGATAGATAGTTAGATATCTAGATATAGATATATTTATATATTTGAGAGTAAGGTAAGGTAAGGTAAGGTATATGTGTGTTGTGAATATATATGTATATGCATATAGATATCTAGGTGTATATGTATATATGTGCTATATATATATATTTTTTCTAGCCTAGATTATTAACTAGGAGCATATCTATTAGCCTAGATAGCTAACTAGAGGGGTAGTTAGAGGGGTATTGGAGAGTATCCCAATACCTTGAGATATCAAGGTATCTCACCAAGGTATTGAGTTTCGAGCGGGATTTTTGAGCAATAGCCTAGGAATAGTATTGGAGTAATTTTTATATGCTTATGTGTATATATTTACGCGTGCTAGCATAGGTTTTAGCGGGTTTAGGTGGGGTGTGTAGCGTAAGGTGAGGTATCGGATACCAAGGGTATTCCGGTATCTCAAGGAGGCGAGTTTGAGGGTTTATTAGCCTAATGACCTAGTTTTGACCTAGAATTTTAGGAGCATCCTAGTTTGACCTAGAGTTGATCGTAGTTGACCCGGTTGACCTCCAAAGTCAACTTTTGACCTAGTTTTGACCTAGGGTTGACTTTTTGGAACTAGAGTTGACTTTTTGGCTCATATTTCACCGGTTTGACCCGTTTGACCTAGAACGACCCTAGAAGCCTATTTTTAGTTATTTTATATCTGTTTAACTCATTAGAAACCTATTTAACCTTGCTTTTCGCAATAGGTCGTTGCGACACCGGTTCGGATCGCAAGTTGCTCAGGACGTCATGCGAGTACATTCTCTGATAGTTTTCATTATCTGATGATTATTATGATTCAGCTTCTAGTATAGTATCATCTGATTATTCTGGCACAATACGGGACACTGACTGGTATTTCTGGATTCATTTACTTACGACACGTATATTTCATGTTTCTGGCCTCTATTTTGGAATCACTACTGGCATCACCTACAGGCATCACTACAGGCATCACTCATGTTTCAGGCTGGACTCATCTTGATTTACGTGTCGGGTCTTGGATTCACTTGTACTAGTCGGGACGGAGAAATACTCGAGTAGACATGTAAATATTCCTATCTGGCATCATCAGGAATCACTCCCTCTGGTCTAATCTGGAATGATAGCAGCCGTGCACCCAGTGCGCGGTGAGCCGTACTTACCCCTAGCCGTTTACATGTCGAAACAAGTATTTCAAAGACACCGAGTTCATTCTCTATAGTCTGAACTCACTTGCATTTCTTGCTGGTCTCACTTACATGTTTCTGGACTTGACTCACTATATGTATTTCATGCTAGACTCACTACACGTTCATGTGCACAGACTTACTCTTAGTTTAGATTCTTGTATCCTGCAGTATTTACTATCTTGCTCCTGATATCCATGCATCTTTACCTTTATGCACCAGTTATGTATATTTTTTTGTTTCATACTTGCTTTATTCTTCTTGCTACTTGCTATAACTGCTTTATAGTTTTTATCATTTAACTGGAACTACTGTTAGAGGTGTACTTGCTCCAGTCCTGACTGGACATATTTTTCAGAGTATCCGGATGATTGGTGTCCGACGTTTTATGGACCTGAACCTGTCGATGGTGCAGACAGGGACCCTCTAGTTTAGGGATGATTTCCGGGTTGGTAGCCGGGATCACTAGGACCTTGTTGTTGTTTTATTAGCTTTAGTACCGGATTTGTCTCCGGTTTTGGATTGAGACCTTTTTTGTATATTATTTTGGATATTGTTGTATTATTATTTGATGTTATGGTTGTTGTAGTAGTTGTTGTTGGTTAGACTTTATAGTTGTTAGTCGTCTTTGTTATCTTATCGTGCTTAGATTCGAGATTGAGTACTTGATTATCATTATGATATTGCTCCTCCGTTTGGAGTTGAGATCTTGGCAGATTTATATATTAATTGCGTGAGATTGTTCTAGATAGTAGACATAGACAGCGTTCTACCGCCGATGCTGCGGCGTAGGCTGGACGTACCCACGACTCATGTCCGATTTTCCGGGTGCGGATCGTGACAAAAGAGCATGAAAACTACTCTGGATCGAGACCACAACCCTTAAACCAAACAAGGACAGGGGTTGCAGACCTTCATTCGAGCAGAACTTAGCACCCTAACCATGCGTCAAAAGAAAATAAAACTAGAAGACGAGCTATAATGAAAGTAACATCGTTCATCTCACGGCCAAACAATATTACGGCTTACTATGATTAACTAGCTAGGGTTGTCACAGACATTAATAACTAAATGCATGCTTTAAGAATATTGCTACCACTGACATTGTAGTTAACCCGAATGGCTAAGGGTATGCTTGTCTAATAAATTTAAATGCACATACAACCATACAATAACATAACTTGTTACTTGTCATAAACAGAAATTGAACTTATAAGCATAAACTTAAACTTGTGATCATAAACTTGCTTTATAAACTTGTCTTATAACATAAACTTGTATATAAACTTGTCTTGTAAGTGCTGCAGCACGCGTAAACTTGGTCAGTCATGGAGCCCTTGCCTAGCAGGGTTGTTCTATGCTGCATGGGTCCCTTAGAGATCGGGGTAGCCGGTAACGCAATATTCTTCCCTCCCAATAATCTAGGTAAATCTTATCTTGTTTAATCATTACTAAATTATTTTAAGTTCTCGAGTCGTGGACACTTGAGAACTCCCTAGAATGACGAGTCACGAGTATGAGCTTTTCACGAGTTATCGTATTTGCGACAACCAATATATTGGACAATACTCACACTCGACTGTCCGATGCCAAATACAATGAATTTTCATATACAAATATTTCTACGGTGTCGTGAGGATTGTGAACTTGTACATAAACTTTTCTCGTGAACTTACACACAAAACTTGTCTGGTAATATAAATGTGTATTAACATAAGGAAGCATAGAACAATAATCACTAAAATAATTATTAAATAAACATAATTAAAGGGAATACAAAATGCACACAAGAATTCCTGGCCGCATGCGCCTACTGGCTGCATGGACTCACTGGCCGCATGGACTCACTTGCCGCATGGACTCACTTGCCGCATGCACTCACTGGCCGCATGCACTCACTGACCACATGGACTCACTTGCCGCATGCACTCACTGGCCGCATGCACTCACTGGCCACATGGACTCACTTGCTGCATGGAATCACTTGTTCCATGCTCTAGAGTTAAAGTTTACTCCTATAGCAAAGTACTGAGTGATGGGTCAATAAATAAAGTGTTAGTGAAGTGACCTAAAGTGATTGATGTAACATGACCAAAAGTGTGTCAGGGAGAAAAGACAAGAATCATAAAAAGATGTGCCAAACAGTGTCATGCGTTCAAGGAAAACAGCTCGTGGCCGCATGAACTGTCTGCCGCATAAACCCCCCTCTTAGATTTAGTGAATTTTGTAACTACTATATTTCTAGACAAAGGTATTTTTGTCATTTTGCATAATTTTATTTTTTATATTTAATTAGTGTGCTATTTAATTATTGTGACTTGTATTCTTATTTATAACTAGTGGACTAGCCTATTAGTTAGACTTGACACTAGAGAACCTAATTAGACTTGTCATGATAAACAATTAAGTCCAACATGGACTAGACCCAAGTTAAACCCATTCCCACTAGTTAATTAGGATGATTAGCTTAATTGCATTAGTTAGAGACTTTCCAAATTACCCCTTCATAATTATTCTTCATAAACTAGCATGTAGGGGCAAATTAGACATTATTGTGACTTGGAGAAGGGGGATGAAGGGCCGGCCACATATAAGGCCACTCACTCCCTCTCTCCACTTCATTAATTCATTCATTCTAGATCCCTAATTTGGTAGATCCATAATTCCTTAATTTCTTCCATCAATTCAACCCCAAATTCTTTCATTTCCACCATTAGAAGAGCTTTGGAGCTTGGAGATGCAAGAAGCACAAGGAGAAGGAGCTTTGGTAGAGAGATCGTGTCTGAATCGTGTCGTTGAGATCTTTTATTGGGAATCAATCTTCCAATAGGTAAATTCTAAATTCATACTCGTTGTAGCTTCCAAATCATACATTTGACCATTAGGAACCCTTCCATGACATAGGGCTACCTATAGGAAGAAGTTCTAGGCTCTTTGGTTGTGTATTATAATTTCTATATGATGATTTATGTCCAAATAGGGAGAATTACGAGATTGACACATCAATTATGTGTCATGAGATCAATTGGATCTAATTAGGCTTAGATTGGGGTTGTGGAACTAGGTACTTGTCCACAATTGGATACGAGTAGGTCGTATCATGATACAGTGTGATGCGGGCTCATTTTGGGTGATTTGTGTATATTCTCTTCAATTCCTAGTGTAACTAGTTGTATTAGTTATTATTAGGTGTATTGGATATGGGTGCATGATTATAGTGGAGAATTTGGGATTTTAGCATTGTAATTGAGTATGTATCATATTAAGTATTGCCTTCTGAGTGTTTGACTTAATGTCTAGTGTGTGTTATATATATATGAATATGAATATTTGTGTGTGTTGATATATATATATATATATATATATATATATATATATATATATATATATATATATATATATATATATATGTTATTATTTGTTATTTTATATTGGTGGTCTTAACTGGTATCAGAAGGAGGAAGGTTGGCAGTGAGGTGTGCGTGTGGTTGCAGAGGATTGCTGCAGTAGGTAGTGGATGGGGGCAGTGCTCTATGTACATCTGATTAGTTGGAGAAAAACCAGGCACAGATACATGAAGTATCAGTTGTGCACTCAAGTGCACCAGTATTAGTAATAGTGGTAACAGCAACTGGAGTTTCAGAACATAGCAATAGCAAGAGTGAAAGCCAGATTAGCTCCACTAATACAGTGGGTCACAGTATGTAGAGTTAAGTATGTTTTGGAGGGGTAGTCACTGTGCTGCAGTGGGATGCTTAGGATCTGATACTTTATAGTATCAGATTGGGTGATATGTAGAGTGTTCGGGTTAAAGTAGAGTAGGCAGTCGTTGCAGACTTTAGAGAGCTCGATGGGGATTGGTGCAGCAGCAAGTAGTTGCTGCTATGGTTGTTATTCCTATTGTTGCATAAACTAAAGGAGGGGAGGGGAAGTCTGCTATTATAGCAATTGATGTTGGTTTTGACAAGAGTATTGATGATAGTTGAGAAAGATGTTTGTATTAGAAGTAAATTGTTAACTGTAACTTCAGTATGAATGGAAGGAGTGCCTGAGAATAAGAGTGTTAGTGATAAGTTATGATTGAAGTAATGTGCACAGTTATGTGTATCAGGTAGATGTCAGATTCAGTTGATGGAGGGTATCTTTGGTATAGATGTGTGTGTTTGAACTTGGGGCCTCTAAAGTGACTGTTAGTGTCAGTGAGGGGTGTGTCCTCACTGTGCACTAGATGAGACTGGGTTCAGTGATTGTGTTGGCAGTAGATAAGTGAGTGTGAGATGGAGGAAATTCAAAGGGAATATAGTTTAAATCCATAGCAGTATGTGGGGGAAAGATGTCCTATTGAGTGTTGTGTGTGTACACTGTGAAGTACACAGTTGAGTTATGACCATGTGTTGATGGTTAGTTGTGTGTGGATGATTGAGTGTCTACACTCAATTTCAGATAATTGGAGCTATCTGAACTAGAACAATGACTGAAGAAGCTCAGGTATTGTGAGTTGATCTTGGTGTTAGTGGCAGGTAGGGTAATGTTAGTTAGTTTGAACTTGAGGTATCAGGCAACTGTGGGGGAAATTTAGCATTTCGGTTGCTGTTATAACAGCAGCTAATAACAAGCCAAGGTAATGAGTAAAGGGTGAAGGGTGTTTGCAGTTGGTTGCTGTGGTGGTGATGTTGTTGTTGTAGTCAATTATATGCTGTACAATGGTGCAGTATGTTCATGTTGATGTTTTGTGTGTGTTGTGAAGGTGAGGTAGTGAATGCAGGGTATGTGAGGTTGTTAAGGAACATCAGTGCTCGGGTTAAGAGGAGAGGGTTCAAATGAGTACCTGCAGTTTAATATGAGTTACCTAATTTATGGCAGTCATGAGTGATACCTGAAACAGAGGGATTGGTGTCACGCCCCAGTCCCAAAATACCGAGGGACTAGATACGTGGCAATGGCCAGCAGTACGCACAGATGGACAACCCAATTCAATGGATCCATCAGGGCATACTTAAGTTGTAAAACAAGTCTACGATAATCATGGCACAACTAATCTCATCCACACAAGATATAAAATATGATCCACAGAATAAATAAGGAATGTAAATCATCAACCAGTCTCAACAAAGTGCTTCGGGGAATAACCCGATAAAATCTAATACAATGGTTCAACCGACCAAAATATAAATGACTAAAATAAATAAATACTGAGCATGGAACATGGATGCCCAGGAAAAGTCTTCAGCTAACACCTCGTCCTCAGATGGCGGTACAACTCCTGGATCAGCTCCTGCTACGGTCCCGTATACCTCGGGATAGATCTCGTCCTCAAATCCTGGAGACATAATCCGAATCCAGGTCCTCAGGGGACATAACAAGGTACAAGAAAGCTCATGCCAAAATAAATGCAGTGCAGAGAATAAATGGAATAAATAGTGCAAGTAAGTAACCATCTATGTGAAATGCAAGTTGAGAGCAACACGAGTACTCAGGCTGAGCCACTACAAGCTCTGTGTCGGGGAGCCGGTAGCGGTAATAACCGGTAGTGGGTCTAGCTCTACTCCGAGAGTCTACGACCTCTCAATAATAGAAGATATATATATATATAAAACAGCCTGTAGCCTGTGTGTCTCTCCCCACCCAATGTAACCACGCATATCATGACCATAACGTCTCATGTCCATGTCAAGAGGGATCATAGCTAATGCAACCAGTCATACTATATCTAAGAATATAATGTCTAAGTCCTGTATCCTATACAGAATCACCACGAATATCTCGGGAAAATCCTGTCTCATGAATAGTGTCAAGTGTCCTGAGTCAAAGCGTACTTGGTAAGACAAGTATGAGAATATATAGTGTCACGAATGTCCATCACTAGATGACCGTACCCAACGCCGCGTACAGTGTTGGCACCCGACTAATAATCGGACGCTAAGTACGTCACACGGTCCTAGGTTAAGCATGCACAGCAATATAATGAAGCAAGGAAAATATGTAACAATACTGCAGAGTTTTGGCAAGGTACACTTGCCTGGTGTGTGAATATCAAAAGCTGTCCCTGTATCAGTGGATCCGGTGGGTACTACTCCAAAAGCTGTAATAAATATCACCAACAGTCTCAGAAAATGTCAAATAGCTAGAAATGCCTGTCCTTACGCCCAATTTGGACACAGGGGCAAAAAGGACATTTTCGGGCCAAAGCGGGGTCCACATGTGGGCCACTTTGTATCGAAAAGCGTGCCAGGGTCAAAGGTCTCCAAATTCCTCAAACTCAGTGTCTACAAGTCAGGAACGATGATACGATCTCAACGGAACTTCCAGAATTGGATTTCGATGAGCCGATCACAAAATCGCCCGTCAAGTGGAGTGTAGGGCCCACGATACGCAATTTTGTCAACGTTCTCAGAATTGGACCAAACTTGGGTCACAGGACCAGCGTATTGCTACGAGTCCGATGGCGCAAGTTTCGTCTCGATCCGACGTGTGTACACAAAGTTACAGTGTATTCCAGAAAGGACGGATACGGGACGGTGTCTGCGGATATGCGTTGATTTCGGTGTGCACGCACATCCGAATCGACTTCTGCAAAATCTCACATGTCCGTATCGACGTCGCGCACGTTTCGGTAAAGACCGCGTGCGACCAAGTCGTCCCGTTTGGCGGGGCGTACTCAGTTCCGGGGTAAACTAGGGCATTGTTTTTCCTGTTTTTGGATCGCGGTGTACGATCACCACAGGACGTGATGCACCGAGCGAATTGCACGGGCACCGAGGGGGTTATACAGTCTACGCGTAGCAACTGACGGAAACTAAAACGGAGTTACGAGTTGAGAGAAAACGGTACCTGTACAGGGCTCCGTGAATCTGAGTTTCACGCGTCCGTGTGACTGTTTCGACACAGTACCTGTGTCCGAACCGCTGCTGTGTCTGCTGCTCGTGTCCGGGTCATCCGTCGAAGAGGAGATCTTGACAGCAGCGGCGAGGTTGGCAGCGACTTGGGGCTGTTGTCGAGTCGTACGGCGGTTCAACGGTGTCGAGATCGGTTCCCGGCGAGTATGGGGGAAGGGGATGGCGGACACGGCTACGCCAGCAAGCGGGGAGTCGAGGGGTCGACGGGCGAGGGGTCGTGCGGCGGCCTGGCGGAGATGAGGGCACTGTGCGGCGGAGATGATGAGAGGGAAGTCTGGTGGCGGCTGGGCTGGGCACGAACGCCGAGGGAGGGAAATTTATAGGCTATGCACAGTAATTCCGGTAGCTAGGGTTCCAATTGGGTTTCGGGTCGGGTTTGGCTCGGATCTGACCCGACCCGACCCAATAAGCGGGTTTGGTTCAGGGTTGGTTTCGGTTTGGTTTATTTTGGTCTGGTTGGGTTCGGTCTACATATCTAATAGTTTTTAAGGCTTTAAACGCGTCTCCGGAGTCCAATAAATTCACCGAAAAATACCACATGTCCGGTTTTCCAATTACACCATAAAATATTATTTTCATAATATTTTAACACCAATTAACAGCATTTAAAATTCCTTAACTCATAATTACCTTGGTTCTTCGTCGAGAAAAATATCAAAAATTTGGGAAAAATTGTATTAAAATTATTCTGAAAATCAGGGTGTTTACAATCTACCCCCCTTAAGAGGATTGCGTCCTCGCAATCAAAGAATAAGCTACTAAAGGTAGAACTATAAAAATTACAAGGTTGCTTAGCTAACAACTGCACTCTCGAACAAGTGGGGGTAACGCTGGCGCATACTATCTTCTCGTTCCCAAGTCGATTCGCCAGGAGAATGATTTTTCCATGCTACACGAACCAGTCCGATTGTCTGTCCCCGCAATGTTTTCTCACTGACGTCGAGGATGCCAACTGGTTATTCTTTATATCTCAAGCTTGGGCCCACTGCGATCCCTGAATGATCGACTACGTGACTTGGGTCGGTCACGTACCTTCGCAGCTGTGAGACGTGGAATACGTCATGCACTCCCTCTAAGGATGGTGGTAATGCAAGACGATAAGCCACCTCACCAACGCGCTCTAGAATATCAAATGGCCCAATATACCTTGGGCTCAACTTGCCTCTGCTCCCGAATCTAATAGTACCTCGAGTGGGCGAAATCCTCAAGAATACGTGCTCTCCTTCTTTGAACTCTAAGGGACGTCTGTGAGTATCAGCCCAATGCTTCTGTCTGTCTTGAGCTGCTCGTAGATAATTCTGAATCTGTTTTACCTTTTCCACTGTTTGTGTTACCAATTCTGGATCCAGTATTTGACGTTCGCCAACGTCACTCCAACATATAGGCGATCTGTACTTCCTTCCGTATAATGCCTCGAATGGTGCCATCTGAATGCTGGCCTGATAACTGTTGTTGTAGGAGAACTCCACTAAGTGCAAATGATCTTCCCAAGATTCTCCAAAGTCTAGCATACATGATCGCAACATATCCTCCAAGATCTGAATGGTGCGCTCCGACTATCCATCTGTTTGTGGGTAGTAAGCTGTGCTGAATTTGAGTCTGGTGCCCAGACTCTCTTGCATGCTTTGCCAGAAATGAGATATAAATCTCGAATCTCGATCCGATACAATACTAACCGGCACTCCATATAATTTGATGATTTGTCGCATATACATGTCGGCTAGTACCTCTGTGGACTGACCAACTCTAAATGGCAAGAAGTGTGCCGATTTAGTGAGTCTATCTACGATAACCCATACTGCATCTCTTCCGTTGGGGCTCCTTGGAAATCCTGTGACAAAATCTATCGTGATATGTTCCCACTTCCATTCTGGTATAGGAAGCGGCTGTAACATACCTGCAGTCCTTTGATGCTTGGCCTTTACTTGCTGACAGACTAAGCATTTGGCCACAAATCTTACAATTTCTCTTTTCATTCCATGCCACCAATAATACTGTCTCAAGTCTCGGTACATCTTGGTTCCTCCTGGGTGAACAGAGTACATGGAGCTATGTGCTTCAGTCATTAACTCCTGTCTCAATTCTCCATTTAGAACATACAGGCAATTTCTAAACCTTAATGTCCCGTCTTCGTGTATGCAAAGTCCTGTCTGCATGCCTGCTTCTGTCCTCTCTTTCAGTCTTCGAAATATAGCATCGGTGGGCAATGCCTCTTTAATCTTCTCCATGAGTGATGACTTAACTTCAAGATTAGCCAGCAATCTACTCTATCCTGATAAAACAACCTCTATCTGAAGCTCCTGTAGATCTCTCAATAACTCGGGCTACATCGTCAAGAAATAAGCCGTAGGCTTCCTGCTGAGTGCGTCTGCTACGACATTTGCCTTTCCCGGATGATACTGCAGATCTATGTCAAAATCTATCATCAATTCAAGCCAACGTCTCTGCCTCATGTTAAGCTCCTTCTGAGTATATACATACTTCAGACTCTTGTGATCTGTAAAGATGTCTACCTTCTCCCCATAAAGGTAGTGCCTCCAAATCTTCAATGCAAATATAACTGCTGCTAACTCCAGATCATGGGTTGGGTAGTTCTTCTCGTGGACCTTCAATTGTCTCGATGCATAAGCAATAACTTTGTCATGTTGCATTAAAACACATCCTAGTCCACTACCTGATGCATCACTGTAAACAACAAAACCTCCTGACCCCGAGGGAAGAGTCAAGACAGGCGCTGTTGTTAATCTCCTCTTCAATTCTTCAAAGGCCTTCTGGCAGTCTTCTGTCCATGTAAACTCCTGGTCTTTACGTGTTAGCTTCGTCATCGGTTCTGCAATCCTCGAGAAATTTTCTACAAACCTTCGGTAATATCCCACAAGTCCGAGAAAACTTCTCACCTCTGCCACTGATGTGGGTGTAGGCCAAGTCTCTATTGCCGCAACTTTCTCTGGATCCATTGAAAGTCCTTCTCCTGAGATGATATGTCCCAAGAAAAGCACTTTGTCCATACAAAACTCACACTTACTGAGTTTGGCATATAACTTCTCCTGCCTCATGGTCTCTAACACGATTCTGAGATGCTCCTCGTGCTCTTCATGGCTCTTGGAATATATAAGAATGTCGTCAATGAACACCACTACAAATTTATCCAAGAACTGATGAAAGACTCTGTTCATTAAACTCATAAACACTGCTGGTGTGTTGGTTAAACCAAACGACATTACCAAGAACTCATAATATCCATACTTGGTCCTGAAAGCTGTCTTTGGTATATCCTCATTCCTTACTTTAATCTGATGGTAGCCGGATCTAAGGTCAATCTTCGAGAATACCCTAGCTCCACTCAATTGATCGAATAGATCATCAATGCGTGGTAAGGGATACCTGTTCTTGATGGTTACAGCATTTAGTGCCCTGTAGTCAATGCACAACCGTACTGTTCCCTCCTTCTTCGGCACAAATAATATGGGTGCTCCCCAAGGTGAAATACTGGGCCGAATGAAACCCTTCTCCAAAAGATCATCAACCTGTTCCTTTAACTCCACTAACTCCTTAGGTGCTAGCCGATATACTAATGAAGTAATAGGCTCTGCTCCTGGAGTTAAGTCTATTATGAATTCTATTTTCCGATCAGGCGGTAAACCTGGTAGATCATCAGGAAATACATCCACAATCTCAGATATGACTCTTGGGTAACCTGTCTCCCCTTCTACAGATAGTACCCTAAGAGTAGGCTGAACTTCTTGCTCTACTGCTCCTCGAAGAAACTCAAATTCTGGATGTCCTGGCGGTCTAAATATAACCCGTCCAAGTCGGCAATCAAGAGTCGCATGGTACTGACTTAACCAGTCCATACCAAGTACAACATCATAATTCGGCATGAAAAAGATTAGAAATTGAGCTCGCATCTCTCTTCCACAAACTATTACAGAACATGATCTACAGACGTCACTAACCGGAATAATTCCACCTCCCGTAAGAATTCTCTTCATCTTCGGAAGGGGTGCGGTAGCTACTCTATGGGTGGCTACAAAGCTAGCTGCTATAAATGAATACGATGCTCCAGAATCAAATAAAGCTACAGCTGGTAATGAAGCTACTAAAATAGTACCTGCGATGACCTCGCCTGCAGTAGCTTCCTCCTCAATGGCTAATGTAAATGCCTGGCCTCGTCCCTGAGCTTGGCCTCTTTGCTGCTGCTGAGTCTGCTGAAATAGGGCTGCTTGTGGTGCCAGTGGTGGTCTCTGCTGGTTTCCTCCTGGGGCTGGGGGTCTGACTCCTCCAACTCCTGTCTGCGGTGCTCCTACTGCCGGATAAGCTGGTCGTGGTGCAGGTAAAGCTAGTCTCGGTGCTCCATTTCTGCGTTCAGAACAGTCCCTGGAAAAATGCTGGTTGGATCCGCAGCTCAGACATAGTCCCAACTTACCCCTGCACTCTCTCTCAATGTGTCCTACCTTGCCGCAGTGGTGACAAGTAGGAAGAGGTCTGTCCTTATGTGCTGCTCTCTCTGGCATACTCCTCTGGGTCCATTTTGTTGAATTCCCATGTGCTGTCCTGGATGGAGTTGATGCGATTGGCCTCTTCAGATTCGACTCCCTTCTAGTGACGCGCTCCAGGCGTCGTGCTGCTGCAAGGACGTCGGTATAGGATGTAGGTACGACCGAGCCAAACAATCGCTGGAACTCGAACTTCAGTCCGTCAAAGAACTTCTCAGCTTTCTCTTCCTCTGTCGAGATCAAGGTTGGGGCAAAGCGACTTAGGCGAATAAATTCCGCGTTATATTCTTCCACTGTCATATTGCCTTGGATAAGGCGATTGAACTTGTCCCTGAGCTCTGACCGTGCAACTGCTGGAATGTACATCTCTTGGAAGAGTCTGGAGAACTCTTTCCATGTGACTCGGTCCTCTCCGAGCCTCCTCTCTTCTGCTAACCACCAGTGATGTGCATTTTTAATTAACTGCATTCTGACTGCAGTCATCCATTTCTCTCTTGGAAGTTTAGCTGCTTTCAACTGGTGCTGAATGTTCGTGAGCCATTCATGAACTTCTGTTGGCCCCTCTTTGCCAGAAAATGTGCGTGGCTTGAGATGACGAAAATCGGTGATAGATCCCATCGCTATTCGCCTCGCTGGTGGATTTGCCTGCTCCAATGCGGATACCAGGCTGGTCCTCAGATACTCTGCTTCCTGGCGATGGGCCTCTTGCTGAATCTGTTGCTGGGCTTGCATCATGGCATACATCATCTGGAACATCTGTTGCCCGTCCATGGCTTGTCCAGGCGGGAAAACTGGCATCTGTGGAGTGAACTGTGGTGGAGGTAGGATGTCATCTCTCCAGAACCTTGGATTAGGCTGACCGGTTTGATCGCTCTGCGATGCTTGTCCTCCAATCCCTGGGGTCACTCCGTCTATATAAGTAACCACAGCGTCATGTGGCGTATCCAAAGGAATCTCGTCTCCGTTCCTGGGATCCATTACTCTGCAACCAAAAGATAAACTGTAAGAACGCTCAGAGGAATCAATACAGGATGCAGTTCAAGTAACAATTTCGAGTTCGATATAGAGTTCAATAGTAGTTTAAATAATGGATGAGATCTTAGAACTTATCCTATCCTTAGGGCAGGCTGGTTCGGTCCCTAAGTTAAAACCGAACAATTTGGTCGTAGACCTGCATGGGCCACCACAAAAACCATGTCACGCCCCAGTCCCAAAATACCGAGGGACTAGATACGTGGCAATGGCCAGCAGTACGCACCGATGGACAACCCAATTCAATGGATCCATCAGGGCATACCTAAGCTATAAAACAAGTCTACGACAATCATGGCACAACTAATCTCATCCATACAAGATATAAAATATGATCCACAGAATAAATAAGGAATATAAATCATCAACCAGTCTCAACAAAGTGCTTCGGGGAACAACCCGATAAAATCTAATATAATGGTTCAACCGACCAAAATATAAATAACTGAAATAAATAAATACTGAGCATGGAACATGGATGCTCAGGAAAAGTCTTCAGCTAACACCTCGTCCTCAGATGGCGGTACAACTCTTGGATCAGCTCCTACTGCGGTCCCGTATAACTCGGGATAGATCTCGTCCTCAAATCCTGGAGACATAATCCGAATCCAGGTCCTCAGGGGACATAACAAGGTACAAGAAAGCTCATGCCAAAATAAATGCAGTGCAGAGAATAAATGGAATAAATAGGGCAAGTAAGTAACCATCTATGTGCAATGCAAGTTGAGAGCAACACGAGTACTCAGGCTGAGCCACTACAAGCTCTGTGTCGGGGAGCCGGTAGCGGTAATAACCGGTAGTGGGTCTAGCTCTGCTCCGAGAGTCTACGACCTCTCAATAATAAAAGATATATATATAAAACAGCCTGTAGCCTGTGTGTCTCTCCCCACCCAATGTAACCACGCATATCATGACCATAACGTCTCATGTCCATGTCAATCGGGATCATAGCTAATGCAACCAGTCATACTATATCTAAGAATATAATGTCCAAGTCCTGTATCCTATACAGAATCACCACGAATATCTCGAGAAAATCCTGTCTCATGAATAGTGTCAAGTGTCCTGTGTCAAAGCGTACTTGGTAAGACAAGTACGAGAATATATAGTGTCACGAATGTCCATCACTAGATGACCGTACCCAACACCGCGTACAGTGTTGGCACCCGACTAATAATCGGACGCTAAGTACGTCACACGGTCCTAGGTTAAGCATGCACAGCAATATAATGAAGCAAGGAAAATATGTAACAATACTGCAGAGTTTTGGCAAGGTACACTTGCCTGGTGTGTGAATATCAAAAGCTGTCCCTGTATCAGTGGATCCGGTGGGTACTACTCCAAAAGCTGTAATAAATATCACCAACAGTCTCAGAAGATGTCAAATACCTAGAAACGCCTGTCCTTACATCCAATTTGGACACAGGGGCAAAAAGGACATTTCTGGGCCAAAGTGGGGTCCACATGTGGGCCACTTTGTACCGAAAAGCGTGCCAGGGTCAAAGGTCTCCAAATTTCTCAAACTCAGTGTCTACAAGTCAGGAACGATGATACGATCTCAACAGAACTTCCAGAATTGGATTCCGATGAGCCGATCATAAAATCGCCCGTCAAGTGGAGTGTAGGGCCCACGATACGCGATTTTGTCAACGTTCTCAGAATCGGACCAAACTTGGGTCACAGGACCAGCGTATTGCTACGAGTCCGATGGCGCAAGTTTCGTCTCGATCCGACGTGTGTACACAAAGTTACAGCATATTCCAGAAAGGACAGATACGGGACGGTGTCCGCGGATATGAGTTGATTTCGGTGTGCACGCACATCCGAATTGACTTCTGCAAAATCTCACACGTCCGTATCGACGTCGCGCACGTTTTGGTAAAGACCGCGTACGACCAAGTTGTCCCGTTTGGCGGGGCGTACTCAGTTCCGGGGTAAACTAGGGCGTTATTTTTCCTGTTTTTGGATCGCGGTGTACGATCACCACAGGACGTGATGCACCGAGAAAATTGCACGGGCACCGAGGGGGTTATACAGTCTACGCGTAGCAACTGACGGAAACTAAAACAAAGTTACGAGTTGAGAGAAAACGGTACCTGTACAGGGCTCCGTGAATCTGAGTTTCACGCGTCCGTGTGACTGTTTCGACACAGTACCTGTGTTCGAACCGCTGCTGTGTCCGCTGCTCGCGTCCGGGTTGTCCGGCAGAGAGGAGATCTCGACAGCAACGGCGAGGTTGGCAGCGACTTGGGGCTGTTGTCGAGTCGTACGGCGGTTCAACGGTGTCGAGATCGGTTCCCGGCGAGTATGGGGGAAGGGGATGGCGGACATGGCTACGCCGGCGAGCGGGGAGTCGAGGGGTCGACGGGCGAGGGGTCGTGCGGCGGCCTGGCGGAGATGAGGGCGCTGTGCGGCGGAGATGATGAGAGGGAAGTCTGGTGGCGGCTGGGCTGGGCACGAACGCCGAGGGAGGGGAATTTATAGGCTATGCACAATAATTCCGGTAGCTATGGTTCCAATTGGGTTTCGGGTCGGGTTTGGCTCGGATCCGATCTGACCCGACCCAATAAGCGGGTTTGGTTCAGGGTTGGTTTGGGTTTGGTTTGGTTTGTTTTGGTCTGGTTGGGTTCGGTCTACATATCTAATAGTTTTTAAAGCTTTAAACGCGTCTCCGGAGTCCAATAAATTCACCGAAAAATATCACATGTCCGGTTTTCCAATTACACCATAAAATATTATTTCTATAATATTTTAACACCAATTAACATCATTTAAAATTCCTTAACTCATAATTACCTTGCTTCTTCGTCCAGAAAAATACCGAAAATTTGAGAAAATTTGTATTAAAATTATTCTGAAAATCAGGGTGTTTAGAATTGGAGAACTGCTTATTGCAGGCAGGAGTAAGTGTGGAGTGTGTTGAACAGTTAGGAGAAGTTCATTTCAGACATGTGCAAGGGGTAGTGGCCTTAATGTTAGTTAATAGTAAGATGTTATCAATTAGTTGTCATTAGTGTTGATTTAGTATAGTGGTATGTCAGTTATCAGTTAGAGTATCTTATTATATAGTTATTAGTGATATTAAATATTATAGCTAGTATTGACTTGAATAGCTAGTTAATAGCCATATGAGTCTAATTAACTTAGCATGGACCTAGAAACTTGTGTATGACCTAGTTTGACCATTTTGGCCTAATGTGACCAAGAAATGGCCTAGAGAATCATATTAGTGCATTGTTTAACTCATTCTCATTCATTTACACCTAGTGACATGATATTTCATATATAGGTCAGTGTGACACCAGTTCGGACACCGGTTTGCATTCATTATTCTGGACCTCAGGCGAGTACATTCTCTGATCGTTTTTATTATTTGATAATTACTATAATACAAGTATTTAGAAATATTTTACTTGATTCTGACACAGTGGTTACACGGACTGGTACTATATGGATCCTGTCAAGAGATGTCATCCTATTATCTTTTACTCCAGATACTCCTATCGCATGTACTTTATCGTGTGCATCGGGTATTCCTTGTGCTCGTATTCATTCGTATACATTCGTATTCTTCGTGTACTCATATTATATTCATGTTCGTGAAATATCGTAATCGGATCCATGAGTATTGGTTGGGGACAGGGGAAGTGTTAGATAGATTTGTGATCAAAACCTTAAGCATTCTATTGCATCATATAGACAACAGCCAATCATACACCTGACTTATGATTGTGTTACTCCGTAGACATCAGGCAATCTTAAATAATTATGTTCTTATAGACAAGAGCCAATCATACTGATCATATAATTGTGTTAGTAGATCTTGATAACCCAAGCCGATCACATATCTAACTAGTATTTCAAACACTTAATGTAGTTACAATTCTTCTCTATATTCTAGTTCATTGTCTTTATTCCATTTTATCGTGATCAGTTATACTATATTGCTCTAGTTTACCTGTGTCTTTCTACTATACTATGACATATTGTTTCATTGTTTTTCGTCTTGTATTACATTTCTATTTCTGTTTATAGTCATTATCAATTAAATTGGAACTGTTATTGGATTGTACTTCGCTTCAATCCTGACTGGATATATTTTTCAGATGATTGGTTAGAGCATATGTATCCCACCTACTATGGACCACAGGATGGCGAGGCCATTGAGATTGCACTGTAGAGCCTCTCGATATAGTACCACATATTAGAGAGTTTTAGATTGTTCTTTATGATGTTGTATTGATCTTATCTAGACTTTATGACATGTACTATATTAAGATATTGTGATGAGATTAGACTATTGGACTTGATGTATTGTAACTCTGTATTTCTTTTCTTCTCTTCTATATCGTGCCATATCTTGCTCTAGCTTTATATTGTGATTGAGTATTGATTGTCATTATCATATATCATTGTTCTCCATTTGGAGTTGAGATGGCATGACAGGTATCTTATATACATATGGTGTGAGATGGTTGGATATTATTGTTGACCTAGACAACGTTATACCGCCGATGCTGCGGCATAGACTGGACGTACCCACGTACTCGTTCCCCTACATCAGGTGCGGGTCATGACACATTTTTCATTCGTTGAGCAAGTAAAAATACAAGCAGTTCAAGGATAGCTCCAGGATACTTTGTGTAATGAACAGTCATGCATCCAACAAGATGGATGCATGTTGCCAGTATGCAGCAAGGAGTTCATGCCGCATAACCCTCTCAGGCCGTATAGCACTCTCTGTCGCATAGATCGCTGGCCGCTTGAAGACTTCGTCTTCTCCAATAGCAGGTTAAGCCATGGCCGAAAGCTCCAAAAACTAAAAATTTATTTTCTTCATAAAACTTTATTTTAACTCCGAACAAGTGAAACAAAAGCCAAAATGCACGAAATAGAATGCTCAAACATAAGAAACAACTAGTTTTCGAAAACACTAAGTTTTAATAGATCAAAATAAAAAAAAACTCATGGAACACAAAAAAATTCTAAACTTAAAACAAAAATCTATACATCAAAATACAAAACTCCAAGAACTAAATATGATCAACAACTCAAAGAGAACATTTTTCATCAAATATATTTTTAAAATAAAATTTATATAAAAAATTCGAAAATTTATGACTTCACCATTGAGCAAGATGTACTTGCCTCGGGTGGCTCCGAGCCTCTACCTCTCACGGTCCAAATCACAGCAACTTCTCCCTAGGGTTAGGGTTTGGCTAGAGGGAGCTTGAGGGAGAGGAGGAAGAAGGAAGCAAGAAGAATGAAATTAGGAAATGAGTGAGGACAGAGAAAATACTCATATATATATTAAGAGGAGAGGAAGATGGTTTAGTCATGGGTTCGATCAAATGAACCGAATCAGGTATCCATTCTTCATGCAGATCCTAAACCGGGTCTATGGCAATGCCAATAGATATTATATTGGTCTCGGGTAGTCTCTCTCAACAATAGGAAATAACAATAAATAAAATGACAGGAACCAACAACAATAAAAATACAACGGGAATACATTATCAGAAAAAATTAAATTCTAGAAATTCAAGAAATACCAAATCTGGAATCGGGTGTGACATTATATATGAAATATACAACACTGAGGGGAGGTTCAAGTCCGGAAGACACATTCTTTTGATATACCATGTGATTGTTCCTATCTTATTTTCCTTTCTATAATTCTACTTTTTCTCTCTCTTTAATTATTTTATTTTTTCCCTTATTGAATCATGTGAGGGATTGTTGGCTTTGTTGCATGTGATTCAATAAGGATGCATTATTTTAGTCCAACATCAGATAGAAGAGACCACTCTCCTTTGGTTAAAGTGATTTACCTACTTTATTGGGAAAGTAAATTTTATGGGGGATGGACTAAATCTCATCCAACCCGCAAGCGGGTGAGCGATGTAATGCGTATTTTTGACACGTTTATTAGTCGTGCACTTAGCACGCTTACGCACCGTGGTTCGAGCTATGGGTATAAAGATAATCTTGTAATCTTGTAATTTTCTAATTTTTGTTATTTTTTTAAATTTTTAAAATTCGGTTCAGTTGTTGGTCTTCCGCAGGCCTGTTCGCACGCACTGCCATTACAGATTTAGTGGAGAACATTCTGGACACGATCTAGATGATCTGGTTTAAAACAATTTTATCAAGTTTACGTTTTTCTCTCTCTCGCGTTCAAAAAAAATTCGTTCACACTGAAGAGAAAAATACAACAAGAACCAAAATCTCATCATCCGTCCAACTTCTCTTCCGGACAAGGGTTGTGATCGATCGCTCACGGAGTGCACATTATCGCAGGTCATTGGATTCGTTGTATCTAGCAAATAAATCGTCAGGAACCTGCTCTGTTTGTGAGGAAAAAAATTATAGTCTAAAGATAATATATGTAACATGTCTCGAATTTTCTACTTTAATTGTTATCTTTAGACTTCATTTGGTAGAAGGGATAGAAAAGTGGAAGAAAAAAAAAAGAGAATGATGCATTTTTCTTCCATATGGAAAGAAAATATCATTTTCTTCCTTTGTGTTTGGTAGGAATGATGGAAAAGAGAAGAGATTCATTTTTCTTTGTTTGGTATGGGAGAAAAAAAAGTAAAAAATATAGGTTTTATCAATTTTATCCTCAACTAAAAATATTTATTTACTATGTGACTTCATGAATAATTTTTAAATAACACAATTAATATGGAGATATAATTGTTAATTAATATAAGCATCCACTTTTTTTCCACATTTTTTTCAATTTTTGGAGTTATTGAATTTTTTAGGTTACAAGAAAAAGTAATCCCTCCACTTTCTTTTTCTTCCACTTTTTTTTGTTTATATCAAACAAACAAAAAATGAATCATTTCTTGAAAAAAAAAAAATTATTAAAATTTTTTTTTTTCTCACATTTCTCTTCTACCAAACAGATCTTTAATTTGTACATCTTCTCATCGGATATTATTTTTATAAAATTTAATCCAAAAGTGAGTGGAGCATGACAACTACATTATTTGGCTTCTGTTTTATTTATTACTAGGCTGTCCCATCCGTTGTCGACTGAGACTGTAAAGCATAGTTGTTTTGAGTTGGACGGTACAAACATTATGTATGTGAGACTTTCTTTTGTGGACGTGAACGAAAGCTTTCTCGATTGCAAATTGTTGTGGTCTATTCCTGACAGCTAACTTGGGCTTGAGCTTTCGTCAATTGCAATCCTGCCACCACCTACCGAAGGTGACAGGTCGAATGCGACAGGGCCAGAGACTGAACCCAGTCTATTTAATAGGAGTCCGGTGCGATTTGACTTATAAATGTATGTCATGCCAACTGAAAAAACCCTTCTCGAGAAAAGATAGTGAGAAGCTGCACAGCAGCACGGGCCCAAATGTGGACTTTTTAACAGCTTTTCTAATAGCGAGACTGGAAGTTGTCGTCGGATTTAGGAACAGATTCACATATGACACTGACTTCCTCCACCATTGGAAACAGCTGGACAGTATCTAGTGTTTGTACAGCCACCAATGGCTAACGTGTAAAAGCTTCTTGGTCCAAAATCGAATCACTGTTCAAATTTCATCATTAGAATATGAGTTTTCCTGTTAATACACTAATTAATGTATATTTTATATTAGTATCACATTAGCATATGTAAAATGTATATCGATAAATGTACTGAGTGGAGTATCAATATAAAATATATATTTATCAATGTGTTAACAAAAATTTTAATTTGATATATCAGAATTTAAACTCTAAATGATATAAAATTCAGGGTCTAAACACTAATTAGTGTTGGAGTCAAGTCTGCGAGGAGAGGGACACAACTCGGCCAGAGTTTGGTCTACCGAACTCTGTTCGAGTTCGATAATTTTGTTCCAGAACGTTCAGCAGGGTCTGAACAGAACTCGGCCAGAGTTTGGTCTACCGAACTCTTTCCGAGTTCAGTGTCGGCGGGACTGACGAGTTTTGGATTATAATCTACACCGTTGTATGGTGGTGGACGGCTATATCTATTGGTGGGCTACTTTTATGGTTTCAAAACCCTAAAATTAGGTTTTTCATCATATTTATATGGGTGAGGGTGGAGGCACAAAGAATAAAGCACAAAGTGGAGATTCATGATGCTTGTCTACAGAAAATCTAAGAGAAAGCCTATATATACTTTGCTCTTAAGATTCGTCATCCAAGACAGAAGGAAGATGAGATATAACTGCGGAGTCGTCTCCTTCGTTCAGGGAGATCGCTACGAGTTGGGTGAGTGATTTCATTGTAATATCTGTCTTTTCTTCTTGAGTATGGTGATGGGTTTAAACCTATTAGGACAAAGAGTTCAACATTAATTTTTGTTAATCTTGTAATTTTACCTGAGTTATATAGATTATAATTTGTCCAGGTGACGTAGTCACCGACCATATATATTGTCTTTATCGGTGCTTGGTGTTCGTTAGATGGGGGATTGATTATCTCTGGTGGGTTGACCTAAGTTTCTTCATGGTTTGATAATAATTAGGACAGTCACAATGTTGACAGTCCTTCCAATTGGAAGGACTGTCAATTTTTTGACAGTCCATGGAAGAAGAAGAAGAAGAAGAAGCAGCAACAAGGGCGAGGTGCGGGGGCGGGCGGACGGCTGCGATAAGGTGTGTGGGCGGGTGGCGACAAGGACGGACCGGCGAGGGCTGGCTGGCGACAGCGGGTCGGAGACGGCGGCGACAGCAGTGGCATCAGCAACATCAACAACAGCAGCGGAGGTGAGCGACCTCTGCCTCCTCCTCCGCCTCCCGCCTCCACCTCCTCCTCCTCCTCCCGCCTCCTCCAGCCTCCGCCTTCCACCGCCCCCTCCTCCTCCTCCTCGTCTTCCTCCGACGGTTGTGGTTGGGGTTATGGTTTGGGGGTTTGGGAATTTGAAGAGAGAGTATAAATTTATAATGAAGGGTTTTGAGAAGGTTTGGGGGGGTGGGCTGTCCTGAGTAAATTTTGGGTTGCCCTAAGTAAAAGTTATAAAAATCTGGACTGTCCTAAAGTAATGGGTTGTCCTAAGCAATTTTGAGAGTGCCTATAGAATTAGCCTTTATTTAACAAGATCTATAGTGACAACTAAGGAGGTTGGAGGAAAAAAATGCAAAACATTAGTAGAAAAAATAAAGAAACATGAGGGTGCAACAAGTTTGTTAGTTGCAACAAGGGATTCATATTGTGGTAGGAACATGAAAAGTACATCAATCTAAACTATTAGGGCTCTTTTGGATCAAGATTTTGTATTCCTAGAAATTTATTTTCCATTACTTTTCTATGGGAAAGGAATTCAACATTCATATACCTATGTTTGGTTAGATTATGTTGGGAATATGAAAAAAGAATGTTAATTTATTAAGTTTTCTATAAATACCCTTTCATGTTTTTGTTATTTAAATTTACACGTTTGGGATAGAAGTTAAAATTTTAAAAATAAAGTGAGGGTGTTATTATCCAAACAAAATATTCAACAACATTCCTATGAAAGCAAAACTATTCCCAAGGGGGACATTGGGAATTACTTTCCCACAAATATGAAGCAACCCCCCTGTCACGCCCCAGAACCAGAATACTGGAGAGCGGGGGCAGACAAAGCCATCTACGTATACCAGAGTACTCTATACCCCGAGATACGGTTACGGCTGTCTAAACATGTGAGGGTTTACTCTACAATCCATCAGACAATCTTAGATCAAGAATCCTAGGTGTCTCAATCTCAAGTAAGCAACAAGTTTACAAGATGTATGATCAGCAACATATAATAGTAAGGCGTCTCAAACTATACATACCCAGATAATCATGAAGCTAGTACCAAAATGAAGAAGAGTACAATCACTACTAGAATAAGCGGGATTAGCGACGTTTTTTAGCGACGTCAAAGGAAAACGTCGCTAATATAATATAAATTAGCGACTCCATGTAAAAACGTCGCTAGACGTCGCTAATTGACGACATTTAGCGACGTTTAGTGACTTTTATTCAGTTTTTAAAAGATTAGTCGCTATAAGTTCAATTAAGGTCGCTAAACGTCGCTAATATGTTTCATTTAGCGACGTTTAGCGACGTATCTCTTTTAGATAATTAGCGACGTCATTAGCGACGTTAAAGACGTCGCTAACTTAGCGACGTCATTATTGGCGTCGCTAAAACGTCACTAAATTTTATTCATTTAGGGATGATTTCTCCCATTTCCTTCGATCTCTCCCTCTCCCAAATTTCAAACCCGAACCTCCTTCCTCCCTCCGGCTCTTCCTTCCTACCTCCAGCGACCCCCCTCCAGCCGCGTCCTCCCCCCTCCGCCGTCAGCTCCTCCTTCCTCCGGCTCTCCTTCTCCCTCCGGCGTCCTTCCTCCAACTCCCCTCCTCGATGAGCTCCTCTCTCTGTCTCCTTTCTCTGTCTCTCTCTTTCTCTTTAATACAGACATAACACAACACAACACAACACAATACTACACTATACGACACAATACGACATGACACACACTAACCCTAACCCTAACTCGAACACACACACACACACACACACACACACACACACACACACACACACACACACACACACACGCAGACACATACTAACCCTAACTCGAATTGAAGCTGGTAAACTCAAATTGAAGCTGGTATACGACACGACAAGCTATATTACTATTGTCCCTTTTGAGCTACAGTCATAACCTTGACCAACTCTTTCAGGTCAGATTTAGGAAGATTTAACCAAAATGGATCCATGATCCCGTTGATATCAATAGCACTGGTTTAGACGAGAAAAAATATCACACAACCAACTTTATAGTAATTTTGTTTACAGAGGAGGCCATTGCTGGTGCTGGTAGAACACTCGCTGGTTGCTTCCTTTGTGTCGTACGCCTTGGATGTAACATTGATCTTCAATATGGTCTCCATTATGTGAGGGTTCATGTTTATGATGCCGATGTAGTAGCAGTCGTCCTCGTCGATCTCGTAATTTGCCTCCTCCTTGCTAGTACTACTTCCTGAGCAATATATATATATATATATATATATATATATATATATATATATATATATATATATATCATCCTCGTTAATTAGCTAGCTAGCTTCAAATTTGAATTACGTCGCAAGCATTAATTAAGGATCCGTTTGGTTCACTGTAACGTGATCTCAATAAAATCGAATGAAAAATTTATATTCCTAATTCATGGTAAGACGAGATTGGTCGCGTACCATCTGACGATCCAGCAACGTCGAGCACAGACCTCCCGTGAAATATGTGCGACTCCTTTAGAGTATGTTCTCCTTTCGAGAGCAACATAACGATCGATACAGGAAGAACAAAGATATATAAGAACCGATTCATTCGCTGCTGCCACATGCGGGTTAATTTGTTGCCCAAAGTTTTTATTTTGGTCTAAAGAGTGCCTAAACTAAGTTTCGTGGGAGTTTTTGGTTGGAAACCATTACAAATGAACATGTATCGATGGTCGTGTCTTATTTTTCAGCACTACTTTTGTCCTAACCAGCCGCTACGTCGACTGTGATTGATTGTAGAGCTGTTATTTTTTGTAATCGACAAAAGTTGTTTGTTTATGTAGAATTTTTTTGAATACCATTATTCTTATAAAAATTAAAGTCCAATAACAAAAACTTGACATAATAACCGTGAGAAATAAGGTACACAACCATTACATGCATGTCTATTTTTAATTTACACCATCTAACCAACGAGAACTAATTGCTCTCATCACTACATAACAGTACACAACCAACTTGGAAATTTTGTGGGTTGACAAAATGGCACAAGCAGCAACCACCCAAACAAAGTGATATTTAAGAAGAAATAATGAGTGGTGTGTGTGTCATCCAGCTCACTGTCTAAAAATGTTGATGGCTACTTTGCATAAGACCTTGTGATTACCAAATCAAAGCAGTAATCAGTCACTTGGATATTGCATTGATAAGTTCTTTAGTTAAACAAGTGCGTAAAATTAATATGTTTTACACTAAATATGAGATGGCTTGTGACATTGTCCAAACGGGGAATGACTACTACTTTCTGAAACTCTCTTCCATATTATTTGCCATCCATGCCCTGCAGTTGGACATACTCACTACCAATTGACAAGTCAAATAATATACACACACACATAGGGCATTGTGTATCAAGTTAGAGCAGTTCTTACCTTCCTCCAGAGAATCACACCGTATGTAATAATTCATAGGATACATACTGTCATTTTTGCAGAAGTATCTAGAAATGGATATGAATTACTATCTGCGTCATCGTTCATGGATGTACAACCATCATCCTGATGACATGTACGGTGTACGGGATGAATTCATTGAGGGTGTACAGCAGTTCCTGCAGTTCGCCAAGGCGTTCCCTCAGTACATGGACGGTACCAAAATTAAGTGTGCATGTGTGAGATATCACAATAGAAAATATCATCCAGAAGTGGAAGTCACATATTATTTGTACTCGAAGGGCTTCACGTCGAATTACTATCAGTGGACCGCGCACGGAGAACTTGTGTCTCTAGCATTGGAGTCGGAGCCTTATGTGGAGACGTATATGGATGTCCATGACCACGATACTTATGATGACGGGTGGGTGAATATGGTTTTTGATGTGGCGGGGCCTAGTTTCAATCCGGACAATTATGATACGGCGGGACCTAGTTTCAATCCGGACAATTATGATGCAGCTGAGGAGGCACCGAATGCCGATGCTGCAAAGTTTATGGAGTTGCTGGAGAATGCAAGGACTCCACTATATCCTGGTTGTGAGGATCATTCACCGTTGGAGGTGGTTACAAGATTATTGAGCATCAAGTCCGATTTTAACATATCGCAAGAATGCTATAATCGACTGATCGATTTGATTATAGAGATCTTGCCCGAGGGTGCAAAGTTGCCCAAAGACTTCTATCGATCTAAGATGATGGTGAGATCGCTCTGGATGGGATACGAAAAAATTGATGAATGTCGCAACGGGTGTATGTTGTACTACAAAGATGACAAGGATGAAGATGCGTGCAGATTTTGTGGTGCTGATCGCTACTAGGCCACTGTTAGAGGAAAGTTTGTCGGTGCAAGGAAGCCTACCGATTCGATGCACTACTTGCCTTTGACGCCGCGGTTGCAGCGGTTGTTTATGCTTAAGGAGACTGCAGAAAACATGAGTTAGCACAGGTGGAAACAGATCGAAGGAGTATTGGATCATCTATCCGATGGAGAAGCATGTAAGCACTTTGATCGAGAGTATCCAGATTTTGCTTCGAATCCGCATAATGTCAGATTGGGGCTCTCCTCTAACGATTTTACCCCATTCGGACTTTCGGGCTCCCAGTATTCATGTTGGCCTGTGATCGTCACTCCGTACAATCTATCGCCTTGGATGTGCATGGAGACTCCGTATATGTTCCTAACCGTTATTATCTCGGGTCCGAACAATCCGAAGAGGAACATCGATGTGTATTTATAGCCTTTGATAGATGAGTTGAATCAACTGTGGAAAGTAGGTGCCAACACGTACGATATTTCTAGAAAGCAAAATTTTTAGATGAGGGCAGCACTTATGTGGACCATCAATGACTTTTTGGCCAATAGAATATTATCAGGATGTAGCACCCATGGTCGTCTCTCATGTCCGTATTGCATAGACCGTACTAAGGCTTTCCGTTTGAAACACGGAGGCAAATAATGCTTCTTCAATTGTCATCGATAATTTCTGCCGAAGGATCATCCGTACAAGAGGAACAAGAATGCTTTTCGTGCGGGCGTTGTGGAGAAGGCCAATCCACCGCCAAGGTGGCCCGGATACACGATATGGGAAGAGGTAAAAGATTTATCAAGTGCTATTGAAGAGCCTACTAAGGGGTACAAGTGCGACGAATTTGGTCGCACCCATAACTGGACGAAGAGGAGTATATTTTGGGATCTGCCATATTAGAGCACCAATCTGATCAGACATAACCTTGATGTCATGCATATCGAGAAGAATATGTTTGATAACATAATTAATACTGTTGTGTTTGATAACATAATTAATACTGTAGTGGAGGTAAAGGGGAAGACGAAAGATAATCCGAAGGCCAGGTTGGACTTAGAAGAAATATGTAGACGTCCTGCATTACATTTGATAGAGGAGGGGAATGGAAAGTTAAAGCAACCTAAGTCAGTTTTCTCACTGGAAAAATAGGATAAAGGAAGAATTTATAGGTGGATTTAGGGTCTAAAGTTTCCAGACGGGTACGTGTCAAACTGGCGGGTATGAAGAGCCAAGATTGTCACGTATTCATAGAGAGGTTAATTTCGATTGCATTTCAGGAATTCTTACCGCAGGTCATTTAGGATCCATTGACAGAGCTCAGCATATTCTTCAGAGATCTTTGTTGTACTAAGTTGCTCGTTGATCGTCTAGAAAAGCAAGAGAAAGACATTGCGGTAACACTATGTAAGCTCGAGAAGGTGTTTCCTCCTGGATTCTTCGACTCTATGGAGCATTTTCCAATTCATCTTTCCTATAAGGCACGTGTTGGTGGTCCTGTCAGTTATCGGTGGATGTACCCCTTCGAGCGACAGCTGAATCACCTAAAGAGAAAGGTAAAAAATAAGGCATGGGTTAAGGGCTCTATTTGTGAAGCTGTTCTCGAGGAGATTACAAACTTTTGCTCGACGTATTTCAAACCTCATGTTACTACTAATAGAACGAAAGCTCTGAGAAAAACGACGGATATCAGGAATCTAATAATGTAATACTCAAAGTATTCAATGCGTCCGAAAAGCCTTCGGGGGAAAATGAAGAAAAGATATTTGAATGACGACGAGCTAAGGGCTGCTCAGTTGTATATATTACTCAATTGCGACGAGGATGAAGTGGAGAAGCTAGAGGGGTAAGTAATTAATACGTCCACGTTTACATTATCTCAATATAATAGTATAAGCTACTATTATGCTACTAATCAGCAGTTGCTTCATTGTTTTTCAGTACATATAATGACGAGTTGAGGTTGGTTAGACCCTACATAACAGACGAAGAAGTAGAACAAGAAATGAGATACCATTTTTCTTCTTGGTTGAGCGCATATGTAAGGTGCTTGGTAATTACTTTTTATTTCTGCACTTGCAAAATAAATAACTTACCATCGCTACTTTGTATTCAGGTCGATCGTCTAATAACACCCGAGACTGAATCTATTAGAACTCTAGCCAAGGGACCAATTACTGCCGTTAAAATATGGCCAAGTTTCTGTGTGAATGGGTTTAGGTTCAAGTCAACAAATGCTCCTATCAGAGACAGCTTTTTAGATCTTGATTCCACAAAAAATAGTTGTTTGTGTATCAAATCTTCGAACTACAAAGATGTCGATCCAGGCAATAATTTCTTTAGCATCTTACGAGAGATTGTGGAGTTAACATATAATTATGGTACAGAACCTGCTAATATCGTGCTATTCAAGTGTGAATGGTTTGATCCGATTCAAGATCAAGGTTGAAAAATTGACAAGCATGGCCTTGTGGATATAAACTACAAGCGTAGATATCAAGGCTACGAACCATTTGTCCTATCAAGTCAGGCTCAGCTCGTGTACTTCACAACTTATCCTAGACGGGGAACAACGAGGTCGGATTGGTGGGCAGTATGCTAGACTAAAGCTAGAAATACCTTTGACATTGATAAAATAGCTTATCAGGAGGACGATCTACCTCTTGTAACAAATATTGTAGATGTGGACTCAACGAAAGTTACTCATTACACGAATAATAATATAGAAGATATAGAATTATCCGAAGAGGAAGACGAAGACGAAGACGAAGTAGATGAAAGTGAAGACGAGGAGGAGGAAGAGGAAGAGAGGGACGAGGAAGGCGAACACGATAAATTTTCTGAAGATAATTAAAAATAAAATATTTTACCTGTAGAATGTAACTATATTTTGACTGTAGAATGTACTATTTTGACGAATATATGTATTATATTTTGACTGTAGAATGCTGTGAGATATGCATAACATTTTGACTGTAGAATGTAGTATATATTTGTATTTTTCTTTATTCATCATATGTTGTTATCAGGTATGACAGGACGACACGGAGGATTCGGCAGGTCCCGAGGTAGACAAAGTGCTTCTCCGGTACTGCCTACTGTTGGTTCTGGATCGTCATCGTCCAGTACTCCAGTATATCGATCAGTCACATCTCCGACTGCGACGACGTTACGTGGCATCACTCTTGGGAAGAGTAGTTCTAGGCGGGATAGTTCTCCCTCGTCCAGCGTTATCCTGCTGACAGAACCATGGAGACGGATGAGGATGTAGAGAAGGTCATGCCGACGTTGTCCCAGCATCAGCAAGATCCTCCATGCGCACCTCTAGAGGAGACGAGGACAGAGATTTGGGCTGACGGTACAAAGTAAGTCAATTAGATGGTTTAGCATCATATATATCATGTATTTCTTTATTCATCATATATTGACTTTTTTAATCAAAATAATTATCGCTGTATAGATATCGTCCATCGTCGGTTCAGAGACGCCTGGGCCTATTTCTGAGGAACAACTTTGATGGCCCTTAGATCAACTACTCTGAAGCTCCGTAGGAGAGGAAGACATTCTAGTTTGCGCACTTCAAGGTAAAAGTATATTATATAAATCCTCTAATTTATACATATTATATAACTTATCCGTGATGCTCACTTACTAAATTATTTATTGTGACAAACATATTTCTATCCTCTGCACCGGCCCGAGTTGATCGAGCGGCTGTTTTCTACCGTTGCCGCCAAGCTTATCTGTGATGCTCTGGATGACCAGAAGGCTCGTGATCATGCTGGAAAACCAATCAAAGGTTGGATCATGCCTGAGCAGTGGACTGCGATGAGGGCTAGATTCGATGATCCGAGCTACAAGGAAAGGTCTGAGAAGGCCAAGGCGGCTAGGCGGAATGCTGCCAAGTGGTGTGGTGGCTCGATTTCGATGACGGAATATTTTCGCCGTTTGGTATATTTTTTATTTAAGATATATTATTTTAATGTAAGTACGATAAAATGGTAGTAGGAAAAAATGTTTAAGTTTAGTACTAAATAATATATTTTTAACAGGTACAGAGGTGTGAGGATGCAAACATGGTGACCGTCTTCTTGGCCACCCATCTCAAGGACGGAAATCTCATTGATGATAGGGCCTCGCGGACCTATGTAAGTATTACTTTACTTTGTATTAATTTTAATATAACTTAGGCAATTATCGAGTATCCAAACTTTTCTAGGCCGAGTATCTTAGGCTGCGTGAGCGGGCGACTGCTAGTGCACCTACAGCTGGAGAGGCTGGTACTTCCTTCCCGCTCCATCTCCGTCCGCGGATGACCTGTGGGTGACCGCCGCTGGTGGTCTCCAGAGGGGTACGTACTACGGTACGAGATCCTATGGCGTCCTAGTTGTGACACAGTCATCTAGGGCCTCCCCAACAAGTGTGCATTCCCCACAGCCCTCGCAGTCGTCGGCCAGAGTCCAGGAGGCCGTTGACCGTCAGATTGCGTCTCTCCGTGACGAGTTGCTGTGAAGGATGGAGGAGCAGCCCCGGTCCCAGCCGCATGCGGATGATCCGACACTCATCGCATAATTTGATATGCTCGACCGCAGCATCATGGAGCTCCGAGATTTGACAAATGATCTTAGAGCCTCGACAGAGCGCAATATGACGGAGCTGCAGGCATCACAGCTATCCATGGGCGAGAGGTTGATGATAATGCAGGATTCAATGGTTTATAGCAGTACGAGGCTGTTATCTACCATGGATTCTTACAACCAGCGACTCACAAACTTGGATCGGATACGTCCTCCTGGTGCGACTACATCGACACAGACTCCACCGACGTCACTGCCTTCTACATCGACACAGATCGGAGTAGTATGATCTGTTCTTATCCTTCATGCGCGTCGGTGGTCATCCTCCTGCAGATCCGTAGTAGTATAGATATTTGCATGGATATTTGCTGGATATTTGTATTCTTTATATTATTTAGGATGAGACTCATTATATGGATATATATTTGCTGTATTCTTTACGATGATATTTGCTGAATATTTTATTTTCTTCAAATTTTATTATATTATTCATATTAACTATATGTTAATTTACCGGTGTTGAGTGTTCAACCCAAGGGGGTCGGCAACCCCAGAAAATTCAACAGAGGGTTGCTCCGGGTCTATTTGTACAGATTATGAATTAATAAACTGCAGGAATAATAGTTTGGAAATAATTTAGTATTTATTTTTTTATTTTTTCACTGTACAATTAGCAATATTTTTAGCAATATTTAGCGACGTTTAGCGACATTAATACACGTCGCTAAATACGTCTCTAAGTTGCGACGTTTCTACACATCGCTAATGACGTCGCTAAAAATATTGCCAAAAATGTCATTGTATGTCGCACATTGCTGACATGGCAGTATTGCCAGGTCATTAAAGACGTCGCTGTAATGTAGCTATATAAGTCTCTAATTAGCGACGTTAAGCGACTGATGAGCACGTCGCTAATTAGCGACGTTGCGTCGCTAAACGTCGCTAATTTAGCGACACATTTATGTCGCTAAAAAATGTCGGTATAGCGACGTTTAGCGACGTTTTTTCTTCCAGCGACTAGCTGAGTTTCGACTTCTGTAAAACATCGCTAATTACGTCACTAAAAGTGATTAGCGACATTTATTGGTCATTTAGCGACGTTTCTTTACGTCGCTAATTTAACTTTTTCTGGTAGTGAATGTTACATGATTAGCTATAGCAATAGTCTAGAATATGCTTTATATGTAGGCCCACAGGCTATAATATCAAGTCCCAAAATACGAGCTAAATACGTGCTCAGTGGCTAAACGCCTCAAAAGAATAATGTACAAGATCAAGTGGGCGAGGAAGAAGAAACCCACTCATGTCCTCGGGTACTCCTGGTGTTCACCATCTAGAGACGGGAAGTACAAAAGATCTTGCAGTCCTGCCAAAATCTGGCCATACAAAATCAGTGGGGTCGGACCTCAAAACAGTAACTACCACAAGGTAGCCAAACTAATAAACTAAAAACCAGCATGCAGACAAATTAGTAAGAATAGTAGGTAAAGTAATAGTTAAATAATTCTGGAGCATATAAACAAGGATATTTGGAATTAGTACTCCGGTTACCATTTTCGGATCACTTGCTAATGCAAATCAGGACAGGACTAGACTGAAAATCAAGCGATCACGGCCAATCATGCCCTACGACATGCTATCATTAGATAACCGGGGTTATTATAGTCCTAGTTACTAACATATGCAGTTTGAGATTCCTTACAGCCACATGCCCTGCAGACTATCCGGGTTATCCAGGCGAACATGTACATAGTATAGATTTATCAGGTATAATCATTTCTTAACTTTTCGAGCAAAGGGTGATCCACACCCAAGCTTCTGAATCCCTTATGTTAAACAAGGGATACAATTCGCACAACTCGTGCAATTTTGAGCAAAGGGTGGCTTGAACCTCTCCCAATCTAATCTTATTCGATCACAATCTAAAAGAAATTCCTCTCGAGTTGTCAATGCACTGCTACCCAACTTAGAATTTATCCATCTATCACAGAAGGCTATATACTTTAAGAAAAATATTCCTTAATTTATTTACTCATGTCATCCAATCCTCAAAACTTCAATGCCGATTATATCATATGTGATATGTCCTTAATTATAAAAGAATAATCCTCAAGTATGTGATCGGCCTACGGGGTATATCTAGTACTCTCTGTGTATTAAACTTATACCAAGCACGAGGTTTCGTCTTTCCGAAATAAGGGAAGACGGAGACCAATAATAAAGAGTTCAAGGGTGAGGTAATAGAATAGAAGTATCGGGATCAAAGAGTTTAAGGAATTCAAATAGGAATTGTCAAAGCAGTTATGGATTGAAATCCTATTTTGGTAATTCTTTATTTTTATGCTCGTATTAGTACAGTTATGTAACCGATACGATCCGCTCAGACATATCTAGGGGCAAATATATTCGTCTACCAATCACTACATATCTCAATCCACGTAAAGTAGTATTACGAAGGGCGAATCAAGCGCACTAAGGTTAGCTAAACCTTAATACACTGATTCTGAAATGTATTAGTAGGCGTCCCCAATAATACATATCTCATGATCAAGCTCGATAAAAGAGTAAGCTTGCAAAATTAGGCTATAATAGCAGCATAAGTCAAGGTAGTACAGCAAATATAAGTATGCTAGATGATGATGAAAGGAGGTACAAATTAATTCAAGTTCACAAAACAAAATAACTAAGCAACAATAATAAAAGACTCTACAATCCCTATAGTTATCATACAACCTCCTTGTCTATGTCGCTAGTCGACCAAATATGGGCAAGGACCTCTAACTTCTATTGTCTGAATAACCAATGTCGTCTTATGTTAGTATACAATTAATGTTGTTCAATCACACTTCAATAATAGGTCAAAAGACTATGTGATACTAGGTTGTGAGGTATACTACCCAACTTAAAACAATAAACTAATACTGTGACAGTCCTAAGGGTACCGTAGAAGCTCCTGTTAAGGTCTTCGAGAAGGGGTCTTGGTACTTGTTAGGGTATCCTCTTATATTACATAGGTCATGGTCGTCTTAACTCTTAGTCATAGTGCTTATAGAACAAGTGTCAATAGCAAGAATAGAAAGGTTACTAGTCTCAAGGGAAGGAAATATAACTCGTATTGAGGTATGGTACAAGTTACGCAATTTAAAAACTAAGGGTTAATCATCGGGTCACAGTCTACAAAATAACTTAAACTATCAAGTTCTAACTACTAAGCACACAACTTCAAAATTTAACATTAACAACTATAATCCTAGCAACTATATGTCCTTAACACAAAATAAAATCATCTGGCCTATAATCAGAAGTGTCAGATGGCACAAGTTGAAAGATGAAGAGAAGAAACGTAATCAGTCGTCGCACACTAGCGAGCGCTATGGTCACAGGGGAACAATATATGAAAATAGAGCGGCTCTAGATAGCATCATGGTTTTCCAAGGGAAAGGGGTATGCTAGTCTCTGTGTTTGAGGTATGATTAGAAAAATATTCTATGCATTGCTCTTGGCTTTCTAAGGTACTGTCTGCTTATCTCAAGACAAGAATCTAAATTTATGGTTCTCCAATACTCATCTAACGGCATGGGTTAGGTTCAGTCCTAATATTCACTTTGGTTTTCTATTGGTTTCTCAATGCTAGGGGCAACCATAATGGTAAACTTCTAACTAACTCTAGTAGTGTCTATACTACTCTCAAGTCCTCATAACACATCAGGGGGTAATGGTAAACCAATTCTAGAGATAAGGAATTCTAGGGTTCACTAGACATCCTAAACTTAGTGGTGTGTCAGCACTCTAGTTCTACTCTTAATAGGAAGGTTACCCTACTTATCATCTAACAACAGGAACTTCTATATTCTAGGAGAGACTATACTAAAGGAACTATTATGGGAGTACAGGAATCAAGCAGGATACAATTATTCAAATAGAACAAATTAGAAGAAAGATGAGTCATAGTCATTTGTGGATGAGATCCTATACTCTAGTCCTAGGTGCAGGCTTGTTCGGTACAGTAACGTAACCGAGACAATATGCTCTCGACCAGCATAGGCCACCACAAAAATATGTCACGCCCCAGTCCCAAAAATACGTAGGACTAGGACATGTAAGCATGCCAGCCGTATGGATATGGCAACTCCAATATATGGAAACCAAATCCACACGTACGCTGTAATATGAATATCAAGTCCACAAGTGGTATAAAATATATCACAAGTCATAGGGTATAATCTAAATCTCATCCGCGAAAATCAGATATAAATAATAACCAGCATCTATATAACTAGATCTCAACATAAATATCTAAGGATGATAGTTGGATGAAAACAAATCCACTACCAACTGGAATGGAAAAGTATAACACAATAAATACAATTTAGGAATACCAGCTAACGACCATGGGCTCGAAGAGAAGACATCCTCGTAACACAAGTAATCATCCAAATCTGCGCTCCTGCAATTACTCAAGAACAGATACACCTGGCAGAGGACCAGGTCCTCAGAGGGACGTAACAAGATACAGAAAATACGAGCCAATTTGAATACAGTAAACATGCATCATATTTGAAATTAGATAAGTACGCTGTACAGGACAATCTATATGAATGCAAATGAGGACAATTTTTTAACGTATGGGCAAGGGTAGGCTACTCGATCTAATCCTCACAACCTCACGCTCGTTAGTGGACATCATCAGCCGACATACCTCTGGGGTAGCGACCTTCGGACTCCATCAATCGACATACCTCCGGGGTAGCGACCATCGGACAAGACCACCATAGTACGTGCTAGTGACTATGGTTTACCAGAGTGGTTAAAAGCCCATACGCCTAATGATTGTCCTCTATGATACTAAGTGTCAAGTGTGTGTCAACATATCTAATATATAGTAATGACTGAAAAGGAACTACACATGCAATAAATAAACAGAAATACAATAAATATACAGAAATATACTAAGCATGTAAAATACTGTAAACAATTTGGCAAGGTATCTTGCCTGGGGTCCTGCTGCAGGTATGAATCAGAGTCCAAGTCACAGTCCAAATAGCCTATGTATTACAAATTTATTACGTCAAAAGATAATTTATTTTAATTTATTTAATTCTGGAATAATTACTCTAAAATTCTATTTTAATCTTATTATTCTGATTTTTATGTTAATTCCTAAATTTTGTCCAAAGAAACTGAATTTTATCAACTCGAGACTCATGGCACGCAAATCGAGGCGATCTGTTGACCGAAAAGTCAACCGACACAAACTCAACTTTCATGCATGATTTCCTGTAGGTTTCAACGTCAAAAACATGCTGAAATTTACGGCTCGTCCGAATTCAAATTCGTTTGGGAATTATGGCACATACAAATTTTTGTATTGTGCACCGATGGTTAAATTCTAACCTAGAAGTTCTACAGAATTAACAGTATATAAATACTTCGAATTAAATTCTAGGAAAAATATATGTCAATTATCTAGACATTAGCTTTCCAAAACTTTAAACGGTTCATGATTCTGATTCCCGGTTCTCCCGGAATCGCAAAAACATTGAAACACGTCTATTTTCGGACATGCTGTACTCTACGAATTTTCCAAAATTTAATACTCATAATTTCGTAAAACAATTTATATAATCCGAAAGCTAACCTCAATATCTTTCTAACGCAAGAAACTAGGTCTCGTTTGGAGTCCGGAGCTATGCGCAATGGCTTGTGGAAGATGAAGGAACCCTAGATGGCAATTCTCCAAAATCTCTTTCTCTAAAATAATGGGATAATTAGGGTTATAATAATATATATATATAGGGATGTACCTGCGGCTGAAAGGATATTTATAGGCTGACACGTGTCAGAATCTGATTGGATGGTTTTTGTTATATTATTTGTTTTTGATTTGAGTTTATCAAAACATTATTTAAGTCATTTTAAATCTAAATAACTCCAAATAAATATTAAAAACAATCATAAAAATCTGAAAAAATTACATAAAATATATTTTGAACCTATAAACCCTAGAAAAATATTTGGGACAATTTTATATTCATAAGTTTACTACTATAATTAGGAGAAGCTCTAAACATTAGTTTTATTCATTTAACTAAAAATAAATACTAACATTATTCCAAAAATTCTGAACTAATTCCAGAAAATATATAATAATATTATAAACCCTAAAAAATAACGTGGGTCTATGCTATATTCCTGGGCTTGCACAATAAATTCTACAAGTCCTAAAAATTAGTTATTAGTCTAAATAACTCCCAATAAATACTAAAAGTATTCAGAAAATTCTAGAAAATATATTTGACTATTTAGAACCTAAAATAAAATTTTGGAATATTTTTAATTAAGTTTGAACATAAAATAAATTTTTCAAAGTTCTAGAAAATTAGTGTTACTAGTTTTTAATTAACTAAAAATTATGAAAAAATCTCAATAATCTAAAATAGCCTAAAAATAATTCTAAATAAATATTTATATAAGTAAATATACTAAAAAATTTATTTTCTAATTAAATAAGAAAATACTCTAAATAAATTCAACATCTATAATAAATATAATAATATAAAATATACACAAAATACCTATTTTATGTGAGAGAGTTTACACATGCATATTTGTGGGTTTCTATCTTGCCTTAGTTCATTTACAAGTAAGCAGCATATAGAATTTACTGAAATGAACGTGCCACCGTTCGGTAGATTTTACCTGACCGTCTGAATGACCTGCACAATACTTACCTTGCCTTCCCTGCCACGAAGACACAAGTTAGTATGCAACAGGTTTAAATATACATAGAGATCACTGGCGTGGTGCCACGAGGGACGAGTTATAGTCACGGGATAGAAAACGATATGCGACGCAGGTTGCGAGCCCTGCCACATGCCGTTTACTTCCTCAATTCCAATTGACTAATCCATATGTTCCGTCCGGATCGGATCGGTCCCAGCGCCCTGGCGACCGTCCGCGAAACCTCCAAAACCTTGTGCACAAGTTGTCCGTGATCGAAGCGTTCGTTAAGTTTTCCATCAATCCATGCACGTTTCAAGATAATTTCTAGCACGATACAGTTCCATACACAACAGTCTTTGCATAGTCTATATGATCCATCTATGGCAAAGAAAAGTGTGTTCCATATGCATAACAATATTTCATAGAGATATGCATTCTAACTAAACTTGAACATATAATGAACATTCCAAACGAACAAGCATGCATACAAGTGTTCGTTCACGAGTTTGATTGACAAGCAGTATTACCAAGTCTATTCTCTTTTATCTTGGTATCTTTTATTATTACTATGTATCGTTTGATCGGGGCAACAAGAATGCAAGAGTTTTGGTGTGAAGCTTGGAAGTAGGGCTAGCTAATCGGGTTGGTAGCCACTCACTTAGATTTTGGAAGGGAGAAGAAAAGAGGCGCTTCACGACTCCGCTCGCAAGCCGTCTACTGCTCGTTCACCTGCACACGAACAGCTCGATTAATACTTCTTCCTCTCTTTCCAATCTCGGAATAGAAGTGCAAGTCAATGAACGAAAACAATAAAAACCATTGAAATCGTTCAAGGAAAACAAGCAAATCCCAAAACCAACTCAAAGCATGAAAGCAACAAGCGACATCGAAAACCGAGGCAATAAAAGATAGCAGCGGAGAGGTCCCTCCTGACTCTGCCGCTAAGCCGATCCTTGGGGCACGGTCCACTGAATGTGGGAATCGATTCCGAAGAAACAAATCCATAACGAGGACGAGTTCTTGTTTCAATCTATCCTGATCGAACGATACCGTCTTGTGTTTCTTAGCCGCGCTCTCCGCACCGGGAGAACGGGGCGCTACATCCTACCCAACCAATTGAAAGTTTCGTCCCGAAACTTAGGAATAGAGCCTACCTCTAAGGAACATTGCGTTGAGGAAGAATTTTAGAGGGGTGGGGACAATCTTGAAATATGTGGCCTGGACCGCCACAGTTGAAGCACAGACCCTTTCTAACATGGCAGTTATTTGCGATGTGCCCCGGCTTTTTACAATAGAAGCATAGTTCTTTTTCCTGGTTCCCTTTATGCTGACCACCGTCGTTTCGACGCTTTGCAGCATTGTTTCCTCCGTCGTTGCTATGGCGTTTGTGACTGGATGTATGCACAGCGCCGGTAGAAACGTGAGGATACTGTGGCTCGAGCGATAGGGCGTGATTCATGACTTCACGTATTGTTCCATACTGATTATTTACCACGTGCGAATAGATGGCAGGGCGTAATCCACCTTCAAACCTTCTGGCTCGACTCGCTGCATCAGGTAAATAGGCCCTAGCAAATTTGGAGAGTCGGTTGAATTCTGCGGAGTATTGCTTGACTGTCATACTGCCCTGCCGCAGCTGCACGAAATCGTTTTCCCTTTGACGTTGCACTGGAGGGGGGTATAAACTCCTCTTCGAACGCGGCACGAAAGGTCGTCCACGAGATCGCCTCCTCTCCGTGATCAAATTGGAGAGATTGTCGATGCACGTTCCACCAATCGTGTGCGTTGAGACGGAGCTGTAGTTGGGCGCAGGCGATGCGCTTCTCTTCGGATACCTCTAGCAGAGCAAAATGATCTTCAAGCTCGGCTAGCCAATCTAGAGCTACCACTGGGTCCTCAGTCCCGTTGAATGGAGTATTGCAGACTTTCTTGAAATGGCCCAAGTTGAAGGCAGTCACGTCCCTCGGCCTTGGGATTTGAGGCATCTCCACTTCAAGCACGGGCTGTTCCACCGGAGTCGTTGCTGTTGCGGCGGAATGGTTGGCAGCCAAAGTCTGAACGATCTGTTGCAGGGTATCTACCTGCTTCTGTTGGACTGAGAATCGGGTCTCTAAATTGCTTTTGAACTTGGCTTGGCGAGCATCATCCCTTTGTCGTTGTGATTCTAATATTTGCATTATCCGCTCAAGCGGATCGACTTGAGATATGCCGCGCTGGCTCTGAGGGCTTCCCGAAGTGCCCGAACTACTTTCCTGTGTTTCGTTCGGTGCTTGCGCTGCAGATTGCACTGGTACCATTCCTTCAAAAGAAGGTAAATTATATTAGGATCATAATGTATTATGAACTTATTGCATGAATGTATCTCATTTTGGCCTAGCGAGTTCAAGAGTTCGCACAGGAATTTGATCGTTAAAGGAACTTTTCCAGCACGAAGTCTAAGGAACTTTGAATCTGTGCTCTGATACCATTATGTTACGCCCTGAGGCGTCCCCCGAGTCGTGACCGCCGTGCGGGCCTGGGGTTGCGCCCGCACAAGGCTTTAATGATTTGCATAGCAAGCACATATTCAGAGTACGCAGATAAATTGAAACACAGATTTGAAACATGGAAAAGTTCTCTTTATTGATAATGAACATCTATTACAAACTCCTGAACGAGTCATCTAATATGCCGAACGGCTTACAAAAGTGTTGACTCAAAATGAGATAGCAGTCCTGTACATTACATCCCTTTATAAACTCAAAATGATAAGGACCTCCAGGCTGGAGGACGGCTTTGCCACGAAGTTGCATTTGTGTATGAAGAGTTGCAAGCTTCTGGCTCCAAAAGGCTTCGAGGGCGCGGTGAAGATTCGCCAACAGCTGGACTGGATCGGGAAGACGACTTCGGCTCCTCGCTCGGTTCGCCTTGGTGCGGAGAACCTGTTTCAACGAGGGTCAGCATATCGAAACATGCTGGTGAAGGCGAGCTAGCCGAACTATACCAATCAACACGTTGTTTTAATAAAGCATGCATATTTGTGGGTTTTTATCTTGCCTTAGTTCATTTACAAGTAAGCAGCATATAGAATTTGCTGAAATGAACGGGCCACCGTTCGGTGGATTTTACCTGACCGTCTGAATGACCTGCACAATACTTACCTTGCCTTCCCTGCCACGAAGACACAAGTTAGTATGCAACAGGTTTAAATATACATAGAGATCACTGGCGTGGTGCCACGAGGGACGAGTTATAGTCACGGGATAGAAAATGATATACGACGCAGGTTGCGAGCCCCGCCACATGCCGTTTATTTCCTCAATTCCAATTGACTAATCCATATGTTCCGTCCGGATCGGATCGGTCCCAGCGCCCTGGCGACCGTCCGCGATGTCACGCCCCGATCTCCCGCAGGCTAATCGGCCGTTCCCGCTAGGCGGGAATCACCCTCGCCAACGCTCCCGCGGAACGATCGCTTGACCCATCCGGACGTGATGCCGTACGAGCGTAAACCGCGCCCGTGCAAGACCGTGATTCATTGGCTGGCGATAAGAGTTCTAAGCCACAGAGTCGCACAGATTGTCCGAGTGCAGCAGAGTCATGAACGCTAGCGATTCGGTAACAAGTTCTCTGAGTTGACAAATATAGCGGAAGCATTGAAACACAAGTTGAAGTAAAGCAAGCTCTTTTATTGATATGAACATGTGTTACAGGCGGCGTATAGCCGAGATTACAAGTCGCTCAATCCTCTCTGAAATAGTAAGGCGTGCCAAGTGGCTACAATTGTGGAATGATTGTAGAGGCGATGTTCAGGCGATGTTCACAACTTATGTCTTGTATATGGGCTTCTGCTTCGGACGCACCGTTGCTTCGGAGTGATATCCACGCCTTAGCACGCACGTTGGAGGCGTCCGCACCGAACGAGGTTCTCCCGCACCCTGCATATCAAACTGGTGGATTATCAGTACATTGAATGCACTGGTGGGGAAGCTACTCGCCCGCTCGACAAATCCAAACACGTAATACAGGTTTCGTGCACAACTATTAAGTTGTCTTTCTAGTTGCCTTAGGATCAGTTTCATGCAGATATTGAATAGCCTAGTTCGTGTGGCAGTGCGCCGTGCGACATGAGAGGAAACACGGCGAGACTTACCATCTCCTTCCCTGTCCAAGGCAAACATTGTTAATTCAAGCACGAGCAAGTATAAGCATTCAGGAGCATAGCATATGCAACATGCAACACGAGAGTTATTGAACGGGACAGTATTTGGTGTGCTCAGTTGTACTTGATGCGATACAGTAACTCGCACGCGGATAGCCGCTAAGCGAGGATGACTTATCTATATGAACATGAGTCGCTGGCAAAGCCATAAAGGACTAATCCCAGACGAGAGTGGAACGCAACGAGAGCACACGATGCGCTACGAACCATCTCGCCCGTACACGATGGATTGTACATGAAGTAGTCCAAGGCCAAGATAGAATGCAACAAAGTACACGATGCGCTACAAACCATCTTGTCCGTACACGATGGACTACACACGTGATGTGGTCCCGGGAAAGTAGAATGCAACGTAAGTACACGAGGTGCTACAAACCACTCGCCCGAACACGAGGGACCACACAAGAGTTCCATCCGGATCGGATCGGCCCCAGTGCCCCGGTGACCGTCCGTGAAACTATACCTCATTTCCGAGTTGTCCGTGACATGCACTTCAGGGTTAACCAATCTCAGGCAACACGATTTAACCAATCTCGGGCAACACGATTACACGAGATATACGAGAACACGCGTGCACTAGAACACGAGAATACGAGAACACGAGTGCATGGGAACACGAGTACACGAGTATATGGGATACTTGAATCATGATTCTGTACAGTGAATATCTTGTATTGATGCATTCCCCTGGTTCGGGGCTGCGTGGTGACCTAACGGTCCTGGATACTTGCAGGGTCAATCATACACGGAACGACTACTAAGTAGTCTCCCGGAGTTGGATGAAAACACGGCAATAATCAAGCAGACAAGCATGCGTTTCTAGGTACATAAGCAGGCACGTTGCTCGGGCCCGAAGGTAGTCCGAGAGATGAAACCGTTTAGGGACTTAGCATGCGAGGGTCTGAACATAAGCAGTATTTCCTTTTCCATGTTCTAGCAAGCAATATGAGTTGGGATTATTCCCTTAGCTAGGTGCGTTGGATTTATTAGCATGCAGGGGGTGAATCACCTAGCGACTAGCATAAACATTCCAGATTTTATGTGTGCTGGCTAAGCAAAGACAAGTTCACCGTAGCCACCCACCTTAGCGATGATTCGCCTCGGTAGAGCGATACGTCTGAGCGAGCCTCTGAAAGTCTAAGCCGGATTCCTGTAGGGACAAGTCTGGATATCCTTTGCTTCTCATTTGAGGCAAAGCATGTCGGGACAGCTGCACGATTGCCGATTGAGACGGCAGTCCGCTTGAGCGGAACGGGGTGTTACATCCTACCCAGCTCAGAAGAAGTCTCGTCCTCGAGACTTACTGAGGACAAGCAGTAATCTAGGGTTGAGGCAATCCTAGACAAGTCGTTGTACTTGTTTATTTGGATATTCACTTGCACAAGCGTCGAAATCAGCATATCGCTTAGACTGGATCGTGCGTACTTTCGAAACGCGCTTCTAGCGTGAACACGTCAACCAGCATAGTGATAGCGAAGTCTCAGCACTCGAGTTCACCTTTTCTTAAGTCTTGGATGGTGCACTAGTTCAAGGCGTCCCTCGAATAGATGCATTCAACCAAACTTAGAGTTAGTGAAATCTCGGACAAGCTACTAGCGATACTCTCAAGGGTTCGCACAGGTTGGCACAAAGGCCACTCGCAGCATACAACCAGACAAGCAAGCATATCATTCAAAACGTATTTTGAAAGTATTTAGACTTATTGTTGGAACATCTCATCGAGACATTGAGAGAGAGCGTGCACGTAACCCACGAACGAGCTTTCGAAACAGAGATATCGAATCAAAGTCCAAAGGCGTAGAAGCCAGGCTCTGATACCAACATGTCACGCCCCGATCTCCCGCAGGCTAATCGGCCGTTCCCGCTAGGTGGGAATCACCCTCTCCAGCGCTCCCGCGGAACGATCGCTTGACCCATCCGGGCATGATGCCGCACGAGCGTAAACCGCGCCCGTGCAAGGCCGTGATTCATTGGCTGGCGATAAGAGTTCTAAGCCACAGAGTCGAACAGATTGTCCGAGTGCAGCGGAGTCATGAACGCATAGCAATTTGGTAACAAGTTCTCTGAGTTGACAAATATAGCGGAAGCATTGAAACAAAAGTTAAAGCAAGCTCTTTTATTGATATGAACATGTGTTACAGGCGGCGTATAGCCAAGATTACAAGTCGCTCAATCCTCTCTGAAATAGTAAGGCATGCCAAGTGGCTACAATTATGGAATGATTGTAGAGGCGATGTTCAGGCGATGTTCACAACTTATGTCTTGTATATGGGCTTCTGCTTCGTACGTACCGTTGCTTCGGAGTGATATCCACGCCTTAGCACGCACGTTGGAGGCGTCCGCACCGAACGAGGTTCTCCCGCACCCTGCATATCAAACTGGTGGATTATCAGTACATTGAATGCACTGGTGGGGAAGCTACTCGCCCGCTCGACAAATCCAAACACGTAATACAGGTTCCGTGCACAACTATTAAGTTGTCTTTCTAGTTGCCTTAGGATCAGTTTCATGCAGATATTGAATAGCCTAGTTCGTGTGGCAGTGCGCCGTGCGACATGAGAGGAAACACGGCTAAACTTACCATCTCCTTCCCTGTCCAAGGCAAACATTGTTAATTCAAGCACGGGCAAGTATAAGCATTCAGGAGCATAGCATATGCAACATGCAACACGAGAGTTATTGAACGGAACAGTATTTGGTGTGCTCAGTTGTACTTGATGCGATGCAGTAACTCGCACGCGGATAGCCGCTAAGCGAGGATGACTTATCTATATGAACATGAGTCGCTGGCAAAGCCATAAAGGACTAATCCCAGACGAGAGTGGAACGCAACGAGAGCACACGATGCGCTACGAACCATCTCGCCCGTACACGATGGATTGTACATGAAGTAGTCCAAGGCCAAGATGGAATGCAACAAAGTACACGATGCGCTACAAACCATCTTGTCCGTACACGATGGACTACACACGTGATGTGGTCCCGGGAAAGTGGAATGCAACGTAAGTATACGAGGTGCTACAAACCACTCGCCCGAACACGAGGGACCACACAAGAGTTCCATCTGGATCGGATCAGCCCCAGTGCCCCGGTGACCGTCCGTGGAACTATACCTCGTTTCCGAGTTGTCCGCGACATGCACTTCAGGGTTAACCAATCTCAGGCAACACGATTCAACCAATCTCAGGCAACACGATTATACGAGAGACACGAGAACACGCGTGCACTAGAACACGAGAACACGAGAACACGAGTGCACGGGAACACGAGTACACGAGTATACGGGATACTTGAATCATGATTCTGTACAGTGAATATCTTGTATTGATGCATTCCCCTGGTTCGGGGCTGCGTGGTGACCTAACGGTCCTGGATACTTGCAGGGTCAATCATACACGGAACGACTACTAAGTAGTCTCCCGGAGTTGGATGAAAACACGGCAATAATCAAGCAGACAAGCATGCGTTTCTAGGTACATAAGCAGGCACATTGCTCGGGCCCGAAGGTAGTCCGAGAGATGAAACCGTTTAGGGACTTAGCATGCGAGGGTCTGAACATAAGCAGTATTTCCTTTTCCATGTTCTAGCAAGCAATATGAGTTGGGATTATTCCCTTAGCTAGGTGCGTTGGATTTATTAGCATGCAGGGGATGAATCACCTAGAGACTAGCATAAACATTCCAGATTTTATGTGTGCTGGCTAAGCAAAGACAAGTTCACCGTAGCCACCCACCTTAGCGATGATTCGCCTCGGTAGAGCGATACGTCTGAGTGAGCCTCTGAAAGTCCAAGCCGGATTCCTGTAGGGACAAGTCTGGATATCCTTTGCTTCTCATTTGAGGCAAAGCAGGTCGGGACAGCTGCACGATTGCCGATTGAGACGGCAGTCCGCTTGAGCGGAACGGGGTGTTACATCCTACCCAGCTCAGAAGAAGTCTCGTCCTCGAGACTTACTGAGGACAAGCAATAATCAAGGGTTGAGGCAATCCTAGACAAGTCGTTGTACTTGTTTATTTGGATATTCACTTGCACAAGCGTCGAAATCAGCATATCGCTTAGACTGGATCATGCGCACTTTCGAAATGCGCTTCTAGCGTGAACACGTCAACCAGCTTAGTGATAGCGAAGTCTCAGCACTCGAGTTCACCTTTTCTTAAGTCTTGGATGGTGCACTAGTTCAAGGCGTCCCTCGAATAGATGCATTCAACCAAACTTAGAGTTAGTGAAATCTTGGACAAGCTACTAGCGATACTCTCAAGGGTTCGCACAGGTTGGCACAAAGGCCACTCGCAGCATACAACCAGACAAGCAAGCATATCATTCAAAACGTATTTTGAAAGTATTTAGACTTATTGTTGGAACATCTCATCGAGACATTGAGAGAGAGCGTGCACGTAACCCACGAACGAGCTTTCGAAACAGAGATATCGAATCGAAGTCCAAAGGCGTAGAAGCCAGGCTCTGATACCAACATGTCACGCCCCGATCTTCCGCAGGCTAATCGGCCATTCCCGCTAGGTGGGAATCACCCTCGCCAGCGCTCCCGCGGAACGATCGCTTGACCCATCCGGGCGTGATGCCGCACGAGCGTAAACCGCGCCCGTACAAGGCCGTGATTCATTGGCTGGCGATAAGAGTTCTAAGCCACAGAGTCGCACAGATTGTCCGAGTGCAGCGGAGTCATGAACGCATAGCGATTCGGTAACAAGTTCTCTGAGTTGACAAATATAGCGGAAGCATTGAAACACAAGTTGAAGTAAAGCAAGCTCTTTTATTGATATGAACATGTGTTACAGGCGGCGTATAGCCGAGATTACAAGTCGCTCAATCCTCTCTGAAATAGTAAGGCGTGCCAAGTGGCTACAATTGTGGAATGATTGTAGAGGCAATGTTCAGGCGATGTTCACAACTTATGTCTTGTATATGGGCTTCTGCTTCGGACGCACCGTTGCTTCGGAGTGATATCCACGCCTTAGCACGCACGTTGGAGACGTCCGCACCGAACGAGGTTCTCCCGCACCCTGCATATCAAACTGGTGGATTATCAGTACATTGAATGCACTGGTGGGGAAGCTACTCGCCCACTCGACAAATCCAAACACGTAATACAGGTTCCGTGCACAACTATTAAGTTGTCTTTCTAGTTGCCTTAGGATCAGTTTCATGCAGATATTGAATAGCCTAGTTCGTGTGGCAGTGCGCCGTGCGACATGAGAGGAAACACGGCAAGACTTATCATCTCCTTCCCTGTCCAAGGCAAACATTATTAATTTAAGCACGGGCAAGTATAAGCATTCAGGAGCATAGCATATGCAACATGCAACACGAGAGTTATTGAACGGGACAGTATTTGGTGTGCTCAGTTGTACTTGATGCGATGCAGTAACTCGCACGCGGATAGCCGCTAAGCGAGGATGACTTATCTATATGAACATGAGTCGCTGGCAAAGCCATAAAGGACTAATCCCAGACGAGAGTGGAACGCAACGAGAGCACACGATGCGCTACGAACCATCTCGCCCATACACGATGAATTGTACATGAAGTAGTCCAAGGCCAAGATGGAATGCAACAAAGTACACGATGCGCTACAAACCATCTTGTCCGTACACGATGGACTACACACGTGATGTGGTCCCGGGAAAGTGGAATGCAACGTAAGTACACGAGGTGCTACAAACCACTCGCCCGAACACGAGGGACCACACAAGAGTTCCATCCGGATCGGATCAGCCCCAGTGCCCCGGTGACCGTCCGTGGAACTATACCTCATTTCCGAGTTGTCCGCGACATGCACTTCAGGGTTAACCAATCTCAGGCAACATGATTTAACCAATCTCAGGCAACACGATTACACGAGATATACGAGAACACGCGTGCACTAGAACACGAGAACACGAGAACACGAGTGCACGGGAACACGAGTACACGAGTATACAAAATACTTGAATCATGATTCTGTACAGTGAATATCTTGTATTGATGCATTCCCCTGGTTCGGGGCTGCGTGGTGACCTAACGGTCCTGGATACTTGCAGGGTCAATCATACACGGAATGACTACTAAGTAGTCTCCCGGAGTTGGATGAAAACACGGCAATAATCAAGCAGACAAGCATGAGTTTCTAGGTACATAAGCAGGCACGTTGCTCGGGCCCGAAGGTAGTCCGAGAGATGAAACCGTTTAGGGACTTAGCATGCGAGGGTCTGAACATAAGCAGTATTTCCTTTTCCATGTTCTAGCAAGCAATATGAGTTGGGATTATTCCCTTAGCTAGGTGCGTTGGATTTATTAGCATGCAGGGGGTGAATCACCTAGCGACTAGCATAAATATTCTAAATTTTATGTGTGCTGGCTAAGCAAAGACAAGTTCACCGTAGCCACCCACCTTAGCGATGATTCGCCTCGGTAGAGCGATACGTCTGAGCGAGCCTCTGAAAGTCCAAGCCGGATTCCTGTAGGGACAAGTCTGGATATCCTTTGCTTCTCATTTGAGGCAAAGCAGGTCGGGACAGCTGCACGATTGCCGATTGAGATGGCAGTCCGCTTGAGTGGAACGGGGTGTTACATCCTACCCAGCTCAGAAGAAGTCTCGTCCTCGAGACTTACTGAGGACAAGCAGTAATCTAGGGTTGAGGCAATCCTAGACAAGTCGTTGTACTTGTTTATTTGGATATTCACTTGCACAAGTGTCGAAATCAGCATATCGCTTAGACTGGATCGTGCGCACTTTCGAAACGCGCTTCTAGCGTGAACACGTCAACCAGCTTAGTGATAGCGAAGTCTCAGCACTCGAGTTCACCTTTTTTTAAGTCTTGGATGGTGCACTAGTTCAAGACGTCCCTCGAATAGATGCATTCAACCAAACTTAGAGTTAGTGAAATCTCGGACAAGCTACTAGCGATACTCTCAAGGGTTCGCACAGGTTGGCACAAAGGCCACTCGCAGTATACAACCAGACAAGCAAGCATATCATTCAAAACGTATTTTGAAAGTATTTAGACTATTGTTGGAACATCTCATCGAGACATTGAGAAAGAGCGTGCACGTAACCCACGAACGAGCTTTCGAAACAGAGATATCGAATCGAAGTCCAAAGGCGTAGAAGCCAGGCTCTGATACCAACATGTCACGCCCCGATCTCCCGCAGGCTAATCGGCCGTTCCCGCTAGGCGGAAATCACCCTCGCCAGCGCTCCCGCGGAACGATCGCTTGACCCATCCGGGCGTGATGCCGCACGAGCGTAAACCGCGCCCGTGCAAGGCCGTGATTCATTGGCTGGCGATAAGAGTTCTAAGCCACAGAGTCGCACAGATTGTCCGAGTGCAGCGGAGTCATGAACGCATAGCGATTCGGTAACAAATTCTCTGAGTTGACAAATATAGCGGAAGCATTGAAACACAAGTTGAAGTAAAGCAAGCTCTTTTATTGATATGAACATGTGTTACAGGCGGCGTATAGCCGAGATTACAAGTCGCTCAATCCTCTCTGAAATAGTAAGGCGTGCCAAGTGGCTACAATTGTGGAATGATTGTAGAGGCGATGTTCAGGCGATGTTCATAACTTATGTCTTGTATATGGGCTTCTGCTTCGGACGCATCGTTGCTTCGGAGTGAAATCCATGCCTTAGCACGCACGTTGGAGGCGTCCACACCGAACGAGGTTCTCCCGCACCCTGCATATCAAAATGGTGGATTATCAGTACATTGAATGCACTGGTGGGGAAGCTACTCGCCCGCTCGACAAATCCAAACACGTAATACAGGTTCCGTGTACAACTATTAAGTTGTCTTTCTAGTTGCCTTAGGATCAATTTCATACAGATATTGAATAGCCTAGTTCGTGTGGCAGTGCGCCGTGCGACATGAGAGGAAACACGGCGAGACTTACCATCTCCTTCCCTGTCCAAGGCAAACATTGTTAATTCAAGCACGGGCAAGTATAAGTATTCAGGAGCATAGCATATGCAACATGCAATACGAGAGTTATTGAACGGGACAGTATTTGGTGTGCTCAGTTGTACTTGATGCGATGCAGTAACTCGCACGCGGATAGCCGCTAAGCGAGGATGACTTATCTATATGAACATGAGTCGCTGGCAAAGCCATAAAGGACTAATCCCAGACGAGAGTGGAACGCAACGAGAGCACACGATGAGCTACGAACCATCTCGCCCGTACACGATGGATTGTACATGAAGTAGTCCAAGGCCAAGATGGAATGCAATAAAGTACACGATGCGCTACAAACCATCTTGTCCGTACACGATAGACTACACACGTGATGTGATCCCGGGAAAGTGGAATACAACATAAGTACACGAGGTGCTACAAACCACTCGCCCGAACACGAGGGACCACACAAGAGTTCCATCCGGATCGGATCGGCCCCAGTGCCCCGGTGACCGTCCGTGGAACTATACCTCGTTTCCGAGTTGTCCGCGATATGCACTTCAGGGTTAACCAATCTCAGGCAACACGATTTAACCAATCTCAGGCAACACGATTACACGAGATACACGAGAACACGCGTGCACTAGAACACGAGAACACGAGTGTACGGTAACACGAGTACACGAGTATACGGGATACTTGAATCATGATTCTGTACAGTGAATATCTTGTATTGATGCATTCCCCTGGTTCGGGGCTGCGTGGTGACCTAACGGTCCTGGATACTTGCAGGGTCAATCATACACGGAACGACTACTAAGTAGTCTCCCGGAGTTGGATGAAAACACGGCAATAATCAAGCAGACAAGCATGCGTTTCTAGGTACATAAGCAGGCACGTTGCTCAGGCCCGAAGGTAGTCCGAGAGATGAAACCGTTTTGGGACTTAGCATGCGAGGGTCTGAACATAAGCAGTATTTCCTTTTCCATGTTCTAGCAAGCAATATGAGTTGGGATTATTCCCTTAGCTAGGTGCGTTGGATTTATTAGCATGCATGGGGTGAATCACCTAGCGACTAGCATAAACATTCCAGATTTTATGTGTGCTGGCTAAGCAAAGACAAGTTCACCGTAGCCACCCACCTTAGCGATAATTCGCCTCGGTAGAGCGATACGTCTGAGCGAGCCTCTGAAAGTCCAAGCCGGATTCCTGTAGGGACAAGTCTGGATATCCTTTGCTTCTCATTTGAGGCAAATCAGGTCGGGACAGCTGCACGATTTGTAAACACCCTAAATTTCCGAAGTGAAATTAATATAATTTTCCGTATATTTTAGGTATTTTTTCTGGATGTCTGTCACTAAGGTTTTGGGGGTTAAATAATTTTAAGTGTGGCTTAATGGGGTTAAAATATTCTGGAAGTAAAAATTTATTGTGTATAATGGAGAACCGGACGCATGGCATTTTTCGGTGAATTTATTGGACACCGGAGCAACGTATCGAGGACCAAAAGCTATTGGTTTTTTGAACCAAACCAAGCTCGAACCAACCCGGATCAAACCAACCACAGCGGGTCCGACCCGAACCGATGAGAACCCAAACCCGCACGGGGAAAACCTTAGGCCGTCGGATCTACTGTAGCGGTATAAAGCCACCCTCATGGAAGTGCGTGCCAGACCAAACCCTAGCCGTAGTCGCCAACTCCAGGACCATCTCCCCCTCAGCCGTGAACCGCCGCCGACCCGCCGCCGAGTCAGCCCCGACCCGTCCGCGGCCGCTGTACTCCGATCGACGCTGCAGTCGAGTCATCCCCGACTCCCCGCGTCTCCCTTCCCCTCCGCTCCGATCAGCGAGCGACCCCGCTGCTCTCGGGTCCTCGTCGGTCGTCATCCTCTTCGCTCGACGCCGACTCCCTCTCAAGACCCCGCCGCCGCTTCACAGCAAGCCCCGACCCTTCGATCCGCCGCTGAACCTCAGACCCCCACCCGCTCGTCGACCACCGCAGACCCCCACCGCTCGTCGACCTCCGCCGCGAGCACAGCGACCCGAGCGCGGCTTCACCCCGCCGCCGAGTCGCACAGCAACCCCGAGCGCGGCCTCACCCCTCCGTCGCGACCCCGAGTGCGACTCCTCCGCCTCACAGCGTCTCCGCAGACACGAGACGCGAGCAGCAGCGCGCGAGGACACGACCAGGACAAGATTGGACTCTCGGACACTTGGAAAACAGAATCCACGGAGCCCCGTTCAGGTACCAATTTCTTCCTCATCGCAACTCCGATTTCGATTTCGTCGATTGCTATGCATAGACTGTATACCACTCTCGGTGCCCGTGCAATTCGCTCGGTGCATCGCGTCTTGTATTGGTCGTACACTGCGATCCAAAACAGGAAAAAACAACGCCCTGTTTCACCTCGGAACTGAGTCCGCCCCGCCAATCGGGACGACTTGGTCGCACGTGGTCTTTACCAAACTGTGCGCGACGTTGATACGGTCGTGTAGGATTTCGCAAAAGTCGATTCGGAGGTGCGTGCACCCCGGAATCAACGCGTATCCGCCGACGACACCCCGTATCCGCCGATTCTGAAACACGCTGTAACTTCGTGTACACACGTCAGATCGAGACGAAACTTGCGCCATCGGATCCGTAGTAATACGCTGGTCCTGTGAGCCAAGTTTGGTTCGATTCTGAGAACGTTGACAAAATCACGTATCGTGGGCCCCACAGGCTCCACTTGACGGGTGATTTTGAGATCGGCTCATCGGAATCCAATTCTGGAAGTTCCGTTGGGTTCGTATCATCGTTCCTGACTTGTAGACACTGAGTTTGCAGAATTTGGAGACCTTTGACCCTGACACGCTTTTCGGTGCAAAGTGGCCCACAGGTGGAACCCGCTTTGGCCCGAAAATGACCTTTTTGCCCCTGTGTCCAAATTGGACGTAAGGATAGGCATTTCCAGCTATTTGACATCTTCTGAGACTGTTGGTGATATTTATTACAGCTTTTGGAGTAGTCCCTACCGGATCCACAGATACCAGGACGACAGTTGTTGATATCCGAACATCAGGCAAGTGTACCTTGCCAAACACTGCAGTTTAGTTATCTATTTTCCTTGCTTTATATATATTGCTGTGCATGCTCAACCTAGGACCGTGTGACGTACTTAGCGTCCGATTATCAGTCGGGTGCCGACACTGTACGCAGTGTTGGGTACGGTCATTTAGAGATGGATATCCGTGACACTTTATATTCTCGTACTTGTCTTATCAAGTACCATATGACCCAGGACACTTGACACTATTCATGAGACAGGATTTTCCCGAGATATTCGTGGTGATTCTGTATAGGATACAGGACATGGACATTATACTATTAGATACTTTATGACTGGTTGCATTTAGCTATGATCGCGCTTGACATGGGCATGAGACGTTGTGGTCATGATACGCGTGGTTACATTGGGTGGGGAGAGACATACAGGCTACAGGCTGTATTTATGTATATCTTCTATTATTGAGAGGTCGTAGGCTCTCGTAGCAGAGCCTGACCCACTACCGGTTATTACCGCTACCGGCTCCCCGACACAGAGCTTGTAGTGGCTCAGCCTGAGACTAGTGATGCTCTCACTTGCATTTACACTTAGATGGTTACATATTTACCTATTGTTCATTCAGTTATTTATTTGCTGCACTGCTTATCTGTATTTATTGGCATGAGCTTTCTTGTACCTTGCTATGTCCCCTGAGGACCTGGATCCGGATTTTTGTCCCCAGATTTTGCAGGCGTGGTTTATCCCGAGGTTTACGGGACCGGAGCAGGAGCCGATCCAGGAACTGTACCACCATCCGAGGACGAGGTCTTAGCTGAAGACTTCTCTTGAGCATCCATGTTCATGCTCAGCTTTCATTTATTTATTTCAGTCTTTTACTTTCTGGTCTGTTGAACCATTGTACTAGATATTTATCGGGTTGTACCCCGAAGTACTATGTGAGACTGGATGATGATTTACATTCCTTATTTATTCTGTGGATCATGTTTATGTCTTGTGTGGATGAGATTAGTTGTACCATGATTGTCGTAGACTTGTTTTACAGCTTAAGTATGCCCTGATGGATCCTTTATAGTGAGTTGGTCCATCGGTGCGTACTGCTGGCAGTTGACACGCGTCTGGTCCCACGGTATTTTGGGACTGGGGCGTGACATGGTTTTTGTGGTGGCCAATGCAGGTCTATGACTAAATAGTTCGGTTTCAACTTAGGGACCGGACCAGCCTGCCCTAAGGATAGTATAAATTATAGGATCTCATCCATCATTTAACCATTTGTTGAACTCTATATCGAACTCGAAATTTGTTACTTGAACTGCATCCTGTATTGATTCCTCTGAGCGTTCTCATAGTTTATCTTTTAATTGCAGAGCAATGGATTCCGGGAACAGAGATGATATTCCTTTGGAGACACCACACGACACTGTGGTTACTTATGGAGACGAAGTGACACCAGGGGATGGTGGACAAGCATCGCAGAGTGATCAAACCGGACAGCCCAACCTAAGGTTCCGGAGGGATGATATTCCACCACCACCTCAGTTCACTCCCCAGATGCCAGTATTCCCGTCAGGACAAGCCATGGACGGGCAACAAATATTCCAGATGATGTATGCTATGATGCAAGCACAGCAACAGATTCAGCAGGAGGCCCATCGGCAGGAGGCCGAGTATCTAAGGACCAGCCTGGTATCCGCATTGGAGCAGGCAAATCCCCCAACGAGGCGATCAGCGACGGGATCTATCACTGATTTCCGTCACCTCAAACCTCGCACATTTTCTGGTAAGGAAGGGCCAACGGAAGTTCATGAGTGGCTCACCAATATTCAGCATCAGTTGGAAGCCGCTGAACTTCCGAGAGAGAAGTGGATGACTGCAGTTAGAATGCAGTTAACTGATAATGCGCACCACTGGTGGTTAGCAGAAGAGAGGAGACTTGGACAGGACAGAGTCACGTGGGAAGAGTTCTCTAGACTCTTCCAAGAGATGTATATCCCGGCAGTCGCACGGTCAGAGCTCAGAGACAGGTTCAACCGCCTTATCCAAGGCAGCATGTCAGTGGAGGAATATAATACGGAATTTATTCGCCTGAGCCGCTTTGCCCCGACATTGATTTCGACGGAGGAAGAAAAAGCAGAGAAGTTCTTTGACGGCTTGAAGTTCGAGCTTCAGAGAGTGATTGGATCGGTAGCACCTACCTCTTATACCGATGTCCTTGCAGCAGCCCGACGCTTGGAGCGCGTCGCTAGAAGGGAGACTAACCTGAAGAGGCCTATCACATCAGCACCATCCAGGCCAGCACATGGGGATTCGGCAAAGCGAACCCAGAGGGGTATGCCAGATAGAGCAGCACATAGAGACAGACCTCTTCCTACTTGTCACCACTGCGGCAAGGTAGGACACATTGAGAAGGAATGCAGGCGTAAGTTGGGACTATGTTTGAGCTGCGGATCCAGCCAGCACTTTTCCAGGGACTGTACTGAACGCAGAGACGGAGCACCCAGACTAGCATTGCCTGCACCACGACCAGCTTATCCAGCAGCAGGAGCCCAACAGACAGGAGTTGGTGGGGTCAGACCACCAGCCCCCGGAGGGAACCAGCAGAGACCACCCCTGGCACCACAGGCAGCCCTATTTCATCAGCAGCAGCAGCAGCAGAGAGGTCCAGCTCAGGGACGGGGACAGGCATTCCCATTAGCTGTTGAGGAGGAGGCTACAGCAGGCGAGGTCATCGCAGGTACTATTTTAGTAGCTTCATTACCAGCTGTAGTTTTATTTGATACCGGAGCATCGCATTCATTTATAGCAGCTAGCTTTGTAGCCACCCATAGAGTAGCTACCGCACCCCTTCCGAAGATGAAGAGAATTCTTACGGGAGGCGGTATTATTCCGGTTAGTGACGTCTGTAGATCATGTTCTGTAGTAGTTTGTGGCCGAGAGATGCGAGCTCAATTTTTGATCTTTTCTATGCCGGATTATGACGTCGTACTTGGTATGGACTGGTTAAGTCAGTACCATGCGACTCTTGATTGCCGACTTGGGCGGGTTATATTTAGACCGCCAGGACATCCAGAATTTGAGTTTCTCCGAGGAGCAGTAGAGCAAGGAGTTCAGCCTACTCTTAGGGTATTATCTGTAGAAGAGGAGACAGGATACCCAAGAGTCATATCAGAATTTGTGGATGTATTTCCTGATGACCTTCCAGGTTTACCGCCTGATCGGAAAATAGAATTCACAATAGACTTAACTCCAGGAGCAGAGCCAATCACTTCATCAGTTTATCGGCTAGCACCTAAGGAGTTAGTGGAGTTGAAGGAACAGGTAGATGATCTGTTGGAGAAGGGTTTCATTCGCCCCAGTGTTTCACCTTGGGGAGCACCCATCTTATTTGTGCCGAAGAATGATGGAACAGTACGGTTGTGCATTGATTATAGGGCACTAAATGCTGTAACCATCAAGAACAGGTATCCCTTACCACGCATTGATGATCTATTCGATCAATTGAGTGGTGCAAGGGTATTCTCGAAGATTGACCTTAGATCCGGCTATCATCAGATCAAGGTGAGAAAGGAGGACATCCCGAAGACAGCTTTCAGGACGAAGTATGGGCATTACGAGTTCTTGGTGATGCCGTTTGGTTTAACCAACGCGCCAGCAGTGTTTATGAGCTTAATGAACAGGGTCTTTCATCAGTTCTTGGATAAATTCGTAGTGGTGTTCATTGATGACATTCTCATATATTCCAAGAGCCCTGAAGAGCACGAGGAGCATCTTAGAATCGTGTTAGAGACCTTGAGACAGGAGAAGTTATATGCCAAGCTCAGTAAGTGTGAGTTCTGTATGGACAGAGTGCCTTTCTTGGGACACATCATATCAGGAGAAGGACTTTCAGTGGATCCAGAGAAGGTTGCAGCAATTGAGACTTGGCCTACACCCACATCAGTCGCAGAGGTGAGAAGTTTTTTCGGACTTGCGGGATATTACCGAAGGTTCGTAGAAAATTTCTCAAGGATTGCAGAACCAATGATGAAGCTGACACGGAAGGATCAGGAGTTTGTATGGACAGAAGACTGCCAGAAGGCTTTTGAAGAACTAAAGAGAAGATTAACAACAGCACCTGTCTTGACTCTTCCTACAGGGTCAGGAGGTTTTGTTGTTTACAGTGATGCATCAGGCAGTGGACTAGGATGTGTTTTGATGCAACATGGCAAGGTCATTGCTTATGCGTCGAGACAGTTGAAGGACCACAAGAAGAACTACCCCACGCATGATCTGGAGCTAGCAGCAGTGATATTTGCATTGAAGATATGGAGGCACTACCTTTATGGAGAGAGGGTAGAAATCTTTACTGACCACAAGAGCCTGAAGTATGTGTATACTCAGAAGGAGCTTAACATGAGACAGAGACGTTGGCTGGAACTGATGGTAGATTTTGACATAGATCTGCAGTATCACCCGGGAAAGGCGAATGTTGTTGCAGATGCACTCAGCAGGAAGCCTACGGCGTATTTCTTGACGATGCAGCCCGAGTTATTGAGAGATTTACAGGAGCTACAGATAGAGGTTATCGTACCGGGACAGAATGGATTGATGGCTAATCTTAAGATTCAGTCATCCCTCGTGGAGAAGATTAAAGAAGCATTGCCCACCGATGCTAGATTCCGAAGACTCAAGGAAAGGACAGAAGCCGGCATTCAGACAGGACTACGCATCCATGAAGACGGGACATTGAGATTTGGACACCGCTTGTATGTTCCAAATGGAGAATTGAGACAGGAGCTAATGACTGAAGCACATAGCTCTATGTACTCTGTTCACCCAGGAGGAACCAAGATGTATCGGGACTTGAGACAGTATTACTGGTGGCATGGAATGAAGAGAGAGATCGCAAGATTTGTGGCCAAATGCTTAGTATGTCAGCAAGTGAAGGCCGAACATCAGAGAACTGCAGGTATGTTACAGCCGCTTCCGATACCGGAATGGAAGTGGGAGCACATCACGATGGATTTTGTCACAGGATTTCCGAGAAGCCCCAGCGGAAGAGACGCAGTATGGGTGATAGTGGATCGACTCACTAAATCGGCACACTTCTTGCCATTTAGAGTTGGACAGTCCACAGAGGTACTAGCTGACATGTATATGCGACAAATCGTCAAATTACATGGAGTACCTGTTAGTATTGTATCGGATCGAGATTCGAGATTTACATCTCATTTCTGGAGAAGCATGCAAGAGAGTCTAGGCACCAGACTCAAATTCAGCACGGCATACCACCCGCAGACAGATGGACAATCGGAGCGCACCATTCAGATCTTGGAGGACATGTTGCGATCATGTATGCTAGATTTTGGAGGATCTTGGGAAGATCATTTGCACTTAGTAGAGTTCTCCTACAATAACAGTTATCAGGCCAGCATTCAGATGGCGCCATTTGAAGCTTTATACGGACGGAAGTGCAGATCACCTGTGTGTTGGAGTGACGTTGGTGAACGTCAAATACTGGGTCCAGAATTGGTAACGCAGACAGTGGAGAAAGTAAAGCAGATACAGAATCATCTATGAGCAGCTCAGGACAGACAGAAGCATTGGGCAGATACACACAGGCGTCCCCTAGAGTTCAAGGAAGGAGATCATGTATTCTTGAGGATTTCGCCCACTCGTGGTACTATCAGATTCGGGAGCAGAGGCAAGCTGAGCCCAAGGTATATTGGGCCATTTGACATCCTCGAGCGCATTGGTGAGGTGGCTTATCGGCTTGCATTACCTCCATCCTTAGAGGGAGTGCACGACGTATTCCACGTCTCGCAGCTGCGAAGGTACGTGACCGACCCAAGTCACGTAGTCGATCATTCAGAGATTGCGGTAGGCCCGAGCTTGAGGTATGAGGAACAACCAGTTGGCATCCTCGACGTCAGTGAGAAGACATTGCGGGGACAGACGATCAGACTAGTTCGAGTAGCTTGGAAGTATCATTCACCAGGCGAATCGACTTGGGAACGAGAAGATAGTATGCGCCAGCGATACCCCCATTTGTTCGAGGAGGCAGTTGTAAACTAGGCCACCTTGTATTTCCATAACTCTTTCTTTAGTAGCTTATTCTTTGATTGCGGGGACGCAATCCTTTTAAGGAGGAAAGATTGTAAACACCCTAAATTTTCGAAGTGAAATTAATATAATTTTCCGTATATTTTAGGTATTTTTTCTGGATGTCTGTCACTAAGGTTTTGGGGGTTAAATAATTTTAAGTGTGGCTTAATGGGGTTAAAATATTCTGAAAGTAAAAATTTATTGTGTATAATGGAGAACTGGACGCATGGCATTTTTCGGTGAATTTATTGGACACCGGAGCAACGTATCGAGGACCAAAAGCTATTGGTTTTTTGAACCAAACCAAGCTCGAACCAACCCGGATCAAACCAACCACAGCGGGTCCGACCCGAACCGATGAGAACCCAAACCCGCACGGGGAAAACCCTAGGCCGCCGGATCTACTGTAGCGGTATAAAGCCACCCTCATGGAAGTGCGTGCCAGACCAAACCCTAGCCGTAGTCGCCAACTCCAGGACCATCTCCCCCTCAGCCGTGAACCGCCGCCGACCCGCCGCCGAGTCAGCCCCGACCCGTCCGCGGCCGCTGTACTCCGATCGACGCTGCAGTCGAGTCATCCCCGACTCCCCCCGTCTCCCTTCCCCTCCGCTCCGATCAGCGAGCGACCCCGCTGCTCTCGGGTCCTCGTCGGTCGTCATCCTCTTCGCTCGACGCCGACTCCCTCTCAAGACCCCGCCGCCGCTTCACAGCAAGCCCCGACCCTTCGATCCGCCGCTGAACCTCAGACCCCCACCCGCTCGTCGACCACCGCAGACCCCCACCGCTCGTCGACCTCCGCCGCGAGCACAGCGACCCGAGCGCGGCTTCACCCCGCCGCCGAGTCTCACAGCAACCCCGAGCGCGGCCTCACCCCTCCGCCGCGACCCCGAGTGCGACTCCTCCGCCTCACAGCGTCTCCGCAGACACGAGACGCGAGCAGCAGCGCGCGAGGACACGACCAGGACAAGATTGGACTCTCGGACACTTGGAAAACAGAATCCACGGAGCCCCATTCAGGTACCAATTTCTTCCTCATCGCAACTCCGATTTCGATTCCGTCGATTGCTATGCGTAGACTGTATACCCCTCTCGGTGCCCGTGCAATTCGCTCGGTGCATCGCGTCTTGTAGTGGTCGTACACCGCGATCCAAAACAGGAAAAAACAACGCCCTGTTTCACCTCGGAACTGAGTCCGCCCCGCCAATCGGGACGACTTGGTCGCACGTGGTCTTTACCAAACTGTGCGCGACGTTGATACGGTCGTGTCGGATTTCGCAGAAGTCGATTCGGAGGTGCGTGCACCCCGGAATCAACGCATATCCGCCGACGACACCCCGTATCCGCCGATTCTGAAATACGCTGTAACTTCGTGTACACACGTCAGATCGAGACGAAACTTGCGCCATCGGATCTGTAGTAATACGCTGGTCCTGTGAGCCAAGTTTGGTTCGATTCTGAGAACGTTGACAAAATCACGTATCGTGGGCCCCACAGGCTCCACTTGACGGGTGATTTTGAGATTGGCTCATCGGAATCCAATTCTGGAAGTTCCGTTGGGTTCGTATCATCGTTCCTGACTTGTAGATACTGAGTTTGCGGAATTTGGAGACCTTTGACCCTGACACGCTTTTCGGTGCAAAGTGGCCCACAGGTGGAACCCGCTTTGGCCCGAAAATGACCTTTTTGCCCCTGTGTCCAAATTGGACGTAAGGACAGGCATTTCCAGCTATTTGACATCTTCTGAGACTGTTGGTGATATTTATTACAGCTTTTGGAGTAGTCCCTACCGGATCCACAGATACCAGGACGACAGTTGTTGATATCCGAACATCAGGCAAGTGTACCTTGCCAAACACTGCAGTTTAGTTATCTATTTTCCTTGCTTTATATATATTGCTGTGCATGCTCAACCTAGGATCGTGTGACGTACTTAGCGTCCGATTATCAGTCGGGTGCCGACACTGTACGCAGTGTTGGGTACGGTCATTTAGAGATGGATATCCGTGATACTTTATATTCTCGTACTTGTCTTATCAAGTACCATATGACCCAGGACACTTGACACTATTCATGAGATAGGATTTTCCCGAGATATTCGTGGTGATTCTGTATAGGATACAGGACATGGACATTATACTATTAGATACTTTATGACTGGTTGCATTTAGCTATGATCGCGCTTGACATGGGCATGAGACGTTGTGGTCATGATACGCGTGGTTACATTGGGTGGGGAGAGACACACAGGCTACAGGCTGTATTTATGTATATCTTCTATTATTGAGAGGTCGTAGGCTCTCGTAGCAGAGCCTGACCCACTACCGGTTATTACCGCTACCGGCTCCCCGACACAGAGCTTGTAGTGGCTCAGCCTGAGACTAGTGATGCTCTCACTTGCATTTACACTTAGATGGTTACATACTTACCCATTGTTCATTCAGTTATTTATTTGCTGTACTACTTATCTGTATTTATTGGCATGAGCTTTCTTGTACCTTGCTATGTCCCCTGAGGACCTGGATCCGGATTTTTGTCCCCAGATTTTGCAGGCGTGGTTTATCCCGAGGTTTACGGGACCGGAGCAGAAGCCGATCCAGGAACTGTACCACCATCCGAGGACGAGGTCTTAGCTGAAGACTTCTCTTGAGCATCCATGTTCATGCTCAGCTTTCATTTATTTATTTCAGTCTTTTACTTTCTGGTCTGTTGAACCATTGTACTAGATATTTATCGGGTTGTTCCCCGAAGTACTATGTGAGACTGGATGATGATTTACATTCCTTATTTATTTTGTGGATCATGTTTATGTCTTGTGTGGATGAGATTAGTTGTACCATGATTGTCGTAGACTTGTTTTACAGCTTAAGTATGCCCTGATGGATCCTTTATAGTGAGTTGGTCCATCGGTGCGTACTGCTGGCCGTTGACACGCGTCTGGTCCCACGGTATTTTGGGACTGGGGCGTGACACGATTGCCGATTGAGACGGCAGTCCGCTTGAGCGGAACGGGGTGTTACATCCTACCCAGCTCAGAAGAAGTCTCGTCCTCGAGACTTACTGAGGACAAGCAGTAATCTAGGGTTGAGGCAATCCTAGACAAGTCGTTGTACTTGTTTATTTGGATATTTACTTGCACAAGCGTCGAAATCAGCATATCGCTTAGAATGGATCGTGCGCACTTTTGAAACGCGCTTCTAGCGTGAACACGTCAACCAGCTTAGTGATAGCGAAGTCTCAGCACTCGAGTTCACCTTTTCTTAAGTCTTGGATGGTGCACTAGTTCAAGGCGTCCCTCGAATAGATGCATTCAACCAAACTTAGAGTTAGTGAAATCTCGGACAAGCTACTAGCGATACTCTCAAGGGTTCGCACAGGTTGGCACAAAGGCCACTCGCAGCATACAACCAGACAAGCAAGCATATCATTCAAAACGTATTTTGAAAGTATTTAGACTTATTGTTGGAATATCTCATCGAGACATTGAGAGAGAGCGTGCACGTAATCCACGAACGAGCTTTCGAAACAGAGATATCGAATCGAAGTCCAAAGGCGTAGAAGCCAGGCTCTGATACCAACATGTCACGTCCCGATCTCCCGAAGGCTAATCGGCCGTTCCCACTAGGCGGGAATCACCCTCGCCAGCGCTCCCGCAGAACGATCGCTTGACCCATCCGGACGTGATGCCGCACGAGCGTAAACCGCGCCCGTGCAAGGCCGTGATTCATTGGCTGGCCATAAGAGTTTTAAGCCACAGAGTCGCACAGATTGTCCAAGTGCAGCGGAGTCATGAACGCATAGCGATTCGGTAACAAGTTCTCTGAGTTGACAAATATAGCGGAAGCATTGAAACACAAGTTGAAGTAAAGCAAGCTCTTTTATTGATATGAATATGTGTTACAGGCGACGTATAGCCGAGATTACAAGTCGCTCAATCCTCTCTGAAATAGTAAGGCGTGCCAAGTGGCTACAATTGTGGAATGATTGTAGAGGCGATGTTCAGGCGATGTTCACAACTTATGTCTTGTATATGGGCTTCTGCTTCGGACGCACCGTTGCTTCGGAGTGATATCCACGCCTTAGCACGCACGTTGGAGGCGTCCGCACCGAACGAGGTTCTCCCGCACCCTGCATATCAAACTGGTGGATTATGAGTACATTAAATGCACTGGTGGGGAAGCTACTCGCCCGCTCGACAAATCCAAACACGTAATACAGGTTCCGTGCACAACTATTAAGTTGTCTTTCTAGTTGCCTTAGGATCAGTTTCATGCAGATATTGAATAGCCTAGTTCGTGTGGCAGTGCGCCGTGCGACATGAGAGGAAACACGGCGAGACTTACCATCTCCTTCCCTGTCCAAGGCAAACATTGTTAATTCAAGCACGGGCAAGTATAAGCATTCAGGAGCATAGCATATGCAACATGCAACACGAGAGTTTTTGAACGGGACAGTATTTGGTGTGCTCAGTTGTACTTGATGCGATGCAGTAACTCGCACGCGGATAGCCGCTAAGCGAGGATGACTTATCTATATGAACATGAGTCGCTGGCAAAGCCATAAAGGACTAATCCCAGACGAGAGTGGAACGCAACGAGAGCACACGATGCGCTACGAACCATCTCGCCCGTACACGATAGATTGTACATGAAGTAGTCCAAGGCCAAGATAGAATGCAACAAAGTACACGATGTGCTACAAACCATCTTGTCCGTACACGATGGACTACACACGTGATATGGTCCCGGGAAAGTGGAATGCAACGTAAGTACACGAGGTGCTACAAACCACTCGCCCGAATACGAGGGACCACACAAGAGTTCCATCCGGATCGGATCGGCCCCAGTGCCCCGGTGACCGTCCGTGGAACTATACCTCATTTCCGAGTTGTCCGCAACATGCACTTCAGGGTTAACCAATCTCAGGCAACACGATTTAACCAATCTCAGGCAACACGATTACACGAGATACACGAGAACACGCGTGCACTAGAACACGAGAACACGAGAACATGAGTGCACGGGAACACGAGTACACGAGTATACGGGATACTTGAATCGTGATTCTGTACAATGAATATCTTGTATTGATGCATTCCCCTGGTTCGGGGCTGCGTGGTGACCTAACGGTCCTGGATACTTGCAGGGTCAATCGGTCCTGGATACTTGCAGGGTCAATCATACACAGAACGACTACTAAGTAGTCTCCCGGAGTTGGATGAAAACACGACAATAATCAAGCAGACAAGCATGCATTTCTAGGTACATAAGCAGGCACGTTGCTCAGGCCCGAAGGTAGTCCGAGAGATGAAACCGTTTAGGGACTTAGCATGCGAGGGTCTGAACATAAGCAGTATTTCCTTTTCCATGTTCTAGCAAGCAATATGAGTTGGGATTATTCCCTTAGCTAGGTGCGTTGGATTTATTAGCATGCAGGGGGTGAATCACCTAGCGACTAGCATAAACATTCAAGATTTTATGTGTGCTGGCTAAGCAAAGACAAGTTTACCGTAGCCACCCACCTTAGCGATGATTCGCCTCAGTAGAGCGATACGTCTGAGCGAGCCTCTGAAAGTCCAAGCCGGATTCCTGTAGGGACAAGTCTGGATATCCTTTGCTTCTCATTTGAGGCAAAGCAGGTCGGGACAGCTGCACGATTGCCGATTGAGACGGCAGTCCGCTTGAGCGGAACGGGGTGTTACACGCGAAACCTTTAAAACCTTGTACACAAGTTGTCCGTGATCGAAGCGTTCGTTAAGTTTTCCATCAATCCATGCACGTTTCATGATAATTTCTAGCACGATACAATTCCATACACAACAGTCTTTGCATAGTCTATATGATCCATCTATGGCAAAGAAAAGTGTGTTCCATATGCATAACAATATTTCATAGAGATATGCATTCTAACTAAACTTGAACATATAATGAACATTCCAAACGAACAAGCATACATACAAGTGTTCGTTCACGAGTTTGATTGACTAGCAGTATTACCAAGTCTATTCTCTTTTATCTTGGTATCTTTTATTATTACTTGGTATCGTTTGATCGGGGCAACAAGAATGCAAGAGTTTTGGTGTGAAGCTTGGAAGCAGGGCTAGCTAATCGGGTTGGTAGCCACTCACTTAGATTTTGGAAGGGAGAAGGAATGAGGCGCTTCACGACTCCGCTCGCAAGTCGCCTACTGCTCGTTCACCTGCACACGAACAGCTCGATTAATACTTCTTTCTCTCTTTCCAATCTCGGAATAGAAGTGCAAGTCAATGAACGAAAACAATGAAAACCATTGAAACCGTTCAAGGAAAACAAGCAAATTCCAAAACCAACTCAAAGCACGAAAGCAACAAGCGACATCGAAAACTGAGGCAATAAAAGATAGCAGCGGAGAGGTCCCTCCTGACTCTGCCGCTAAGCCGATTCTTGGGGCACGGTCCACTGAATGTGGGAATCGATTCCGAAGAAATAAATCCATAACGAGGATGAGTTCTTGTTTCAATCTATCCCGATCGAACGATACCGTCTTGTGTTTCTTAGCCGCGCTCTCCGCACCGGGAGAACGGGGCGCTACACATGGAGTAGAGTCTGGCATCCGGATATTGTCTTCGAACCCACACGAGATGCCACACCAAGCTCGCGATAAAGGTATGCCAATATACCGCTTCCCCAAGATATTTCGTCCACCGTGTCAATGTTGTCCAAATTGAGGAGATACTTGGCATTTATGGACGTTCCTGACTTATCGGTAATGCCGACAGCCCCTAAGATGAACTACATATATCCGCGGGCAACATTATCGCTATTATCAATTTCGGGGGCCGGCTCAGCCAATATATCCTCCAAATATTTTAGAGGAAGTCCGTATGACTTCTTGAATTCTCGAAGACTAGTAAAACTAGCGGCATCAACTCCCAGACACCCTGATACATAATCGATAATATAGTCGTAATAGTTGATGCTCGACTCATCAAAAGTTTGATTCATCATGGGACGACCATCTACCCTAAGTCCCAATAAATGATGGACATCATCAAGGGTAATCGTCAACTCCCCATTGGGTAGATGGAAAGTGTTGGTCTCTGGATGCCACCGTTCTACAAATGCTGAAATCAGTGCATTATCCACCGTCGTATATGAGTAGCTACCCAAATATTATAGACCGGTGGGACTAATTTTTGCCTTCACATTATCTTCCAATAATTCATACCTCCATGTATTGCATTTTTTGCCATGGTTGATCACCGTCAACATACGACCACTCTCCTGAAAAGTCAACAATTGGATAAAATTAAACCTCCATGTAAAATAAACTTTGAACTTACAACTATATATAAATTTATCATAACGTAATGTACTTACCGGATTGTTCCATATTTGATATGCAATATGGTTTTCGATCGACTGTAACATAGAGCAACCGTTTGGACGAGTGTCGACTGGACTATCTGCCTGCTCAGAAGGTCCTGAACCATCAGTAGGCCGGTTTTCGAGAGTTTGTGGAAGACTCTCGATAGGACTATCTGCAGGCTGAGAAGGTCCTGAACCATCAGTAGGCCGACTTGGAACATTTGGCATGTCCTGATCGAAGGAGGAAGAAGAATCGGAAGAACTAGGAGGAGCACGTCTCTTCGAACGAAGGGCAATCTTTTTCGTCAATGGACGTTTCCTCACTTCAGGGCGTGCCTCGGCCTCGCAGATAGTGACGCCTGGTTCAATAGTACGCGAAACTGTGCGTTCCTTACGCATCGACGCAGTAGGGCGTCTTCTCATATCTTCATCCACAGTGTCCTTTCTAGGGGCATGACTATAAGAAAAAAATTAATATATACAGACAAAAATTAATTTCTATTTTAACATAATAATTAAATTTTACATTGAGGACTGTAGCCATTTCTACAGTCCTATAAGTATACAGGACTACAGAATTTTCAACAGTCCTAATTTTTTAGGACTGTTGAATTTCCTACAGTCCCATATAGATTTAGGACTGTAGAAAAATCGACAGTCCTATATATATATAGGATTGTCGATTTTCCTACAGTCCTAAATATATATGGGACTGTAGGAAATTCTACAGTCCCGCACGTTACTGCTCGACATTGTCAAGGATTCTCGACATTTTATGTCCTAAAATCGTGTTCGATCAACCAAGTGAAGGTCTAAACTACATCCTAAACTCCGCCAAGGACTTGTATGCCCTCATTTGAAGAACGGAAAGAAAATCTTCAAAATGCAATAGTTTTTTTTTGAAATTTTTGGACAATTTTGCAAATACAATAGCACAAGGAGAATGATGATTTGTACCTTGGTTCTTTCGAGACTTTGGGAGCCATTGACAAGGACGAGGAGGACAACGGAGATCGCCGGCGGCAGGGGGGAAGCTCCGGTCGGGTGGTCTGTGGGTTTGGGAGAATTTGGGAAGAATGGGCTAGTATGAGTAAAATGTTGGTTTAGCACAAGTAAAAGTTCCTATTTAGTGGGCTAGCCCCAATCCTGGGCTAGCCCCAAGTAAATATGGTAGTGCCCTTATAAAAAGCCCCAAAGAATAAGGCTAATGATAAGGCCACTACACTTTTTACTTGGGATTAGTCCATTAAAAATTTATCAAAAATTACAAATTTGCCATCCTAAAAGTTATTTGGGGCTAGTTTAAATTTTTATCATTAATAATTACAAGTTTGTCACTCCCCAAATTCATTCGGGACTGTTATAATCAGGACTGTCAATATTTTGACAGTCCTACCACTTGGAAGGACTGTCCTACAAATTGTTAGGACTGTCATAATTTTGACAGTCCCACAAGCTACGTGGACTGTCAACTAATTTTAACCAACTGAAAATTTTATATAAAACTATGACTGTCAGAATTTTGACAGTCCCACAAGCTATGATGACTGTCAAAATTTTAACAGTCCTAAAAATTTTGACAGTACTAAAAATTCAACATATATTTTTTGATAGTCCTAAAAATATATGTTGAATTTTTAGGACTGTCAAAATTTTGACAATCCTTCCAATTGGTAGGACTGTCAAAAGTTTGACAGTCCTAAAAAAAATTCGAATGGGACACAAGTTCGTATTAGGCTCCATGGATACGACTTTCAGTAGAAAGCCAAATACGAATGTTTGAGTTGTTATGGATGTCCCCCCCAAAAAAGGCATTATGGGAAAGAGAGGACTTACCATAACCTTGAAGGCTACTGGCTTAGTAGAAAAATGTACTTTGCCGGTTGTGTTGCATAACATCATGGGACTGAAATTCTCTTCAAAAAAGAGTTTCGTTAGAAGGGAGCAGCTGATAAGATTTTCTGTATTGGATTTATATCTGAGTTACAATCAAAGTCAAAGACTGTCAAATATTTGACAGTCCTACCAATTGGAAGGACTGTCAAAATTTTGACAGTCCTAAAAATTCAACATATATTTTTAAAACTGTCAAAATTTTGACAGTCCTTCCAATTGGTAGTATATGTTAAATTTTTAGGACTTTTAAAATTTTGACAGTACTTCCAATTGGTAGGACTGTCAAAATTTTGACAGTCCTAAACCATAGTGGGTTAAAATTAGGTTTAGGCTAGGGAACCTCTTGATCTGACATCTAAAAGGTTTTAATTGCCAATATGGTTTAGGACTGTCAAAATTTTGATAGTCCTACCAATTGGAAGGAATGTCAAAATTTTGATAGTCCTAAAAATTTAACATATATTTTTAGGACTGTCAAAATTTTGACAGTCCTTCCAATTGGTAGGACTGTCAAAAGTTTGACAGTCCTAAAAATATATGTTGAATTTTTAGGACTGTCAAAATTTTGACAGTACTTCCAATTGGTAGGACTGTCAAAATTTTGACAGTCCTAAAAATCAACATATATGTCAAATTTTGACAGTTGTTCCATTTTTTCTTTCTTTTTTGGTTTCCTGTGTGCTGTTATTTTTCTTTGTCATTGTGTTATTATTCATGTCTTCCACGACGCTGGAGTGGAGGACCTGGTGGTAGCGACGGAGGAAGGAGGGGAGGGAGGAGCGGCGGACGCCGAGGGTGCCGAGGTAGTCGAGCACCGAAAGGGAGTACAAGACGGAGGAACGGGAGAGGAAGGAGGCGGCGGGAGGCGGGGGAGGAGGCAGAGGCGGAGGCAGCGACGGCGACGGGAGGCTGCGATGGAGGACGGGGGAGGAGGCGGAGGAGGAGGGCTCCGACAGGAAAGGGAGGAGGGAGGAGAACTCCGGTGGAGATAGGAGGATTTGGGTTAGTATGAATAAACTATTGGACTACTATGAGTAAACTTTGTTCATTAATGAACTAGCCCTTAGTAAAGTTTGTAGTGCCCTTATCAAAAGCCAAGAATAAGATATGGATAATGCTAATATGAATATTTCAACCCGGATTCGAACTTTTTGTGTCCCCACACCATTTGAAGCAACTAATTGTTAATCTTTATTCTCAAGCCTTTAACCCGGATGCGAACTTTTTGTGTCCACACCATTGATTCAACTGAACTGTTGATCTTTATTTCCAATATATTTTGTGCACATTCCCAAAAAGCCATCAAACCTTTGAATTGATTTACCTAAAAACCATCCAAATTGTTTTTAATTGAGTTATTACTCACAAGTGGTTGGGACACACGCATTACGTGTGTAATTTTTAGTTGAAGAAGAACATGGACACAGAGACAGTAAAATTATTATTATGTCTGGACCATGTATCATTAATCAAGTTAGTAAAATTATTGTTGTTAGTTGCAACAACTTTACTAAATGACACAAACAATCAAACATTAATACCTCGAGATAGTAGTCGAGTAAAAAGTGGGTACCTACGTGATGGTCTCGCTGCGATTCGATAGGAAAAAGTTGTTCAGGGTGAAGAAGGACAGTATCTCATCTGTAACTTTGATTCAGAGATATCTTCCTACCACCCTCCCCTTCCTCTCCCTCCACCTCCTTCACAAATGTCTTTTGCACCACTTGCACACATTTTATCATATATTTGTTCAAATTCTCCCTCCAACAAAATCTACCTTTAAAAGTAATGTAATAACCTTGGACTTACGAAGCGCTTGATGAATAACCATAGTCCCGGAACAGAGATGACGAAGAGGTCCAAAGAAGTATAGTAGCTCGTAGGAGGGTATCTAGTCACCTCCGCTGTAAGAGCTTCTAATAGGAATGGCTCATGGAGGATGGAGGAAAGATGGAATATGATTATGTTCCTGATGAACCTGTTTATGGTCATTTAGACGAGAGAGAGAGAGAGAGAGAGAGAGAAAGTTTTATGACTGCTTTAGCTTAGTATGAAAATTTGACTTAGTGAGTGACTAAATAATTTTTTTTTAGCATAAATAATAATAATTTTTTAGATAAGAAAGCGTTCTACCAAAAAAATATAAGTGATACCCATAATATTTGGGTTCTATATTAGTATAGATGAGTTCTTTGAGTTAATTTACCTGATGGAAAATAGGAATATTTTTTTAACTTATATTGGATTTTTTTTTTAACAGATTTGTACCTCTTCTTATCTGAGTTTTATTTTTCTTTTTTCCTCTTTTTTTATTTTAATGAATTTTGTTCTCATCTTGAAATTATCATCATGTACCAAGAGTAATTGGGATAAACTTGTCTCATGTAACACTACATGCTTCAAATTGTAATCCTTCAAATTATATCACCATTTTTTTCTTAATCATTTCAATGAGTTATCTTTTATTTTTTATGTGGATGAATTTCGTGGAAGGAAAAAGTGAAGGAACAATTTTTCCATAAAGAAATATGAGAGTGATAAAGGAGGAGGGTGAGTGGAAGAAGAAGAAAATGGTGTTAGTGGGTGTTGGGACACAGGAGTTGATTGTGATGAATTTAGAGTAGAAGAGAAGGCGGAGGACGAGTACAATACGAGTAAAAAAATAGCGCATGGATAAATTTTGAGAGTAAATGAGAGGTTGGTGGTGATGAATTTAGGTTTAGTTTGGAATTGTGGCATTTTAAAAAGTAGCAACAGAAGTAATTTTTGACAACGTCCACCTAATTGATTCAAAATTTGTCTCAAAATTGAACTATTTTTTTTAATATTTATGATATACTTTTGTTACCAAACAGCTTTTGGGAACTACTTTTTGAAAAATAATTAAAAGCGGCCATAATAAGCAATCCCAAATTTAGCCTTTAGAGTATGGGAGGAAAAAGATGAGAAGAAGAAGATTTACTTTCCACCACTAGGAATCTCGGGCTGATTTGAGGACTGAACCAATGGATTCTTTCTTCTCTAATTGTTTATTCTCCTTCATGAACACATGTGAGAGGGTCGAGGTAATCTCCTGGTGCTGCTCCGACGCTCAAGTTAGATAGAAAAAAAAAATTTGGCAAAATTTTAGGGTAGACAATTGTCACGCCCAGAACCAGAATACTGGAGAGAGGGAACAAAAATATGCCAGCTACGTATATCAAAATATAGGTTTGTCATGGCTGTAAAGACATGGAGGATTATACTATAAGCCAACAATCAATCGTAGGTCAAACAATCATATGTCTCAATCACTAGCAAATAAGTAAAGAGTAAGATAAAGATCATTGGGCATATAAAATAGTAAAGCATCACAAACTATAATATATAGATGATCATGAAGCTATTAATACAAAATAAAATGCTAACAAATGTATATTATACATGATTAATCTAGCTGCAGCCAATAATATATAGACCATGTAAGCAATCATAGCAAAACTGTCAGGAACAAAATACGAGCTAATCAGGTGCTCGTTGGCTAAACGCCGCAAAAGAATATACAGAAGACAGTGGCTGAATAAGAATAAAACTCACTCAGGCACTCGGCTGAAAGTCTTCGGGTGGACACTATCGAGCAACAGATACGGAAGATCCTCTGGCTCCGCTATCAAATTTGGCCATGTAAAACCAGTAGGGTCAAAACCTCAAATAGTAAAGTACCATAAGAAAGCCATAAGGGTGAACTAAAACCAGCATGCAACTACAATATAGGAAAGCAGTAAACAATAACATACGGAAAGTAAACATGTGGATCAGGGTCAGGATAAGGTAAACAGGAGTACTAGAACATATAAAAGTAAACATGAACATGAGCATATAAAGTAAATTGAAAGGAACATGTAAGATAAACTGGCAGGAACATGAACATGTTAGGATCAAGATATAACAAGAACATGAAAATAAATATGTATAACAAGATCATGAATAATAAACTGAAATAATACATGATCAATGAATTGGAACATGACCTGAATAAGACTATATAATCAATCAATCAATCAATCAATCAATCACGGTCAATCATGAAGTACGACTTCCTATCATTAGCTAACTAGGGTTATCAAAATCCTTATTACCAGCATATGTAATTTCAGGAACCAAGGTCATACGTGTTGTAGTGTATCAAAGCTATCTAGGCAAAATTAATAATCTTGAATCATATAACAAAATTATGACACTCGTCGTTGTGTTGGAAGTGTTTCCCTCATGTCGGAGAGCTCTAAATCCAAAAGTGTGATCGGGATAACATGAATGCATACAACCTAAAAATCTTCCCTCCCAATGAATCTATATAATTAATCTAGTCATTAATCCTGAACAGTTTAATCAAGAATTTTTGACCATGGTATCCGGGTATCCATCCTAGACATGAGGTATCCCCTCGAAAAAAATACAAGACTGAACAATAGCTTGACAATCACAATCAGGACACAAGACTTGAAAACAACTAGGAGGTACAATAAGTAAACATGAAAGTGCTACAACGAGCCACTATAGGAATAATATAGCAATTTGGAGTCATGAGTACGCTATAACAAGCCACTATCAGGAATCAGGACATGAATCAATACATGAACATGCATGCGCTACTATGAGCCACTATCAGAAAATTGATACAGAGAACATGAGTGTGCTACTATGAGCCACTATCAAAAAATTGATACAGAGAACATGAGTGCGCTACTACGAGCTATTACAGAAATAAGACCATGCAATGACATGATATTAGTAAATAACATGTGCTCGTGTCAAGTATAAAGGGAATACATTCTTCTTAAACTATAAAAAATTACAATATCATGATAAGAAATTAAGACAGCCAAAAAAAGGCTAAATTTTAACTTGATACTCTTAACTATTCATATTTAGCAACTTGATATCATAAACTTTCAAAATAGTCAACTTAATATTCTGAAATAAATTCCTAAAAATGCCCCTATCCCTCTTCCCCCTACCGCTGCTGACCCTCCGCCCCCTCCTACCGTCGCCCCCGACGCCCCCTTCCGCGCAGCCCCCTCTTCCCGTCCTCAGCCCTCCCCCCGCCCTCCTCCCGCGACTGTTGTTGCTGCTACGATTGCCGTTGCCACCGCTGTTGCTGCTACCGCTGCTGCCGCCACTACATACACCGCTGAAGAAAGGAGGGGGGTCATCGCTACCGGAGAGGGGGGGGGGGGAGTTCATCGCCAGCCGGAGAAGGATGGGGGGAGAGGAGGAAGGGGTAGTTTGGGTTTTTTTTGGGTATGAAGTTGAAAAGATTTAATAGTTGATGGTATTAAGTTGTTGATAAAAAAAAAACTTTAGAGTATTAAGTTGAATAACTTCGATAGTTGAGGGTATCAAGTTGAAATTTAGCCCAAATAGCAAAATTGGGCAAAATAGCCAAAAACAACCAAAATCATTATATTTATGGTATTTCTTCAAATAACAAGAAGTTTTGTATGATACTGCTGGTATTCCGCAATATACTGTCGGTATTCTACTCTGATACAACAGTCGAGTTTTCGAATTTTTCTAAAACTTATTTTGACCATAAAATATTTATTTTAAATCGAAATCTGACTTTTCAAACGTCAAAATTATATGAAATTAAATTTTCCACAACATTGAAGCATTAGTTTCCACAAATTTTAGGATTTAAAAGATGATTACCTCAAAATATTCTAAAAAATAGGGTTTCGGGAAACTGAAACATGTCTTGATTCCACCAAACTGAAAACCCTCAAGATTTAAAGCTATGGTAAGACCTATATAGCATATAGGACAAGATCCATAAGAAAAATATGAGTATCATATATGATACTAAGATCAAAATTATGTATCTTATGGGTAGATCTAGAAATGGACAAGAAGCCATAAACATGACTAAATCCCATTAAATTTATAATACCAAGAACTAAACTAGTAGAGAATCATACAAAAAATATTTCTATGCAATAATATTTCAAGAAACATTAACATGATAATAAAACCCAAAATTTGTTCATTTAATGGCAAGATGTACTTACCTAGGTCAAGCTTCCAAGGACGTATTCCACTCCACCACCAAGAGGGATTCTGAAACCACACTCTTAGGTTTCAAGACCAAACTTCAAGCAAGCCTCTCTCTAGCATGAGGAATGGAGAGGAAGTAAATAGAAGAAAGAAAGAAAAAATAGATGAGAGAGAAAAATTGGGTGTTTATATGAGATATGATTTAATCCAAACCATGCCACATCAGCAATCCATGGCCCCAAGTCAATCTCAGCCATTCACGATGACACATGAAACCAATAGTCCAAAGAGTGGACCGGGCTATTAATCGATTCTGAGAAAGTACCAGCCACACGATATACCATCGGTGTACCGCGATGTACTGGTAATATTCCACTCTGACTATAAAATCTCAGTTTCTGGAAATTTTAGGAATCCGATTTATGTACGGGTCCTAGCACGGGTCCATAGAAATTTCAATAGGTACTCTACAAGTCTCAGACAGTCTGGTGAGCAATACAGTTATAACTACCAATTTTTCGGAGAAGAGTATTTTTGTCATTTCGTATTAATTATTATAGTTATTTTTATATTTCATAATATTTGGTATAGTTACATGTATAGATATATTTGTATAGTTGGAGGTTAGTATGTTAGCCTACTAGTTAGACTATATGTTAGTAAACCTAAGTGAACCCAACTAGACTTGACATGACCCATTAGTGCAACAAACTAGTTTAGTCATGGATTAGACTCATTAATTAGGGAGAATGAATTAATAACCCCCCTTTTATTAAATTAGAACTTTCCTTTAGTTAAACCATCTATATCAAATATTCTTTATGACTAATTAGTGAGGGCAAATTGGATATTTTGAATTGCTTGGGAGAGGGGTATATGGCTGGCCACATTAGGGGGGAGTCTCTCTCTCATCTTCATAATTCACTCCATTTAGATCCCCAATTGTGTTCTTCTCCAATTTAATTCATTTTCCACCAATTTTATCTCAAATTACTCTCAATCCCTTCTATTTTTATCATTTAAGGAGCATTGGAGCTAGTATAGCAATAAGCACTTGGAGAAAAAAGATTTGGCTAGGAGTTTGTGTCCTAATTATGTCCATTGAGCATTTCATTGGAAATCCATCTTCCAATAAGTATAATTTTAAAATTCTCATTTAATTAGATTATAATTATTGTATTTGACCATTAGAAACCCTTTCATGACTTAGGGCTACCCATAGGAAGAAGAATTATGTTCATATGACCCCTATTGTGACTTCTACATTGAGATTTGTACCCAATTTGAGAAAAATCCTAGATTGGTGCACCAAATATTTGAAAATTTGTCAATTAGGATTAATTGCACTTGTATTGATGTTATGAGACTAGATATGCGTCCACAATTGGATACGAGTAGGCCATATAATGATACGCCATGATACGGGTGGTAGATTTGAGTATTTTATTGTATTGGTGTTTTAGTGTGTCACTTTGCATTGTAATTAGTTAATCTAGATATATTATAACATAATTTAGATATTATAAAGTATTACTTATGATTTGGAGGGTGTATCATAGGGTATCGTGGTGTGTCACTAGTGTGCACACCATGTATTTGATGAGGGGCTTGGTTGAGTGTGATACTCATGTGTACATTAGGTAATTAGAGTATATCATGATATACTTCTAGTGTCATGCTTGTGTTGTAGTATAGCTATTAGAGGGTGTGAGGTTAGGGTGTTAGTTCAGATGTTGAGTGAGATATTTTCAGTTTCAATTGGACAGTGGTAGTATCAGTGCACACTTGTGCACTAGTACTCGATTGTAACTTATTACAGGGGGTGTATATGGTGATATTACAGGCAAGTTGGTGCTTGTAGAGAGGAATCAGATGCGTGTGTGAGTTATGGATGTGGATAAAGTTTGTGAGGGTGTTGCACAGGAAAAAAATTGAGTGCAGACCTGTGGCAGTGGTACAGGTAAGTGTGTGCTGTAGGCATGGGTGATTTGGTACAGAGCTTGCATTAGGCAGCAGTAGTAGTGCAACTCACTGCTAGTGGAAGTGCAGGCCTTACCTTGGTCTATAAGTGCAGGTAAAGGGAGTAGTAGGGTCTGATGCCAAGCTATGTTAAAGTGTGAGGTGAGGTTTCATGGTTAGTGTTAGCATCCTAGTGAAGGGTAGTAACTGGGGACTGTGTTAGAACTTGGATGTTGGTTGAGGTAGTATATTGAGATAAGTAGTATGTGTAGTGAGTGTTTGTATGTGTTAATTAATGCTAGAGGTATTAAATATTTTATGTATGGGAGTGTATCAGACTTATTTGGTCGTGCAAGTGCCAATATAGGTGTACCATAGTGTATCAGTCAAGTTGGAGGCTTACACTTGAGTATGGTATATATATTGAGATGTGTGTGTATATTGATTAACTATAGGAGTATCAGATGAGGGGGAGTTGGTTATAGTGGTGTTCAGTCATGCAATTGAGGTAGTGACAAGAGGGGGTTCGAGCTTGAGGTTTATATGATACTTAGAGAGTATCATATATTCGAGGTGCAGTGCATTGAACTCTCCACTGATACAGTGGCTTGGGAGTCATGTGCATCGATGCACTGTGATCAGGTGTGGAATTTGCAACCTAGGTGAGGAAAACTAGCAGTTAGTGATGGAATTGAGGGTTTTTAGTGTTAGTGTTTGTTAGTGAACTGGTGGTGTGTGTGTGCACATAAGTTGAGGGGTGTATCCATTAAGAGGGAAATGTTAAGAGTTGTGATTAGTGGTAGGCACGTTGTACTTAGGTTTGAGTCACTGCCAAGAGCAGTTATGAAGGAGAAGAGGCAACAACAACTTATAAGGACACAGTCGAGAAGGGGGGGGGGGTTCATGTATCTTGGATACCTGGAACATGTGTCCAGGTAGGTATCATACTGAAGATTGATATATTAGCTTCAATGACAACAGGTAACCTAAGGGCAGCAGTGTACATGTGTGCAATGACACATATGAAGTAAAGTTTCAGAATTTGCATAAAGTATCAGTCATTGCCTGTAGTGTGGGGTGATTGGGATGAATTAGAGGGTGCAAGGTAGGGCATGGACTGAAAGTGAAGGTGAAGAATGAGTGTGATGACTGTTTATACATATGGGTAGGTCTATATATGTATAAGGTATCTTATAATAGGTATTGGGGTAGGATATTAGTTAGAGTTAAGGTATTGATCTAATATTAGGATGTAGATACTTGGTAATATTAACTAGTTAGCTAATACCCTCAAAATTTAGACTTAGAAACCTAGGTATGACCAAGTATTATCTAGTATAAACTAGTATAGCCTTGTAATGGACCTAGAAGCTAGGTTTGAACCAAAAACTAAGGTAAACACCTAGATTGACCTAGTATGACTATTTGGACCTAGAAAATCATGTTTAACTCATTTTAGCTTATTTATCACTCATTTACACCCAATGACATGATATTTCATATATAGGTTGTATGACACCAGCTTGGACACCGAGTTATACCCATTGCTCAGGACTACAAGCGAGTACATCTCTCTGTTAGTTTTTATTACATGATAGTGTATATATCACATGTTTCTAGAACTGTATACTTGATTCTGACACATTGTTACACGTACCGGTACTATATGGATCATGTCAGGATATGTTATCCCTTATCGTGTACTCCGAATACTCCTTCCACATGTACTTTATCGTGTGCATCGAGTATTTCTTGTGCTCGTGTTCATTCGTGTTCTCTATGTACTTATATTAAATTAGTGAACGTAACGTATCGTGATCGGATCTATGAGTATTGGTTGGGGCGGGGGAGTAGGAGTTGGTTATGCGATCAAAGTCTATAGTGTATTCGTGTTCATGTCGATTATATACCTTACATATAATCGAGTTACCTTAGAATAAACATGTTCAACCTAAACCGATCACATAACAAACTTGTACTCTAAGGCACTTAGTTAGTATTCTAGTTTCTCTTACTTGTAGCTTATTCCATATTACATGTATTTATCTTTCCAGTATTTTACCTGCATATCTCAGTTATATTTCTATTTTCTAATTACTTGTACATCTTGTATTCTTTTCTATTACTTGTCATATATTCTCTACCATGTATTTGGAACTGCTTTCAGAGTTTTGTACTTTGCTCCAATCCTCACTGGATATTTTTTTTAGATGATTGGTTAAAGGATTTGTGTCCCACTTACTACGGGCCACAGGATGGCAAGCTATTTGAGATTGCACCCATATAGCAGGATGGCATAATGCCAGTTGTCGATGAGACTTAGCCATTTCATTATTGTATTGGATATGATTACAGCTTAGACATTTTGGCATGATATGTATGTTTGAGACTTTTGTGTTGTGGCTAGACTATTGGGCTTAGTTGTGGATTGTATTGTGACCTTGTGACTCTATTCTTCTATTCCATATTGTGTCATTATCTTTCTTTAATTTTATATTGTGATTGAGTATTGATTATCATTATATCTTCATATTGTCCTCCATTTGGAGTTAAGATATCTTTGACAGGTACATTATAAATATTGTGTGAGATGTTAAATAGTATTGTTGACCTAGACAACGTTATAGCGCCAATGTTGTGGTGCAGGCTGGATGTATCCATGTACCCGTACCCTCACACCGGGTGCGGGTCGTGACAATAGTTACCACAAACATAAAAAATTATTATGTTGCATCAGTCATTAATAAGTTATAAAATATAGGCCTACCGTACGATACCTAAAATACAAGAATTAAAAAATCTCCAATACATAAAATCGAGAAAATCAAAAAATATATTGGACGATACTGGAATCTATATTTTTATACAAATACATATACAGTGAGATGAATCTCATAAAAACTACATAGCTTATGAAGATGTAGAAGAGAATATATTTAGCCCTCAATGTATAATCTGATATTGTTTTCTTACTTATAAATTTAGGGTTTAAAAGTCAGTAGAATAGAAATAAAATCTCTCATGATTCTCTTATTGTTATATCAATAAGATTATGCCTAATTGGCATATTAAGGGATTCAGGTTGGACCGAGCTTAGGTCCATACCCGTACAAATGTCTAACATGATCAAGCATGGGCCTATATATAGCACCATGCTCCTAGTTGGGGCACTATATAGGAATCATGTCCATATCAATTGATCGAAACAAATGAATTGAGACCCTCTCCATTCAATGAATTGGATTCTATAGGAATTGAGTCCAAATATAGTGAATCATGCTTGGAGAAAGAACTCTTTATAAGAACCTCTTTCCTATCCTTGTCATTGTTGTTTGTTTTCGGACATTTTTTTGGTTGTCTTTTGATTAATAGATTTATATTATTGACATTTTGTTGAATGCTTTCCGTTACTTGCCTTCATTAATTTCTGATTTCACATCATAAATAGAGATAAAGAGAAAGTAATATATGAAGAAGTGTGTTGAACCTATGTTTGTGCAAATTCAGGAAGACGCATAGGCGAGGATTGATGGTTGCCTAAGAAGTTCATCTTTCTCTCGGCAAATTCTCTAATTAGTGAGTATCTTTGATCCTTCTTATCCTTATCTTCACTCCTTAATAAAAGAAATTATTTCCATTCCTTTGCTATGTCCCCACAATCAATAATACCTTAATAAAATAAGCTAAGTCAAAAGAGAATTATTGCATGCTTGACTTATCGATTATTGATAGAATTGAGTAAATTTATATTTCATGTTGTTAACAAAGAATTAAACTGTAGACATGAAATGCATGCTGCAAATATAGATATATGAATATGAAATAGTATTCTTAAATGAAAGATTATGTTAAGATAGTATTTTGTGTAAAGAAAGGAAGAACATAACATGACCATTAAATTAAAAAAAGAAATTGGATGCATAACATACAATATTGCATCGTATTATTTTAATAATATTATTTGCATATCATGCATTGGTCTTGAAAAATTGTACACAAGATTTTATCTCTCGAACAATTTTTGGTGTAACTGAATCGCGTCGGTCTAGGAGAGATATGATACTCTAAGGACTAGATGTCCTCTCAATCAGGGGAGTGTTATGTCTAATTAATTGTAGAGATGGGCTTAAATGTCCCAACTTTTAATTATGGGGAGTCATCCATGACCATCATATAGTTAGGTCACATGCTAGTAAAACTATTTTATAGGCATAACAATTTGATGTAGATATGAAAACTATATATATTATATATTGTTCCTTGTTTGTAGAGAATGATAGTCATTGTGGGTAAGAATCACATATAAGTGATATATTTTTATGTTTATGATTTCTAAAAAGACATAGGAAAATAGAAAGATCACTTAATAATAATTTCATGCTTCCACAAGATTACTATATAGGTTTGGTTGAGTCGGGTTAATACCGTTCACTTGTGCATTCCCAATGTATTGATGTTGACCCAGCAGGTGCCAAAAATCTTTTGGACGTTCAGAGAAACTATATGGTCGTTTATTCAGTCAAGCACTTAGGTTGTCTCAAAGATTTTCTTTGTAGTTAAAGTCGGAGGTCTTATTTTACTTTTATATCTAGTAAAAGGATATGATGTATGGAATGATGTATCTTATTTTGCTATTTCAAAAGTTGTAAGCCAGTTGTCATTTTTAGTTGGCCAATAAGATGCTTTTATAATTTATGTAACTTTCAATAATGCATTTATTTTGTATTTAATCCATCGACCTGAGACGAAGAGAAAGATCTATTTTCTTTACATTGTTGTCATTCGATTATCTGCTTGAAATTTTATTGCTTCAAAGTTTTACATTTTATGCAATCTATTAACTGTGTACGTTCATGCCTTGTACATGTATACATATGCTCGTACGATATCATGTCCAGTGGCGACCTTTCGATCCTCTAGGATTGTGATATGGTACTATGGGCCTAGGCTTCGACATATATGTCATCATAAGCCCTCAAGCCTTTAGTCAAGGTCATGAAACAAGTTCTGATGAAGACCGCTAAACTCTGAGCCTTCTTGGGATGTGTAAAAAAAGAATTTCAGATATTGTATCAGTTATGTTACTATACTTAGACTGATTAGGATCTCATCCACTTTCCTTGTTGTCGTACTTGAATTTGTTAAAATTCAAATTTGTTCTATTGACTTAAAAACCAGTTGATTTTTGACCTCGACTGACTTTTACCTTCTTATTCAGAATAATAAATCTTTGGAGCGGACGTATAATTTTTAGTGGTGTTATATCGAGTAACGTTAGGACAAGAAATGATAGATCTTTAAGGCTATTAGAGGGCCAATAATCTTAATATGCTCTGACCTTATCATCGATCACCCCCAATACATACTTCTTAGCCATATCAGATGCCATAAAGTGGTCAACCTTATTAGGAGGCTCCTAGACCACAAATTAGTCTGCGGTCAGTATACACTGACATCCCATGGAGGATACATGCCACCCCTGCCTTATTTTGCTTAACAGATGCCCTATATACCTCCCCACAATTATTCCCACATCTTGATGGATCGTAGATGTTTTAGTTCTTCCAAAGTATGATGCAAGTTTAGTGGCAACATAATAAACTTATAAGACGAAGCATGGAGGCTGCTCTAGCCAGATCTCCAGTAGCATAAGGGGGTTCTATAGCAGGATTCTGCGAGATGATTCTCTAGTCTTCAAGGATACTGAACACTCTAATAAAGTTAAGCATGGTTAGTGAAGACATAATATACTAAAGGCGTCCGAGCTACCGAGAGACATATGGGTGACTAAAGTTCGGATCCAGCTGGAAGACCTTACACATCACTATGGGAAGATCAAGAGTGACGTTTGGGTACTAATAAAACATATAAGGAGTTTAACAAAGTATTCTATGATAGGTTATTCCCTGTTGTAATCTGATTTGAGCTTAAGGAGAAGTTTACTCATCTAAGCTAGGAAACTATGACTGTAGATGACTATGATGCAAAGTTTAGTCGAACCGATTTGCGCCTTCATTAGTTTAGTTATAGGAAAAGAAAGCAAGGATATTCTATAAGGGCCTCAACTTTGAGTTAGGACAACTGACGAAGAATAGCTCATACGACACATGCAACAGTGCTAAGAGAAGACAATTTACATGAGTCTATCAGTTGAGAGAATATAGTAGGGCAAAGACGTTTTATTCCAGCAGCTACACTATCACACCCCGATTCTGCTATACCAAAAAATTGTCACTATGTGTGATATCGTACAAGTCTAAATTATATTTGTACAAAGTACGATATAATATATAATGAAAATTTATATCAAACCAAGTACTTTATAGCAGAAATAACCAGATAACGAAGTCATAACAAGATTTATTGAAATGTCACTCTTTTATTAGTATTTGCTATAGAATACAAAGACTTGCAATATAATACAAATGCTCTTAATAGCCAATTAAAACTTGCCAAACCCTGGCTTACATTAAACTTGTCGACATAGCTTACAACTTACCAGTACAAAAGATTTACAATATTCTATACATTATGCCCTTTATATATAGCAGAAGACAATATCTTTACAAGAAGATCTTTTGTACACCCAACAAATTGATCGATGTCTTGGAACTGTCCAAGCTACTCCTCGCACTTGTAAATCTTGGGGATATTAGTACACTAACATGTACTAATGAGCAATGCTAACCTGGCAAGCCTAAAAATTAACATAGTAATTATGTAAGGAAATTATTAATATTAATATTGATCTTGATATTCTTGCCTTAAGGTCAATAACAATTCTTATATGATAAAAACATGTAAACTACCACCAAATGGTGATTCTTACCCACAATTATTAGTGTTCCCTATAAACAAGTATTAACTAGCTTTTTCCTGCTAAAGACATCATTAGCATACTCTTACTTGTATAAGACATAATTAACATAAAACCTGTCTATTGTTTGTGGTATTAAACGAAAGAATGAAAGTGTATTTCAATGACGGGGTTATAAGAGACCCGCGCCCTTTGGTTTACAAACAAACTTGTACAATGTAATCCTATACGAGGATGTGGGAGTACAATTTATTTAATCTAGGTATAAATTGCTATAGGTGTCTGATCTGCGGTCGATCACTTTAGCCCTTGGACTACACGATGTTGAAGAAGTGCCGTGGAAGACATGATGCAGCTTCGGAGGTTGCAAAGGAGGGTGGATGCGCGATGCTGAAGGTCGTCGCTCCCTGTTCCTTGCCCGAGCTCTGGGTTCTCCTCTCTCTCTCTCTATCTCTCCTCCTTGATCTCTGGTTCGATGACCTTGTCCGATCTTCGAGTTTCTAATTTTTCGACCTTTGATCTTGTACTGGTTTTTTTGACCAATTTTTCGACCTTTTTCCTCATTGATAGGGGTCTCTATTTATAGAGTTTTGGTGACAGTGACCACTCCGTCGGTGTAACAACCGAGGAGTGGACAGTACAGCACCCTTTTACACAACGGTTTAAAATAACCAATGCCTGCGTGTAAATGACCTTTTGAGTGAGCATGTGACGCGTGTCCAACTAAGGGGACAAAACGCGTATATCTGCTACGAAGATCACGGCGTAGAAGCCACGTAGGTAGGTATCCATTGTGTAGCAGAGATTGGCGTAAAAGCCAAGCGACTGTCACCTTGGCGTAGAAGCCAAAATAGGCATAGAAGTCGAGCAGGCATAGAAGCCGAATGGGCATAAAAGCCGAATGGTCGTAGAGACCGAGAGGGCGTTGGAAGCCGAGGGAGCACTGATCCTGAGCGGGCGTAGAAGCCACTGCGTACCAAGTCGAAGTGCTGATGCGGACGTCTTAGCCGGAATTACGGCTTTCGAAGATGTAATCAAATCTTCTACAGAGATTTGTCATCATCTTGTGCATTAAATACGGAGACGTATTTTTAAAGGTCTGCAGCCCTTCTGTGCATCCGTCGCGGAGACGTGCCTTGAGGGAAACTGTCACTGCTCTGTGCAATTAGACGTAGAGACGTACCTCGAGCCCCGTACGAAGTGCAGCTTTTGACGTGGCAGCGGTTTGCCTTACTGCGGAGCATGAAACAGCTCATGTTTGCCTGTGTAAACAAGACAGCGTATTCCCTTGCACGTGAAAGAGCAGTTTACGCTGGGGGGATTTTGGTAGGCGACGGTTTGGTGATATTTAACCAAATCCTCTGCATTAAATGTAGAGATCCGCCATCATACTGCGGGGTGCGTCCCGAGGGGTCTGCCATCGTTTTCAGCCGTCGTCTGGGTAGCCGTGCAGTACTTTTTGTCAGGAGTCAGAGGCCAGGTTCACCGCGTGACTTGACAGGTTCATTTTGGGGAAGACGAAGCGTTCCTCGTACGCTTTAACGCTGCTTTGAGAGTGGCTGGGTTTTACGCCATGGAGGCGATGCAGAACCCTGTTTTACGTTGGATGGCTTCGAAGGCCTCTGTTTACGCTGCTCTGTATCAAGATGCTGCGCAGATTGTTCCAGCGTATTTTCATGCTTCTACAAGACCCCCTTCAAAGCTTTTAAATTTCTCGGAATTTGAAACGCTTTGAAAGAAGCATGAACGGCCCCTCGTAACTCGAAACATTTCTGAATGGAGCGTTGAAACGGTCGGTGCTGACTTTATGGCGGATTTGTTGGGGACCGCTGTGATCTCTTGCGCCTATAAAAGGCTGGGGGGGTGAACCTGTTTCACCATATTCCCATTGTCATGCAGAGATGATCGCCGGAGCTCGTCGGGTCGATCTGAGGAAGAAGGAGATCATGTTCTTCCAACATGTAAGGAGCCAAAAAAGACGGCTTCTTCGAGCAAGTGTCCATTGCAACGATGGATCATGGAAAGATATCTTAGCCTTCCTTGCTCGGGATAATCAGCAACTTTGTATGGCGTTGCACCAGGAGAGAGGAAGGGTCGTATTAGACCACAGCGGCTTCGGCAAGCTGCGCCTTCCCTCGATGCCCTCTGGTGATGAGAGAGAAGACAAGCTGTAACCGCCGTCCTCCCGTATTGAGTAGGATGAAAAACCCCAACTCAATGGCGCGTGGAGCATAGGGTCTGCACAGCTTATGCGAGCCCCAACTCTGTCGTCGCCGCCGGTGATCATTGCCATGTCAGCCAGTTTGCAGGAACTGACTGGCTGCTGGAGAAGACGGATGAAGAATTGACGCCCCGCGAGAACCTGTCAGCACAGCTTCTGGGCGATCTTCAGATGACGATGAGGAAATCCTTTGTAGAAGGGATTTCCCTCATATGTAATCACGAAAAAATGAAGAAAAACCCCTGTAGACAGGATTTCCCTCATATGTAATTATGATTTTAGCTTTAAATAAAGCCGTCTTTCTTCTTCATATGATCGTCTTTGCCATACGTTGCTGTAAAGTCTGGATATGTGCAGCTTCGACACGTCTGAATCTTTACGCCGACTCTGATAGAAAGAGTATTAGGCCCTGTCCTTTACGCGTAGCGCATAGTCTATAGAACGCCGCTGAGCGTCCTTGAACATTTAGATCTGTCCTGTTGGTAGGACTGAGGGACGGCGTAGAATTCTGAACTATTGCTTCTCTGATGAGCAGGATCTTGTTTAGACTTCGTCTTCAAGAATGATCTCTCGAAACTCCCTTGGAACAGGGTCGAGGTTTTTGGCTGTCGAATTGAGTTGCCACCTTGATAGACGGGATGTTCAGACTGGAGTCTGGATGAACCTCCAATTTTGGACCCGAGAAGAGTAATTTCTCAATGTTTGAACTCTGTATGCTTCGGGTACTTGGGATGCTCTGGGTCAAGAACGAGTATCTTCTGTGTGAACTCTTTGCAATTGACCGTCTTGGGGACTGTTCGGATATGCGAAAAGTCGTGGAGCGCGAAATCATCAGTCTGTAGCCTCTGGGCGTAAAAACACCACCGAGCGCGAAATCATAGACTTGTGGTTCCTGAGCGTGAAGTCATAGGTTTGTTGCCTCTCGAGCATAAAAGCTACCGAGCACAAAGGCATCCGGGCATAAACCGTAGACTTGTAGCTGTCGAACGTGAAGCCGTAGATCTGTTGCTGTCGAGCATAGAAAAGCTCCTTTAGCGCAGAACTGTAGATCTGTAGCCTGTGAGCGTAAGAACACCATCGAGCATGAAATCGTAGACTTGTGGTTCCTGAGCGTGAAGTCATAGGTTTGTTGCCTCTCGAGCATAAAAGCTACCGAGCACAAAGGCATCCGGGCATAAACCGTAGATTTGTAGCTGTCGAACGTGAAGCCGTAGATCTGTTGCTGTCGAGCGTAGAAAAGCTCCTTTAGCGCAGAACTGTAGATCTGTACTCTTGAAAAAAAAATTTCTTCGAATGTGAGGTTTTGCGGATCTGTTGCTTCTGAGCGTAAACTGAGCGCCACCGAGCGTGAGATCGTCGATTTGGTATCTGCTGAGCGTAAAGTCGTAGGTTTGTGGCCTCTCGAGCATAAAAGCTACCGAGCACAAAGGCATACAGGCGTAAAACTATAGACTTGCCGCTTGGGAGCATAAAATCGTAGATCTGTTGCTGTCGAGCGTAGAAAAAGCTCCTTTAGCGTCGAATCCGCTGAACCGTCTTGCACGAAAAAACCTTTCGAATTTGCTGAATGTCCGTTTTTTGAGGGTAGTGGGCTGACGTAGCATCCAATCATAACCAACTCTTAATTACGAGATCTGGTTGGGGTCTCGAGGGGTCCGTCCGAGGATTCGAGGAGTTGACTCGGACCGTATATATACCCCACGCTTTTGAGAGAAAAAGCTTTTTATCTGTCTTCTGCGAAAGAGAGTTTTCGACTGTTCGAGTTTTCCTTCGTTCCTTCTCCGAGCACCTCGAGTCCTCAGAAATGGCGTCGAAACAAACTCCCTCCGCTAAGGAAAAGAGCGTAGGTTCTTCTTCTCGTTCTTCGGTACCGGAGAGAGAATCTTCGGTCGGGCAAGGTGAACCTCCTTCCGAGAGGAGCATCCCGCCGACGAGCAGCGCACCCGGCTTTAGAGGTAGAGCCTTTTAGGATGACACAAACGACGAAAAATTCTTCGCACACGTTGAACGTGACCGCGCTAGGTCGTCTTCTGTGCTGATAGCCTCTTTTGAGGAAGATGATGCACGGAGACGTTTTCATCTTTTACGCCCACATTTCTAATGTGCCAGCGTAAGAACTCCATATTTTTGTAGTTCCGAGCGTAAAAGCTCTGGCTAACGAAAATCGGGGTATATCGTAAATTTTGAATTTTACGCTTGCGGAGGAGACTTCTGGCGTATAGAGACCAAATTTGCGCAATCTTGGCGTAAAGCACAGACTGTCGTTTTCTTTTGGTCCGCACTTGTGCAGGATTTGTAATGACCTATTTTTCTTGCACTTTTGCAGTTGATTTGGGTGAGTCACCGCTGGCTGAGGTGATGGGCTCCGCTGCCGGGATGCTGCACTCGAACTACCTGGAGGATCTGTCCCATGTGGCCTTTCCCATCTCTGGACCCCATTACCCTGAGAGCAGTGAGTTTCTGATATCGGTCCAGGGTGAGCGAATGTTGTTGAGCATGATCAATGGCGAACCCTTGACACATGTAGACGGGGAGCAATACATAAAGCCGGCTTTCCTCTTTGGGGACATGATCGATAAACAGTCCCAGACGAAGCCTAAGAGGGAGCCTTGGGTCTTCCCTGCCGGGAATTTGGTCTTGTATCTGCCGACGATGTCGAGGGATTATCCTATCTCGGCTTTCTCCCATGCGACGCATCCTAGGAAGATGTCGTGGAAGCTGACTCCTGATCTTCACGGGAAGCCTGGAAAGATCTTTCATCTGAAAGGAGCCGACCAGGGGTCGTTTGTCAGCCGCCCCTCCGGCGTTGTGACGCTGTTCCGAGGGCTGTGCCCGGGTAATGTCCCGAGTGAAGTTAGCTCGGTGATCCAGCCTGTTCAGTTGCCGACCTTCTGCAACGACTTCATGAGTCGAGGTGGGGTATACCCCAAGGAGAATCCCCGGTGCAACGGGTGGATTGCCCCGACAAACTCCCGATGGAGATGCCTAGTTGATTGGGCCTTGTCGCACTTCCGAAGAGAGCTGGAGGACATCGGACTATACGCCGCTGTGAGCGCGATGAGTGTTGGGTTGCCTCCCAATGCTAATTTGTTCTTGGCACTGATGGAGTGGTATATTCCGCTCACCGGGACCTTCGCCACTCCACTGGGGGAGTTAGGATTGGCCCTCCATGAGATGGCAGTTGTCTCGAGACTACCGATGGGGGATACCCCATATGAAGAGTATGTCCCCACCAACCGGGAGTTGGGGGATTTGGACCCTCGGGTGGCGGAAGTATATCAGGAGCTGATGTGTCAGTACTTCGCGTGCACCGCTTTTTATGACGAGCCCTCGAATTTGGCCCATACCACTAAGTGGATGTCTTACCTCTTCTTCCATCGGGCTAGGGCCGCCAAGTCGAAGAAAGCTTCGGGGGGTAAGAATGAGCCCGTAAACTGCTTGAGCGTCCTTAGTGCCCAAGTGGTCGAGGCTCTTATGGAGGACGCCAAGGCTCCCGATCAGATTCTCGTTGAGGGGGTAGGAAAATACCCCGAAGGCACCAAGGCCCACAGTTACTTGAGGCGCTGTCGCAGGCCTCTATCTAAGGAAGCCCAGCTGGCTGGTTTCCTCTCCATATGGCTGCGTCGAGTGGTAGTGCCCGGTATCACGTCTGCGGATCAAATTCACCAGAACATCCTGTGGCCCGCAGTGCGTCTGGTGTTTGGGGCAAGACTGGGCCAGCTTCCTGCCATGGTGTGCCATATTCAGGCTGGCCTGAGGGCCATGACCGATGGGTTGCACGTCGATGAAGCTCGGCGTGAGAGTTTTCCCAGGGTGGAATTGCCATACCTGTATCTGATGGGTTGGTTAATTCTCCACAACCCCCGGGTGATGTCTCCCGGTTCCGGCAGCAGCTCAGGGGGCATATTCCTGTTGAATTACAGGGATTCTACCTGGAATATGAACACAGTTTTAGACTGTCGGTTAGTGTTGAACCTCAGCCACGGCTGGAAGATCCTCTGTACTCCCCCTCCGGTATATCGCAACCAATCCAGGGTGTGGCTTGAGGATTCAGGTGGAGAGAAGACCGTTTTTTCTCCGGAGGCTTTTAATTGGTTGGTCTGTATCAGACCATCCCATCTGCTGTATAGGAGCGAAGACTATTGCTTCTTCGAGCCCTACTTGCCTAGTCGATTTGCCAGGCAGTTCGGGTATGATCATTTGCACGTGGGTAACACCGTCACCAGCTTCAGGCCCCGGGGCGGACTCATTGATGGAGCTAGAGGGTGGCGATATTTTATCATGGGTTGTACGGGGGCATTTTTTATCGTGCCGGTCGTTACAACCTCCACGGAGCTGCGCATCCTTCACTCTTACGCCCAGTTTTATGTGGCGATTAACACCTTCCATCACGATTTCGACATGCGGGGAAGCTTTAGGGTACCTTCTGCCAAGCCTGGGGGAAGAATCGAAGTCCCCTCGGTTTCTTCTGACGAGGGCGAGGAGTCTGGTACTCCGGATAAGCTCCTGGTGTCGTTGCCGAGGTGTGCAGTACCTGCGCCGGCGGGGGCTTTGATAGTCTCCTCTGGGAAGCGACGGGCTTCTGCTCCGAAGGAAGCTTCCCTTCGTAAGAGGAGGAAGGAGACAGTGGCTCGTCCTCTCCGCATTCCTGGTATTGAGGCTCCCGTGAGTGAGTCGGCACCTCCCTATATCAGGGATGAATCTTTGGCTGGAGGTTCCTCGCCTTTTAGAGAGGGACCTTCTACAGCTCCAGCTGGTGGCGCCGGGGAGTCCTCGCTAGAGGTTGCTGTCGCTGTGGCTGCTTCAAGCAGCAGAGCGGGATTGCCCACGTGGCCGCTGCAGATGGGAGAATCTTTCCCGAGGTCAGCAGTAGGGGAAGTTGCTTCTGTGTCAGCGAGCGCGCTTGGCGAGACTCCGGCTGACGAACCTCGATCGCGTCTTGGGGAAGGCTTGACCGAACTTTTGGCGATGTCGGTCGGCCCACCTCCTTCTCCAGGCATGACAGGTCGTATTGCGTCCTTAAGGCGTGGTTTAGCCACATCAGGTGCAGACGCGTCGTATATGCCGTTGGCTCCTAGTGAAGATGTGGAGGCGCCTAATTCCGAGGCAGAGGTGTCTTCGGGGGCCAGCTTGCCTGGAGAGGTTTCGTCGTCTCAGGAGGGGGACGAACCTGTTATCGCGACCTCGCCTTTCGCGAGTATGCCGATGACCTCGATCGTTGCCGTCACACCTTTTTCGGCCGTGCCGCCCGTCGAGGCGGCGGCGGTGGCTACCTCGTCTGTAACTGTCCCTGGAGAGGGAGTTACTAGCATCGCAGTTACTCCGGACGTTCAGTCGGGTCTAGTCGCGTTGACTGAGCAGCATACCAGCCTTGTCTACACCGGTTTACAAACGATGATACCGATGGTGTTGGCAAAGAAACTTGACTTCGAGCTCCTGAAGAAGACTTCTCAACTTTCGATCGAGGTTGTCAGGGGGCTTGGCAATCCTGGAGTAGCTGACGCTCTGGAGGCGGTGGTTAATGGTTTAGAGCAACCCGTTAACGAATATTTACAGCGGGCTGAGGCCAGCCTTGATGCTGATGTCCAGGCTCGATTCGACCTCATAGCTGAGCGGCTCGCTACCAAGCTTGCAAGTCTAGACAACTCTATCCAGAAGCACAAGCTGGAGATGGATAGGAGAAAGGCTGTAGTGGAAGAAGCTCTTGCTGTTGAGATGCAGTGTCGATCCGAGCATGAAGGGAATGCAGCGAGGGTCTCCAAGCTGAGGGAAAAACTTGCTCTGGCAGAGGAGCGGGCCTCCCAGTCGTTGGCAGGTTCAGAGGTAGCGATTGGTCGACTGAGTGAAGCGCGACGGGATCTGGATCGTGCGGAAGCTGCCCGTGCGGGCTGTCTTCGGGCAAGGGCTAACCTGACCCTTACGCATACCCCCGAGGCACAGCTGGAGCGGGCTCGCGCCGATGCCTTGGCCTTTAGGAAGGAGGGGATGGCTGCACTGGGGCGGCAGATTCGTGATCTGATTATTCTGCCATCTTGATGTATCTCTCCCTATGTAATTTCGCCTCCTTCTGGGAATGAATAAAAGCGACTCTTTTCTGACTGTGGTGGACCCGTCATTTCGGAATGTAAATGACAGTTTTTTTTAAGTGAGGGGGATATCAGAGGTAGTATGGACCTAACATACTCTCGATAAACCTCTTTAGCAGGATATATCTATTCAGAGGTCGTATAGACATGATAGGATATGACCTAACTAGTTTCTCTTCTTGGGGTAGTTTCGTCAGAATTGAGATTCTCGCTATGTTCCGCCTGGGCAGGGGGGAAATTAAGCGTAGTATCTTTTCAGGAACTTGCCGTTGATGGGAGCCATTAATAGGTCTCCGTTAGGCTGGGCTATCTTGTAGGCGCCGTTCGAGAACGTTGTCTCGATCACATAAGGGCCTTCCCACTTGGGCTGGAATTTGCCTTTACTTCTGTGAGTTAAAATCATCGGCCTTCTTACTGCTAGAACCAGCTCGCCGACTTTGAACACCCTTTCCTTTACTTTATGGTTAAAAGCCCTGGAAATGCGTGCTTGGTAGAGCGCGATGCGCTGTTGAGCTTGGAGGCGTTTCTCGTCTAATCCTTCTAGCTCCTGAAGCCTTAAGAGGTCATTCTTTTCTTGAGTCAGCTCATTAGCCACGGCTATTCTGAGCGACGGGATCTGGATTTTAATGGGAAGAACTGCTTCGCTCCCGTAGACCAGCGAGAATGGGGTACAACCCGTCGGCGTTCGTACCGTTGTGCGGTATGCCCAGAGGCATTCGCCCAGCTTTTCGTTCCAGTCTCTCTTGTTTGAAGAGACAAACTTCTTCAAGAGTTTGATAATGGTTTTGTTGAAAGCTTCCGCCAGACCATTAGCAGCTGGATAGTACGCCGTGGAGGCAATATTGTGTATCCGGTTTTTGTCGCAAAACCGATGAAACGTTTGGCTAATGAACTGGGGCCCATTGTCGTGAATTATCCTCCGGGGTACCCCGAAACGATAGATGACGTGATGTTTGATGAAGCTGACCACGTTGGATGCCTTTACCTCAGTGAGGGGGATTGCTTCGGCCCATTTGGAAAAGTAATCCGTGATGGCCAATATGAACTGGTGACCCCTGGAAGACGACGGGTGAATAGGACCGATGATATCCATTCCCCATGCTTCGAAAGGCCAGGATGCGACCGTAGGATGTAGATGTTCTGACGGTTGATGTATGAAGTCTGCATGAACCTGACAGGCTCTGCAATGCTTTGCATACTGTATTGTATCTGCGATCATGGTCGGCCAGTAATAGCCCATCCTCCTGATGCGATCCTGTAGCTTAGGCCCGGGTTAATGCGCTCCGCATACGCCGTCGTGAGCTTCACGGATAATCTGCTGTGCTTCGGTGCCAGAGAGACACCTCAACAGCAGTCCGTCGTAGGTCCGGCGATACAGGTATTGTGAAGACGCATCGAAGTAGAAGCGTAGCGATCGTCTCTTGACGGATACTGCTTCCTTGGGATTCTCCGGTAAGATTCTGTATGCCACAAAATCTATGAAAGGACTTGTCCAATCTTTTGTAGGAGGATCGACGTTTACAACGTAGCTGCGTTCTATGTGACAGCTGTTCTTCATACAGAACAAATCTCTGTTAAGAAGGATTACCGAATCTTGCCTTCTTATAGGAGCGGCTAAGTCTGCGGCCAAGCTGGCCAGGGCGTCAGCTTCCAGATTCTGAGATCGAGGTACGTGCTCTAGGAAGAACCCTTTGAACGTCATGGCTATCTCGATTGTCGCCCGGTGATAGGGGATGAGGCCTAGATTACGGGCTTCGTATATTCCCCTGACTTGATTGACGATGAGCAGAGAATCACCGAAAGCCTCCAGGGATTCTACCCCCAGTTCCGTAGCAACTTGGAGCCTAATTAGTAGAGCGTTGTATTCTGCCACGTTGTTGGAGCAGGGCTCGCTAAGAGAGTATGCTCGGTAGATGACGAGTTGATCCGGGGTAACTAGGACGACTCCCACTCCTGAAACGACGTTTCCTTTAGGACCGGTTCTGGAGGCGCCTTCAAAGAACAGTTGCCATACGTCGCTTTTTCTTGCGAAGTTACATTCTGCAACTTCATCGGGGATGTCCTCGTATATCAGATGAGCCGCTAGGAAGTCGGCCAGCGCTTGGCCTTTGATGGATTTCTGTGGGATGTACACCATGTCGTATGGTGTCAGCAGCATCGCCCACGTTGCGAGTCGGGAGTTGAGGGCACTTGGCTTGCTCATCAGCACCCGGAGGGGGTTGATTCTGGAGATGATATGAATAGTCTGGCCGGTGACGTAGTGCCGCATTTTCTGGACAGCGAACATCAGAGCCAAGCATTCCTTCTCCACTGGGTTGTACCGGTATTCGGCCCCGACCATCATTCTGCTAAGGTAGTAGATAGCCTGTTCATGACCCGCATCATTTTTCTGCACGAGGAGAGCTCCTAGCGAATGATCCATTGCCCGTACGTACAGCAAGAATGGTTTTCCCACGACGGGAGGCACCAGAACTGGCGGGCTGGTTAGGTAGCGTTTGATATCCTCGAACGCTTGCTGACAGGTTTCGTCCCATATGAAGGATACACCTTTCTTCATGAGATGATAGAAGGGCTGACATCTCCCCGAGAGGTTGGATATGAACCGCCGGATATAAGCCAGACGTCCTTGGAACCCCCTGAGTTCCCTCATATTACGGGGCGGTCATATTACCGTGATCGCTTGGACTTTGTCAGGGTCTACTTCGATGCCTTTGGTGGTAATGACAAACCCCAGGAACTTGCCACTGAATACACCCAGAAAGGACTTTGTAGGGTTCATTTTGAGTTGATGCTGGCACATTAATTCGAATACCGCCCTTAGGTCTTGGATGTGATCACCTTTGAGGCAACTTTTGACGGCTATGTCTTCTACGTAGCATTCCACTGTTTTACGTAAATGCCCACAGAATATGTTACTCATAGCCCGTTGGTACGTAGCCCCAGCGTTCTTTAACCCGAAGGGCATGACCGTATAGCAATATACCCCCAGTGGTGTCCGGAAGGCAGTGTGCTTCTCGTCTTCAGGATGCATCTTGATCTGATTGTATCCTGAGAACCCGTCCATGAAAGACATGCGTTCAAAGCCGCAGGTGTTGTCGATCATGATGTCCGTGATGGGGAGAGGGAATTCATCTTTGGGGCAGGCCGCATTCAGATCTCGGTAGTCGATGCAGATGCGTACCTTCCCATTTTTCTTCATGACTGGGACCACGTTAGCGACCCAGTCGGGGTGTTGTTCCTTCCGGATGAAACTGCAGGTTATCAACTTCTTGACTTCAGCTTCGATGGCGTCCATCATATCGGGGCGGAACCGTCGTTGGTGCTGCTTTACTGGCTTCGAATCGGTTAATATATTGAGCATATGAGTAGCTAACTTCGGGTCTAGGCCCGGCATGTCCTCGTAATCCCATGCGAAGACGTCAATATATTCCTTTATCAGCTGTATAACTTCTTCCTTTTCAGGTGGGGGAAGATTGTTACTGACAAATATTGGCTTTGGTGAGAGCTCACTCCCAACGTTGATCTGGACGACTTCGTCCTTGGTGGGAGGTTCTCTCTGCTCGAAGCGGAATTCCCACTGCGTATCCATTTGTTGAGCCCAGGGGTCATCCTCGAATGGCTCCGCATCCTGCTCCTCGGCTTCTGAGGGATTCGTCATCACCATATTCACTGACAGTGCTTGTTCGAGAGCATCCGGCGAGTTGGAGGGCGATGAGCTGTTCTGGGAAGAGGAAAAGGGGTCCTCTTTTGGCTCGGAAGTCGCGAGGGAGGTGGCATACCCTAACCAGAGACGAGTTTGTTGATTACGGGGATTGCCGCACGGCGGCATTCGTCTGCCTCTTCCGTAGTTGAGGCCTGGCTTCCGTTTTAAGTCGTAGTCCATGTTTTGCATGATCTTTAGCACTTGCGGGCTATAACGGTGAACCTGTATTTTCCCGGTGTCGTCATCGAAAGGGTCTTCTTGGACAATCGGTTGATTCCGCATGCGACCGAAGACTATTGAGCGCTGACTGCTGCAGGTAGGCGGGACGATGAAGATAGAATCCTCATGTGGCCCATGCGTCGTGACGACGTTGGATGGCGATGCTACTTCCCAGACATATGGGCGATAGGAGCCTATAGCTTTCAAGAATTTTTGTGCTACGGGCTCTACCTCGTCATGTGGAGTGGGTCCCTGTACTGGAATTTGAGCATAAATATACTGGAAAAGAGGATATTTATTATCATCTGGAACTTCACTCCTGGTCGCCTTTACACCAGTTGACTGCCTGTTGCGTCGAAGGTTGATGACCAAGGGTGGAGGCTTTTGGTTCAAAGTGATCACTAGAGGATCACCCCCTTCTCCTGTCTTGGTCTTGTCCAGGTGGATAGCCAAAGGTTCTATGGCTTTCGGACGAGTGGTTCGTCCCTTCACTTTAATGGACAGCGGCAGTGTGGCAGAGGGCCCTTCCGGCCCCCGGTGGGATTCCTCCTTTGCCTCGCCCGACCCTTCTTCCACGTGGTCCTGGGAGTACAACACGGCATCGGAATAGTACGACTCTATTCCTTTGAACGGGTTTAGGTCAGCTACCTCCGTTTGTACCGTTCCTTGTGTGTCTACATACTTAAGGCATTGATATAGGTTTAAAGGAACGATGTTGTGGTCGTGAATCCACGGTCTTCCTAGCAGGATGTTGTAAGACACCTCTGAGTCGATGACGTAACATGTGGCCACCGACCTAAGGTTGCCGATCTGGATTCTCAAGCGAATTTTCCCCAGTGGCTTACTTTTTCTGGCGTTGAAACCCACGATTGTAGTGGTAGTGTAAGCCAGTTTGCTGGTAGGGATTCTCAGTGGCCTTAGCAGACTGTGCGGGATGATGCTGATCGATGATCCCGGATCTATGTGAATCCGATCGACCTCCATGGAATCGACGTACCCGGTGTAATAGAGGGGCCTGTCATGTCTGTTATATTTTAACAGCATGTCGTCTTAAGTGAAGGTGATGTTTGGGACCACCTCCATTACGCTGTGGCACTGAGGACATGCCACTGGCTCCTCGTCGGGGGACTTGAGTTGGGTCAAGTACGCCTCTGCCTGCATCAGCGCTTCACTCAGGGCTAGACGAGTGTCTGGGGAGAGCCTGAGTAGCTCAAAGATGGACAACCTGGCTGGCATATTGGCTAGTTGGGCCAGGATGTCAAATTTGTATGGCTTCTCTAAACCTTTGCTTGGAATATTTTTCACAGGTTTGTCGAAGCGTATTTCTTTCTGCTTTCCCTTTTCCGCCGGAGTAGGTTTTGCAGGGCTGACGTTTGGCACGACGGGACCTTGCTCTGGAGGTTTGGTAGCTGGAGCATCAGCTGGCGCGCCTTCCTGGTTTGCTCCATTGTCGTCGAGGTAGGCCCTCCCTGAACGGGTTGCGACAAGTACCTCGTCTTCGTCTGATGCAGAAGAAGTTGTGATCATGTGGCATGATCTGTATTTGGGACTCTTCTCGGAGGTAGGCCTGGCCGCCTTGGTCTCCCTCTCGAGCTCTGGCACTAAATCCGGGTGAACCCATATTATCTCGCCCTGCCGGGTAGTTAGGGGCACCAGGTTGTGATTTTGACCCCTAGCCGGGGGGAGGTTAACGATATTCATCGTCGCCCGGGATATAGGTGCAACACCATTAGGGACCCTTTGGGGAGGTAGATTGCCAAACTGCAGAGAGATTATGTTGGCCGCGACCGTCTTCTCGGTGCTGTGCAGAGTGATGGCTTTAGCATCAATTAATCCCTGGATCTTCCGTTTTAGTACATAGCACGCCTTTGTCGGGTGGTGTACGTATCTGTGGAAGACGCAGTATTTGGGGTCATTGGTATTGCCAACCTCCTGGGGCCGCCTTAGCTCCGGAAGGGTGATCTTGCCGCTTTTGACGAGACACTCAAAGATACTTGGGATATCGTCGTCGTCGAAAGAGTAGAGGCGGAGATCATGATGCCATTGTCGTGCGCCTTGCGACTGTTGTCTTCGGCGGCTACTGCCGAGATGATGAACGAGGGCCAATCATGGAACTGATATGGTCCTGTGAACACCGAGACCACGGGCAGGAGATTTTTTCTGCAAATGTCCACCAATACAGAGTCTGGAACTCCTGGAGGCATTTGTAAGGTGGCCTGACGAAAGCGTTCGATGAAGATACGGACGTCTTCCTTTTCCTTCTGTTTGACTTCGATGAGGGAGGACATAGACATGTCCATTCCTCCCTCCTAGAATCGTGTGATGAACAGAGCTTTAAAGTCCTTGAAGGAAGTAATGCAGTTGTCCGCCAAGCTACGGTACCACTGGTAGGCTACTCCCGAGAGACAGCCTTTGAACACCCGAGTGAGGAGGGCATCGTTCCCTTGTAGCAACACCGTCATCATACTGAAATAGTTCATGTACTGACTTGGTGATGTTTTTTCCTCGAACAGAGCCATAGTCTGAGGTTTGTATTTTGGAGGGAAGGGGACCTCCTCCCAGGTAGCTGGGTAGGGCTGGTTGATTCCCAGTTTCTTGAGTTGATCTTTGTGCTTCAAGGCGTCGAACTGGGCTTTTAACTCTCGCACTGCCTGCATCGGATTCTCAGTTGGAAGCGGGGCTACTGAGTGGTGCGGAGTCAGTTGTATTGTAGCTCCAGCAGGAGGTAGGGCATTTTCTAGGTGAGGCAGCGGAGGAACTGTTGACTCTTGATCCAGCGTAGGCTCTTGGCTTGGGTTGGATGGTGGTGAGTCCACCCCCGCGCGTATCTGAGTTGGTGGGACCGACGTCTGAGCCATGGTAGTTGCGTGCTGAGCGAGCATCATCTGGTGCATGTTTTCCATTATGGATTGCATTTGTTTCAGAGACGTCTCCAGCATAGTGATGCGTTCCGCGTTCCCTGATGGCGAAGCTTCCTCGCGCTCATCTTCAATGGCATAAGCTCCCATTTCCCTGGGGGTCATTGAGGGATTAGTATAGGTCGTTATAGAAGTTGACTCCATACTTTCTGCCTCTGATTCGGGAACTTGGCGACCTTCGGCGTCGGAATCAGAAGAGGATGACGCTGGTTGTTGTGACCTAGCGCGAGTGTTTTGGAACACCCCGGCTTCAATGTTTTTGAGGGTCTTGCTAAACCTCCTTCGGCTCGGAGGTTTGGCAGGCTAACGTCTTGAGCTCGTCCCTCCTCTAGGTATGTGTGAAGCCATGTTCATAGACGCATGCGCGGGTTCCCCTTCCAGAAAAGACAGCGAGTAGCTCAACCGGTCGAAGACCGATTGTTTTGCCTTGGAGCAGCAGCAATTAATCACAACTTTATGACTATTACAATAGCGTTCGCCAGGAGGTGAGATAGTCATGTTGGAAGGTCCTCTTTCTTTACGCCTCCTGGTTAGATATTTGCGTAGGTCAGGAAGATTTCTTTCCGTCGCTTGAGTTTGTTTTACGTCGAGGGACCATGCCTGGCGTAATCTGGAGGTTCGCTCAGTCTGGCGTGAGGCTGAAGAGGCCCTCAATTGGCCATTAGCTTCTCGCGTAATCCGGAGAGCAGGCAGATCATTCTTTTGCTGGCGTAAAGGCCCAGTAGTTGAATATTCACCTGCCTGCTTTCCTTTGCGGAGATCGCCGCGCTCGTCTGGTTCACCGTAAAGGTCAGATGTCATTTTGCGCGTAGAGCATGATCTGTACTTCTGATTTGGTGTTGAGGCACCATCAGAGGTCTTGTCTGTACCGCGCGTAGCGGGAGACTAATTTCTGCGTGTAGAACACAGTGGATACTCTTGGGTTAGCGCTGAGGCTTTGCCAGAAGCTTTGTCTGTACCGCGCGTAGCGGGAGACTGAATTTTGCGTGTATAGCGCAGAGGATACTCCTGGGTTAGCGCTGAGGCTTTGCCAGAAGCTTTATCTGTACCGCGCGTAGCGGGAGACTGATTTCTGTGCGTAGAATGCAGTGGATACTCCTGGGTTAGCGCTGAGGCTTTGCCAGAAGCTTTATCTGTACCGCGCATAGCGGGAGACTGATTTCTGCGCGTATAGCGCAGATGATACTCCTGGGTTAGCGCTGAGGCTTTGCCAGAAGTTTTGTCTGTACCGCGCGTAGCGGGAGACTGAATTTTACGTGCGGGGCACGGTGGGAGCGATGCTACCACCTCATTGGTAGGAGAGATCGGAGAGATCGGAGAGTCCACAGGAACGGCGGAGGATGTCTTGGGCATCCATACTTTGCGTAGCTTCCTGCTGTCTTGGACGGAAAGAGAGTGAGAGCTACCCCCAGTCCGAAGCATGTCTTCGTAGGCAGACTGGTCGAACTGAACGACCAGTGTCTTCTTCACGGTTCCTACAGATACCGCATCGTGTTGAGCAATTACTTCCTCGTCAGAAGAGAAAGATGTCCCCAGCAGAGTTGCCATCTTGTTTATGGTATTAAACGAAAGAATGAAAGTGTATTTCAATGACGGGGTTATAAGAGACCCGCGCCCTTTGGTTTACAAACAAACTTGTACAATATAATCCTATACGAGGATGTGGGAGTACAATTTATTTAATCTGGGTATAAATTACTATAGGTGTCTGATCTGCGGTCGATCACTTTAGCCCTTGGACTACACGATGTTGAAGAAGTGCCGTGGAAGACAGGATGCAGCTTCGGAGGTTGCAAAGGAGGGTGGATGCGCGATGCTGAAGGTCGTCGCTCCCTGTTCCTTGCCCGAGCTCTGGGTTCTCCTCTCTCTCTCTCTCTATCTCTCCTCCTTGATCTCTGGTTCGATAACCTTGTCCGATCTTCGAGTTTCTAATTTTTCGACCTTTGATCTTGTACTGGTTTTCTTGACCAATTTTTTGACCTTTTTTCCCATTGATAGGGGTCTCTATTTATAGAGTTTTGGTGACAGTGACCACTCCGTCGGTGTAACAACCGAGGAGTGGACAGTACAGCACCCTTTTACACAACGGTTTAAAATAACCAATGCCTGCGTGTAAATGACCTTTTGAGTGAGCATGTGACGCGTGTCCAACTAAGGGGACAAAATGTGTATATCTGCTACGAAGATCGCGGCGTAGAAGCCACGTAGGTAGGTATCCCTTGTGTAGCAGAGGTTGGCGTAAAAGCCAAGCGACTGTCACCTTGGCGTAGAAGCCAAAATAGGCATAGAAGCCGAGCAGGCATAGAAGCCGAATGGGCATAGAAGCCGAACAGGCATAGAAGCCGAATGGGCATAGAAGCCGAATGGTCGTAGAGACCGAGAGGGCGTTGGAAGCCGAGGGAGCACTGATCCTGAGCGGGCGTAGAAGCCACTGCGTACCGAGTCGAAGTGCTGATGCGGACGTCTTAGCCGGAATTACGGCTTTCGAAGATGTAATCAAATCTTCTACAGAGATTTGTCATCATCTTGTGCATTAAATGCGGAGACGTGTTTTTGAAGGTCTGCAGCCCTTCTGTGCATCCGTCGCGGAGACGTGCCTTGAGGGAAACTATCACTGCTCTGTGCAATTAGACATAGAGACGTGCCTCGAGCCCCGTACGAAGTGCAGCTTTTGACGTGGCAGCGGTTTGCCTTACTGCGGAGCGTGAAACAGCTCATGTTTGCCTGTGTAAACAAGGCAGCGTATTCCCTTGCACACGAAAGAGCAGTTTATGCTGGGGGGATTTTGGTAGGCGACGGTTTGGTGATATTTAACCAAATCCTCTGCATTAAATGCAGAGATCCGCCATCATACTGCGAGGTGCGTCCCGAGGGGTCTGCCATCGTTTCCAACCGTCGTCTGGGTAGCCGTGCAGTACTTTTTGTCAGGAGTCAGAGGCCAGGTTCACCGCGTGACTTGACAGGTTCATTTCGGGGAAGACGAAGCGTTCCTCGTACGCTTTAACGCTGCTTTGAGAGCGGCTGGGTTTTACGCCATGGAGGCGATGCAGAACCCTGTTTTACGTTGGATGGCTTCGAAGGCCTCTGTTTATGCTGCTCTGTATCAAGATGCTGCGCAGATTGTTCCAGCGTATTTTTCATGCTTCTACATCTATATGAGGCTTACTGGCTACAAGTCATCTTGGACTCTAGTAAGAAGACAATCCTGTAAAAGAATATTGGTTATGTTGTATTGTTGTGACAATCCTTTAAACTTGTGCGATATCACGACTTGTGGAGACTTATCGGGTCATGACACGAAAAGTCAACTCCCGTAGGACAGTGCCTCTAGCAAGATTTTAGCAGTTAACAATTTTTAGGGCTTTTCTATAATTAGTCTCAAGTTCTCTGCCGTGTACACATCCCATGTACACAAGTAATCGCCCTATCAACAGACAGAGTAAACTTTTTGTTGGAGTACTCTGCCCAATTATGTTTGCACATTGAGAATTCTAAAAAAAAATCTGATCGTCAATAGAGTAAAGGAATCATATGCCGATTTGATCTCCACTACTACATTCTCTAGAATCTCAAATATTGTACTTAGAATTCTTGTGTAATTGCATTCTTTATAATAAAATTTTAGGTTGTTTTTAAGTTTTATAAAGTTTTTCTTGAATTTTTTACTTTCTTTTCTGTTGGAAAATAATAGGTTCTAAAATAAAAGTTTGAATTAGTAATAGAGTCATTTAGGCTTTATTTTTACATTCTAATTTATCTAGGTTTCAAAAATTGATTTATCCATTTAGATAAACTAGGATTTGATTAATTAGATATTTATTTTAGTATTAATTATTTATTCCAAGTTTAAGAAATTCTATATTTAATTATTTATTTACTTCACAACTATTGATTTGTTCACTTTATATAAATATATTTATCCTTTAAATCCTTAATCAAAATTTTTAATTTCTTTTAATTTCTTATTTATTTATTTATTTGTATTTAATTATTTACTTATTTATTTATTCAAAAGTATTTAGTATGTATTTTCTCTAATATACTATTAACAAGTTTAGCAAAAAAAGTTGAAGGAAATTCCAAAATACGAAAAAGGGTTTTTTATATTAGGCTCATGATGAGGTACATGAGTTGCGAGTGTTCCTTAGATGGCAGTCTCATGAAGAGATACAGTCATATGTACCCTTGATTGTTAGCCCAAGCGTCGAACGTTGTCCTAGATTGCATTCACGTAATTGGTTTAGACAAAGTAGACCCATGTTCTTGTTATTGTGTATTCTATTATTGTTTACCTGTGGCATGCTTTTATGTATCTTTTTATGTCCTCCTGAGGACCTAGTTCCTTTCTGAGCATAGACGAGCATGTTTACCTAAAGGTCTATAGACCAGGACTAGACAAAAGATCTATTTCAACAGAGACTTGGATATCTTACCCCGAGAGTACCTTTGAGTTTGGGTAGGATTGTGCACTTGGGATTCATGTGACACTTTGATCTAATTATCTTATTATCTTAAATTACTTTCAATCTACTATTTATGGATTTGTCTCCACTAAACTTGTTATATATTCTTGTTAGACTTGATACTTCGTCGATTCACATTCTTACTTCGTCGATTCACATTCTAGGATTTACGTCAGATATTGTTTAGTTTCTTTATTATTCATATGGATGAGATCTAGTTATCTACCTGTATTATGCTATTATGATTTATAGAGTGGAGTTAATAGTAGACAATATATTGCGCTTATCCATTAGATTGCAATAACCTTCGAAGTCTTATTGGCTGGCCATTGCCATGTACTAGTCTTATATAGTTTGGTACTAGGGGTGACACGGGGCTTGCAACGCGTTGGATTAAATGAGAATGGTACCATGTGGCACCATACCCGGTGTGGTAGCCAAAGGGATATAGTGGGACGGTCCGATAGCATTTACCATTGGAACTTGTAAATTGGTTGTACCCTGGTCACCTGAGACGTGATGATACGACCATGGTGGAGGCTTTAGGGGTTGCAGAAGGACTCTACTACTGGAAGCACGGTACATTATGCATCCTTCTTGGGTGAGGGCATGGCTCATAACCTTGAGGTTGTATGTTCAAACCCCCATGGTGGCCACCAATCTGATAATATTTTCCCACCACCAGGAAGCTTGAACTGACTTGGGTACTGGTCAATGGATCGTGTCTTCTCTGATTGTTTCTTATCCTTCACTTATGAAGATAAACAAGTGTGAGAGGGGGCACGATAATCTTGTGTTGTCGCCCCGACGGTAACGTTAAGGTTTAAAGAGTTATGTAAAAAAAGTGTCTCTAATGAAGATATAAACGGGCTATAGCTCTCAATGGATAACCCTGGATTGCTTTACTTACGAAGTTAAGGTTTAAAGAGGCAGTGAGATATATGTAAAATCTTTCGTGAATTTCTTATCGTTGTCTCTGTAAAATTATGCCTAATTGACATATTATAAATTTTGATTTAGATTAAGCTTAGGCCATACCCATACAGAAGTCTAATTGAATCAGCCTAGGTCTATGGCCATGTATCTTAATATAGGATTGTTTTTAGCCCTTGATAAAGATACTACAAAAAAGACTCAGAATAGTCCAATTTTTTTTAGATAATTACAAGTTTACCACTCTCCAAACTTGATCAGGGCAACCCAATTTTTTTAGGACTGTCAAAATTTTGACAGTCCTAACAATAGGAAGAACTCTCAAAATTTTGAAAGTCCTACAAATTGGGAAGACTCTCAAAATTTTGATTGGCCTAAAGAAAATATGTTACTTTTTTAGGACTGTCAAAATTTTGACAGTCCTTCAAATAGGTAGGATTGTCAAAATTTTGACAGTCCGGAGGGGGAGGGTGTCTTCTCGAGGCCAGACAAGGGAGGAGGAGGAGGAGGAGAAGAAGGAGGAGGAGGCAAGCGTAGCAGCGGCGGGCTCCATCTTCCTCCTCCACCTCGTCGTCTTCCTCCTCCTCATCCTCCTCGAGCAGCTCAGCCTCCTTCTCCATCCTCCTCGTCATCTTCTTCCTCCTCCTCCTCGAGCACTAGAAGCAGCGGCGGCAAGAGCAGCTGCGGTGGCCGTACCGTGCTCTCGTGCGTCAGGTGGTTGGGGCACGGGCGCGGAGGCCGGAGGGGGGTGGGGGTGGAGGAGAAGCGGGAGGAGGAGAGGCTGGGCAGTCCTACTAAAATTTGGGCTAGCCTGAGTAAAAAATTTGTAACTGGGCTAGCACCAATACTGGGCTAGTCCCTAGGCTTTTTTATAGTGCCTTTATCAAGGGCATTTTTTTAGGGGCACTACACTTCTTACTCGGGGATGTCCAAGTTTTTTTATTTACAAATTTGTCACTCAAAAAATTTACTCGGGACTGTGCAATTCTTTTTAGGATGTCAAAATTTTTGACAGTCCTACTAATATACTGGAGTGTCAAAATTTTGACAGTCCTAAAAATTTTTGTTATCTTTAGGACTGTCAAATTTTTTTGATAGTCCTTCTGATAGGTAAGACTGTCAATGATTTTAACAACATGTTATCTTTAGAATTATTAAATTTTTTGACAGTTCTACTTATTGGAAGGACTGTCAAAAAATTTGACAGCCCTAAAGATAGCAACGGTGGTCAGGGAGGGAGAATGACTCACACACAAAAGAAAGCGCGACCAAATTCTGGTTCTTCTCTGTGAAGAAGGTCCATTCCCTAAGTTTTTGTTGGAAATTAAGTATGGCCAAGGGGATCTCCTATTCTGGGGCTTCGATGAAGGTAGTTTCGGCCCCGAGGGGCTCATGCCGGAAGGGAAGGGAAGTAAAGTAGGCGGCTGACTCCGCGGGGGGCGGTGAAGCTGGGCCGCGGGTCGCCGGTGTTGGACCCAGTAGGATCCGACGTCAATGGCATTAGGAGAATCCGACAATGGGACGTTACTGGCATCGGGTGGTTGTCACTACCATATTTTCTAGGAAAGGATATTTTGGTCATTTCATAATTAATTAAATATTGTGCATACTAAATATTTATTTATTGTGTTATTTAATTATTATTAGATGTTAGTTTATTATTTTAACTTATGTTAGTAGACCTAACTAGTTTAGATTAGATCCATGGACCAACATTTTAATTTAGTTAGAATTGAGCCAATTATAAGCCCATTCATTAGGAGGTTGATTAATTAAATTAAACCCATTAGACTAGAACCTTTCCTCCTTAATTATTTCTTCATGAGAGGCCCCAAGGGATAAATTAGTCATTTCATAGTAGATTGGGGAAGGGGCTAAGTGGGCCGGCCATTTAAAAGAGAGGGGGACTTTTCTCTCTCCTATTTTTCATTACAATTCTAGATCTAGAATTCCCTCTTCCCAATTTCGTCATTTCCATACCAAATTTCTTCTCAATTCCTTCCCAAATCACTATTAGGCTAGTAGAGCAAGAATCTATAAGGAGAAAGTAAGGATCTACAAGGAGGAGCAAGGATCTACAAGTTGGAGGCCAATTTTACCAATTTTGAAAGTTTTATTGGAAATTTATCTCCCAATAGGTATAATTCAATTTTCTCTCTTTGTGTAGACTCTAAATCTATATTTTAATAATTAGGAACCACCCCATATGTTAAGGCTACCCATAGAAATTAGAATTAGGTTCATAGGAGGCCTATGGAGAAAGTTATGGTGTGTTTGGTGTCAATTTTGGAAAAATTCTGAGATTTACACATGTTGTGTTGGTCAATTGGTCAATTAGACCAAATTGACATATGTTTGTTTGTTTGTTTGTGGCTAGTATCGTGTCCACAATTGGATACGTGTAGGCTCTATCCCAATAAATTGGAGATAGGGTTGATTTGGGGGTTTTTCTCCGACACGGGACTTTGTACATGTCACATTTTGACACGGACACGTAGATGTATAATTAAATCTTCGTATTGTTCATATATACTATTCTAGACTTGCTCCTGTCCTTCAGGGTATGTTTGTGTGTGTGGTGGACGCATATCGCAAGCGTATCATAGATCTAGTGTGATACGGGTGCGATGCACTCCATGTGTTTGTTGCATTTTATTTCTAGATTCAATTTGCATTATTTATGGTTATTAGTGAAATATATATATATTTGTGTGTGCGTGTGTGTGTGTGTGTGTGTGTGTGTGTGTGTGTGTGTGTTGGTGTTTATATATATATATATATATATATTGATATGCACTTATATATTTATATATGTACAGGTGTATTGTGTAGTATGTATTTATATATTTTTGTGTGTATGTGGGAGAGTGTTGTGTTATATATATTGATATGTATATATGTATAGATATATATTGATATCTACTTATAGTTATGTATGTATATAGTTATATATATATATATATATATATATATATATATATATATATATATGAGTGTTTATGTATATAGATATATATAAGGTTGTGTGTTTGTGTGTGTGTGTGTGTGAGTATGTGCTAAGGGGGCTCGGGCAGTGTCTGAAACTGCTCATCAGACACGAGCAGCTGTAGCAACATCACCACCAGCAAAGCAGCAGGTAGCAGCAAGGTTGAGGCAGTGCAACTGCAGCCAAAGTAGTGCAGCCATATGTATCAGCAAGCAGCAGCATACCTAGCAACAACAGCAGGTAGCATAGCAGTTGCAGCGAGCCTGCAGCCTCGTGTAGGCAGTGCAGCAGCAGCGAGGCAGCATATGCAGCGAGCAATACTGCGCAGTAGCAGCAGCCTGCAGCAGTTCACCATCAGCAAACAGCATATGCAGTCCAGCAGCAGCGTATCAGAGCATGGACAGGAGGTAAGTGATTAGTTTCAATAGTTAGTTAAGTTATCTAGTTAGTTAGTTATCTATATATATGTATATATACTTGTTGTTAAGTAGTAGTTAGATATATGTACATACTTATTTATCTCTAGCTATGTATGTATGTATGTATGTATGTATGTATGTATGTATGTATACATATATATTAGTAGTTGGTAGTTAGTCTAGCTAGTAGTATGTAATATTGTATTAGTTAATACATATTAGTATATATAGTTAGAGTTGGGTAGTTAGTATATACTAGAAATGACATTACCTTGAGATACCAAGGTAAATGTCACGGTATTGGGTGGATACTCAAGGTATTGGGCTTGAGTATCAAGATGGGTGTAGTAGTGCGATACCGCATTGGTTCAAAGCCAAGGTATTCCCTTAGCATTAGTTTAATTAGGAATATTAGATAATATTGATTGTATATACATATTATGATATTTTCCTATCTAATTATTTACGTATCTTACGATACGATATCCTATTGATTTTTTAGTATCCTAGTTTAGCTAGTGTGGCTAATTACATAGTGTATGGACCCCATATCCTAGAGATAGACTCATACAACCTATAAATAGGTAGTTTGACCAGTTTGACTTAGAGTTGACCTATTTTGACTATTTTGACTTAGAAATAGCTTTATGACCTAGAAGTTGACTAGTTTAAGTTATTTTATTCTGAAACCTTGTATTGATGTAATATTCTATATTTATATCTTTGAGGCACCGTACCAGACATCTGTGATATTGTTTACTGGATTTCAGACGAGTACATTCTCTGATAGTTTCTCTTTTATGATATCCTCTATGTCTCTTGTATCTAGTGTAGATATCCTTGATTTATTGACACGATGGTTACACGAATTGGTATATCCGGATCTCGTCATGAGATATTATTCCTTGGTATTTACAGTGTATCTTGTGCAAGCCTTATTCCCTTATTCTTCTTGTACAAGTACATACATTGGTTCACGAGAAGAGTAGCGCCCTTCTTGTGGAAACCCATGTCATAACGTATCATGGTTGGATCCACTATACCAGTCGGGGGCAGGAGAGTATTTAGTGTAGATATGTGATCATACCCTCCTTGTGCATGTCTTGTTCCTTGTGAGTGTTGATCATATACCACACGTATGATTAACCCGGCCTTTTATCCTTATGCAAGTTTCCAAGTCGATAATATGTTAAAGCTGGTACTCACTCACTTAGTAATTAGTATTCTTGTTCATTGACATATTGTTCATTCTTGTATTCATTTCAGTATTTTTATTATTGTATATCTCTTGTATCTATATGTTGTATCTTGTATATTTTATATCTATTATTGTTACATAGTTTATATCATTGATTAGAATTGCTATTAGAGATGTACTCTACTCCTTTCCTGACTGGATATATTTTTTCCAGATGACACTGGGGAGTGGTACCCCACTCACTACGGACCTCAAGATATTGTGGGCTTAGAGCCAGAGACCTTGGCTCAGGAGGGTCTCATCCCGACTGAGACAGACGATCCATGACTTGTAGCATCTTAGTTAGCTTCCTTTTGTACTGGATTTGTTTCCAGCATTATTATTAGTATTTCTGGACTCATCAGATGTCATTTTGTCTCATGAGATGTATTGTGACTATTCTATTCTTTTATCATATTCGTGCTTATTTTTATCTTAGATCTATGATTGAGTATATTTATATTGTTGGTGGCATTGTTATGCCTTGATTATTAGATAGATAGTTTACCCAAACAGCGTTCTATTGTCGATGCTGCGACATAGGCTGGACGTTGTTCACTACTTGTATTCCTTCACCGGATGCGGGTCATGACAGTGGTTCAAGGGAGCACTTGGGCTATGGGGACTGCGGCATCAGGCAGCAGATGTAGGGAAGATTGGGGGGGGAGGGGTAGGTAGACCTAGTAAGAAGTAGGTTGCCCTTAGTAATAGTTCCTTCAAACTATGCTAGTCCTAATCCAGTGATAGTCTCGAGTGAGAAGTATAGTACCCCTAAAAAAACCTCAATATATTGGTCACCAGGAAAAATGTCACCAGGAAAAAGGTTGAGAAAAAAAGGAAAAAAAGAAAAGAAAATTGGGAGGACAAATTGGAATTCTTATCCTACCTACAAGGGTGGGTCAGATTTGACTAATACAAAAAGGGGGAAGCCCATAATTCAATCATAGTGATTTGAAGAACTAAGTAAATAATAAGATGTGAGAGACTTATTTAAAATATTATAGATTTAAGGGACTTGTGATTAATAAAATTTTATTTACTTATTTATTTTTTAGAAATGATAAAAGATTGATTATTCTTCTAAGATAAAATATGAATTATTGGCATCAATTTATTTGGTTAGTATATAATATTTATTAAAATAAAAAAATATATTAGGTAGAAAGGGCCCTATTTTTGGCTGTCTGATGTACTTTGGTTACCTTCGCTCTAGTTAATGAATTTGATCTATTTGGTATCTCTACTCTTTCTTTCTTTTTTCTTTTTTGTTTTTTGTTTTTTTTACAACATAATTCTTGAGAGATATTTTTTCCTTAAGGTGGCGTTTGGTTCAAGTTTTTGAGGGTTGGGGATAGATTTTAGATTCCTTACCCTTGTTTGGTATGTGTAGGATTGGAAATTAAGGGGGGTGTAAGACTCGTCTCACTGTTCTAGTATACATATCCATTATACGCGTATTATACATGTATAGCTTGCTTATTGTTTAATTGCTTACATCATGATTTATGCCATTCATGCATTGTTTAGGTTATTTTTGTAAGTTTTCCTTAGTTGCATGCTTTGGACCGTTAGTCCCTTTGGTTTTCTTGGTGGATGGTTGTGATAAACTCGGGTAAGAGGCATGGATTATGATCCAATCGCCTACAATCAATCCCTTGGCTATATAAGCAATCCCATTCTCTTTCCTCCACTTTTCTTTCTTTTTATTTCTCTTTCCTTCTTCATTTCTTCCCCAGCAGAGAGCAGCAGCCGAGCTTGGCCTTGGCCTGGGTGACCCTGGTAGTGTTGGTATTAGGCTAGAACTTGACCAAAGGTAAGTACATCTTGTCAACGAAGGAACAATCTTGGATCTTGCTTTGATTTTTAGTATAGCTTGTTTTATTATTTGATCAACTTTATTTTAGGTAGCCCTTAGAACTTGTCTCATTGATGATTTTGTTTTCTTGAATTAGATTGCTCATGGAGCCTGAGAACAGCAAGTCAGAGAATGCAAAGTTGGCCTAAGAATGCATACAAAAAGTACGCAGGAAACCCTTTGTCACGCCCCGATCTTCCGTAGGATCAGCCATCCCTGCTGGACACGAATTATCATGCCAGCGCTCCCGCAAGACGATAATTTGCATCAGGACGTAATTCCGCGCAAGCACAAGCTGCTTGCACAAGGCCATGATCCGAACAGACGAAGAAATAGTTAAGCCAGAGGCATAGATAGTCTCCAATGCAGCAGAAATTTGAACGACACGAGTAAACGACCATTTTATAACTAGTTCACAAACTCATTATAGCAGAAGCATTGAATAAATACAAGTATGATACAATCACAAGCTCTTTATTGATAATCAAGAAATATTACAAGCGGTGCTAGACCGAGATTATAAGTCGCTTAAGCTCTCTCTCTCCAAATAATAAAGATGTGCCAAGCGGCTTACAACGTTGGATGATACATAGGCGATGCTCCAATACATTATGTCTTCTATATGTTCCTCAGCTCCGGACGTAACACTCCAAGGCTCCAGAGCAACTCCATGCCCTAGCGCGCACGAGGGGATACTCCGTACCGAACGGGGTTCTCGCGCACTGTGCAAGCAATCTAGTGGGTTATCAGTACATGAATGTACTGGTAGGGAGGCTTCTCGCCCGCTCGATAAATCCAAACATATTATATTAGTTCCGTGCACCATCTATTAAGCTATCTTTCTAGTCTTGTCTTAGGATCAGTTTTATGGCATAAGATACTAAGCTTAACTCTTATGGCAGTACGCCGTCCAATATATAAGAGTAACACGACGAAACTTACCAACTTACCATTCTTTCTTTCCTGTCTAAAGAAAAACCAAGTTAAGCCAAGCACAAATATATATATATAATGAAATCCTCGAAATCGCATAAACAAAGATAGGGTATCGCGAGCGGGTTTCTAACTCAGGTGAACGATATGCTTAGATATGTGATACTCAGGTTACTTTGTTACTTTGATTGTTCAAATATATGATACTCAGTTCATTCAAGTATGTTATATTCATATTACTTGTTTTAATACGATGACTCGCACGTGGATTACCGTAATTGAGCTTAACTTAATCTATATGAACAAAATCGCTGGCCTGAAAGCCATTGTGGACAGTAGTCCAGGCGGATAACGGTCGTGGCAGCGCGGGTAGCTAGCCCCACTGTGAGCGGCAGACTCCCCCATGCTGATGTTGCTAGCTGAATACCCGATTGTTCCAGCCTAGGTCGACACAGGCCCGATGCCCCGGCGCACCGTTCGTAGAAATCAAAAACCATAACTTGTGCACAAGTTGTCCGCGACGATGCAAGTCTCTTTTATTTATTTATTCTTGTTCACTTATCCTTTTACTTCTTGTTCTTAAACGGTGATGGTGGTAGTGCGACACGGGCCCACAACGAGCCAACCCGAACGACGATGGTGATAATGCGGCGCGAGCCCGCTATGAGCCACCCTGAACTGTGATGGTGGTAGCGCGGCATGAGCCTGCTACAAGCCATCCTAAGTGGTTCTTGTTCTTCATTACTTATCATTGCAATTCAGTTCTTTTGCTTGATAATTCTATTACTTTCTTATAGTTTCTTCCAATCTTTTATTATGCCGTTCCCGATATGGGAAACCGCCTTGGCGACCTTATGGTCCCGAAGTCTTTCGAAGTTTTCTATTACTTGGCTCAAAAATGACTATTTTGATAATCTTCCTGCCTAAACTAGATGAAGCAAGACATGTATAATGTTACTTGATCATGGTATAAAACTATATGACAAGCATTGAAACGAGACGAGCGAGTACAAGTTAGAATGTAAAGCAGGAAAGCATTACATCAATACGAAACATAAGCATTACAAGGAATGTGCGGTATACTAGATTAGAAAAAGCAGCCGTTACTAGCACGGTCTAAGGGGCAGTACGAGGAACCATCTATAATCCAAGTTTCATTTCCATGTTCTACACAACCAATACAAAATTGGATTATTCCCTTAGCGAGGTGCGTTGATTTCTTTTTAGCATGCAAGGGTTGATTTGCCTAGTGACTAGCATGTATCATCCAAGTTATTAGGTGTGCAGGCTAAGCAAAGACAGGTTCATCGTAGCCACCCACCAAAGCGATAATTCGCATCGGTCGAGCGATACTTTAAGTGTGCCTTTGAAAGTCTAAGTCTGAACTCCTGAAGGGCCAAGTCTGAATCATTTGCCTCAAGCGAGTTTTTTCACTGAGCAAGGCGGGATGGGTCATCGCACTTCTGCCGTTTGAATCGGTTATCCACATTGATGTGTAGCGGGTCGTTACACCCTTGTCGCATAGCAAAGTTCTAGCGAGCGCACTTGTGTGTGTTTCATAAATTTCTTATAAAGTGCGCCAAGATATGTTAACTACTCTAGGCACACTTCTCTACTCCTATGTACATTTTATACTAAGAAAATTCTTTCAAAAGTACACAATTCCTACTTGGCGTACTTTTGAATGGGTCTGCAAGTTATCAAGAATGTACGCCACTGCTTAAAAATCCAAGTTGGCATACTTTGCAGATATTACAGAGTTGACATACTTTGGTGAACTTTTCTTACCGGCGCATTTTTTCCTTTCTGAAGAATGACGCACTTTGTTGTGTGGAGCACTATGTGGCATTCTCTAGAGACGGTGCACTTTGTAGCCCTTCGTAATACTTAATGACTAAGCAAAGATTTCTGACCATTCTCGAGAATTATGTTCTCGACTGCAGGGTCGTCTCGACTGCTATGCCATGTCTTAAAAATTATGTTTTGTCTTTTAGTAGACCTTCAAGCACTTGTTTGTGCGCCAAATATCACTAATGGCATACTTGGTGAAAGTGTGCCAAGTTCATAGCTTGGATACTTTTATTTGTGCGCCAATGATAGATTTATGGGCCATGCTCCTGGCTCGTGCACTTCTACCATTGTCTGCCAAGATCCTAGAAGTGCGCTTTAGTATGATTGTGTGTCATCTTTGCTCTGTGCGCTTTTGTATCAAAGTGCACCAGAACTGCACGGATTAGTAATTTTTGTGCCAAAACTTGCCATTTGTTCACCAATACTCGTTTTGGCCATTTGTGCGCCAATGGTGGTTTTTGACCCATTGTGCGCGGATGTTACTGTAACTATCATATTTCCAGACAAGGATATTTTTATCATTTTGCAAAAGTTTATTTTTTATATTTAATTAGTGTATTATTTAATTATTATGACTTGTATTATTATTTATAACTAGTAGACTAGCCTATTAGTTAGACTTGACACTAGTGAACCCAATTAGACTTGTCATGACAAACAATTGAGCCCAACATGGACTAGACCCAAGTTAAAGCCATTTCCACTAGTTAATTAGGATGATTAGCATAATTGCATTAGTTAGAGACTTCCCAAATTATCCCTTCATAATTATTCTTCATAAACTAGCATATAGGGGAAAATTAGACAATGTTGTGACTTAGAGGAGGGCGATGAAGGGTCGGCCACATATAAGGCCACTCACTCACTCTCTCCCCTTTATTTACTTCCATTTTAGATCTCCAATTTTATTAGATCCCCAATTCTTTCATTCCCTCCATCAATTCAATCCCAAATTCTTTCATTCCCTCTCATTCCACCATTAGAAGAGCTTTGGAACTTGGATAAGCAAGGAGCACAAAGAAAAGGAGCTTTGGTGGAAAGATAGGGTCTGGATCGTGTCGTTGAGCTCTTTCATTGGATATCCATATCCCAATAGGTAAATTCTAAATTTTTTCTCATTGTAGTTTCCAAATCATGCATTCGACCATTAGGAACCCTTCCATGGCATAGGACTACCTATTGGAAGAAGTTCTAGGCTCTTTGGTTGTGTATTATAATTTTTGCATGATAATTTGTGTCCAATTAGAGGAAATTACGAGATTGAAACATCAAGTATGTGTCATGAGACCAATTAGATCTAATTAGACTTAGATTGGGGTAGAGAGATTAAGTACGTATCTACAATTGGACACGAGTAGAGCGTATCATAGTATTTTATGATACGGTGTGATACATGACTCATTTTTGGGTGATTTGTGTGAATTCCCTTTAATTTCTATTGTAATTGGTTATAATAATTATATATAGATATATTTGTTATGTGAGAACGATTGATAAGGAGAATTTGTGGGTTTTGGTATGTTGGTTGATGGTGTATCATGACACCATGAGAGTATCATGACTATTGCATTCTAGGTGTTTGATATTATGATTTTAGTATTGGTGAGAGTGTTATCTATAGCATCATAAAGATTGGTATATATACATAGTTGTGTTAAAATTAGTGTATATATATATTACAGTGAGTGGTGTGTTTAATATATTCAAGGGGATGCACCTGTGTTGGTATTATACTCATGTGTGTGTTTTGAGCAGTACATATATTGTTGTGCACTGTGTTGTTGATGGGGGTAATTGAGTAGGACTGATGGAAGTAGGGGTAGAAGTTAACTGTGCTCAAGGGGAAAGTGTATGGGCTGTGTGAAATCATAATGTGTATATAGTGTCACATGTTTTTTTTAGAGTTGTGGTTCTTGTCAACACTATTAAGGGCTGCTAATGGTGTATCAGAGATAGGTTTCAGATGTGGGGATGGGGAGTTCGATTGTTGTTCTTGGTTATGCGGGTGTTTCACTCGAGTGTGTGCTGATACAAGCATGTATCAGAGAGTGTTCAGTGATCTGGGATCTGGGATCAGATATAGGTGTCCTGCATTGAGATAAAGGACTCGAGTATTAAGTATGGTGTGAGGGATATGAGTATCAGTCAAATAAGGATTTATATTTGAAAAGTTATGTGGTGTGAGTGTGAGGTTGGTGTTAGAATAGGGTGTGAGTGTACTGTTTGGACCTGTGTGTATTACAATTCATAAGTGAACCTATGTGTGATGGTTGGTGATGGTACCCAATTTGTGTGTGTTGTGAGCTTGTGTGTGTTAGAGATGAGAGGAAGAGTGAAGGAGTATTGGTATCTGGTATCAACAAGGGTGTGGGTGTGTTGGCAGTAATATCAGTATATATTTGGAGATTGAAGAGGGGGTGCACAACAGAGCAAGGGGAGATTGCAGTGAGCAAACATGAGGGTGCCAGGGTTGCAGTACAAACCAACGCGCTTGCTGAAGATCAGTGCATTGGAGCAAGCAGCAAATTTGCCAATTGGTAGCAGTCAGTTGAGGGGAAGGGAGCACTGCCAAGAACAGTTTTGATTGCAACTGCTTTAGTCCATCCTAGGTGTAGGCAGTCTAACTGCATCAAAGTGCAGTGCTATGCACGAGTTAAGTTAGCGACATTGTTAGAAGTAGATAAGAGTATTATTTAAGTATCAATTAGTAGTAATGATAGATAGCTAAGTATGATGTCAGTTGTTAAGGTATATGTATTAGTTAGTAAGTTAATGGTTAGTATATTAAAATATCAAGTTAGTAGTGTATTGTAAGTATGATAGTAGTATCAGCTATTTGGTATTTATATAAGTGAGTTAAGAGGTATCAATTAGTATTGGTTCCAGGTTTAAGTATCAATGGTTAGTATCAGTTATAGGTAGATATCAGTTATAGATGAGTTAGTGTATATATATGTATTGGATAAGTTAGTATATGATATTGGTATGATATCATTTAGTTAAGTTTGCATTATATAGTGTTAATATCAAGATTAGTTAGTATGTTGTTACCAACATGTTATTAATTAATAAGTTAGTATATGGATAGATATAAGTTAATGTTGTTAGATACCAACTAATTAGTCTTGTGATATCAGTGATTAGTTAGAAATATAAGGTAAGTTAGAGCTTGTTAGTTAATAGTAATATAAGTTATTGGTGTTAGTATTAGTTGGTATGGGTATTCGAGTATGGGTTTGATACTAGGTTCTAGTATTACCTTGAGTTGTATACAATATCTAATCATACTGATCATATTATTATGTTATTAATCATGATAGTAGATCTTGATAACCCAAGCCGATGACATATCTAACTAGTATTTCAAACACTTAGTATAGTTGCAGTTCTTTTCTATATACCAGTTCATTGCTTTTATTCTATTTTATTGTGATCAGTTTATATCTTATTAATCCAGATTATCTGTTTCTTTCTGTGATAGTATGATATTGTACATTGCTTCTCGTCTTGTATTAAATTCTCTATTTCTGTTTATAGTCATTATCAATTAATTGGAACTGCTATTGGGTTGTACTTCGCTCCAATACCGACTGGATATATTTTTTAGATGATTGGTTAGAGCAGATATGTTCCACCTACTATGGGTCACAGGATGGCGAGGCCGTTGAGATTGTACTGTAGAGCCTTTTGATATAGTACTACCTGTTGGAGAGTTTTAGATTGTTCTTTATGATATATTGATCTTAGCTAGACTTTATGACATGTACTATATTAAGATTTTGTGTTAAGATTAGACTTTTGGAATTGGACTTGTGATGTATTGTGACTATTTATTTCTTTTCTTCTATTCCATATCGTGCAATATCTTCCTCTAGCTTTATATTGTGATGAGTATTGATTATCATATATCATTGTTCTCTATTTGGAGATGAGATGGCATGACAGGTACCTAATATATATTATGTGAGATATTTAGATAGTATTGTTGACCTAGACAGTGTTCTACCGTCGATGCTGCGGCATTGGCTGGACATACCCACGTACTCCTGACCCTACACCAGGTGCGGGTCATGACACATTTTTGTGGTAGCCCATGCAGGTCCGTCTTCGTAATAGTGCGATATCGTGATAGTACAACGGCTTAGTTGTACTATTACGAGTCTGCGATAGGATATGATATAGGATACTAGGATGAGAGAGAGGATACTCAATCACAACTAGAAAATAATTCCAACCAATTGATTCTTGTCATCTTTATTCAATCTGAATGTTGATTCCTTTGAATATTATTGTCCTTCCTTGATGATATCATATATTACTCAATATTGATTCCTTTATTTTTAATCTGTCTTCAGGATGCCGTCGAAGATGCGATCCCAGCGTTCGGGTGCAGTGTCGTAGAGGTCGGTCACGTCGCCATCTACGAGAAGGGAAGCAACAGCCATTGCTCCATCAGCTTCAACTCAGAGGGTCGCTTCGCCGGTCCAGTTGGGAGCATCAACAGCAGCTTTTAGAGGTGCTCCACCTCCAGTTCAGAGGACAGTGCTTGCAGTACCATCACTACCAGAAAAAGTCAATTTAGCGACGTCCAAAAACGTCGCTAATCATGTTTAGCGACGTAATTAGCGACATTTTACAGAAGTCGGTAATTAGCACGTCGCTGAAAGAAAAAATGTCGCTAAACGTCGCTATACCGACGTTTTTAGTGACTTAAATGTGTCGTTAACTTAGCGACGTTTAGCGACGCAGAGTCACTAATTAGCGACGTAAACAAACGTCGCTAAACGTCGCTAATTAGCGACTTATATAGCGACGTCTTTAATGACCTGGCAGTACTGCCATGTCAGCAATTTGCGACGTACAACGACGTATTTAGCGACGGCTATTAACATCGCTAATTAGCGACGTATTTAGCGACGTGTATAAACGTCGCTAAACTTTGCTAAATGTTGCTAAATACGTCGCTAATTTTACAGAAAAAATACTGAATTGTTCCAAACTATTATTCCTGTAATTTATAAATTTTGAATTAAAAATAGACCCGGAGCAACCCTCCGTTGAATTCTCTGGGTTCGCCGACCCCTTTTGTGGAACACTCAACACCAGTAAATTAACATCATTTAATATGAATAAAAAGTATCACAGTCATACAATACACACAAATATTATAGACAGACCTGGAGCAACCATCCATTGAATTTTTTATGTACGAAATAACACAAAAAATATATAAAATATCACAGTCACACAATACACACAAAATAAAAGTATCACAGTCACACAAAATACATAATATATAAGTATCACAGTCACACAATGGGCATAATATATAAGTATCACAATCACACAATAACCACAATAAAAGTATATGAAACATCACAATATCAATCTCGAGGATATCCAATACGCTGGGGCACATACCAGTCCCTCAGATATTGTGCATAAACAGCGTCTATATGCATATGAGCTTCCACCACCACCACCAGTGGATCTGGCATAGGTATTTATGCTCTTTTAGCAGATGATGGAGGAACAGGGGGCCCAAGCGGAGGCCTAGCAGCGCCAGTCTGAGGTCATAAGGCAGGGCATTAAGAATGTCCATCAACTAGCACTCATTGCGGTAGAGAGAGTCGCGACAGTTCATTCTCAGATTATTCTACCTTACCCCGACCCGCAACAGCCGAGGCTGGGTACCATTATAGATTTTAAGAGGATGGGGCCTAAGAACTTTAAAGGCATCGAAGGAATTATTTATGCGGATGACTGGATCGAAGACATAGAGAGGAACCTGCGGCTGGCACAGATTCCAGAGAGTTTTCATATGGAGGCAGCACGAAGCATGACATTCGATATTGCTTTGACATGGTTCATGACAGACCCGAGGATCATAGCATAAGGACTTACTTGGGATGTTTTTAAGGAGCTTTTCAAGGAGAAGTTATTTCTAGATGTGGCTCTGACTTCTTTAGAGAGCAAATTTTAGTATCTAGTCTAGGGCAGCATGACGGTGGACGAGTACGAAGTGGAGTTTTGCAGATTGGGCCATTTTGTGGAGGGATAGAATCCCCGGGGGAAGGCCAGAAAGTTTAAAAAGGGTTTGAACAAGGAAATTAAATCCAATACTAGTGGACACTGTGTTGTTGATGGGGGTAATTGAGTAGGACTGATGGCAGTAGGGGAAGAAGTTAACTGTGCTCGAGTGGAAAGTGTATGGGCTGTGTGAAATCATAATGTGTATATAGTATCATATTTTTTTTTAGAGTTGTGGTTCTTGCCAATACTATTAAGGGCTGCTAATGGTGTATCAGAGATAGGTTTCAGATATGGGGAGTTCGATGGTTGTTCTTGGTTGTGCGTGTGTTTACTCTAGTATGTGCTGATACAAGAATAGGGTGTGAGTGCACTGTTTGGACTTGTGTGTATAATTCACAAGTGAACCTTAGTGTGATGGTTGGTTATGGTACCCAATTTGTGTGTGTGTTGTGACCTTGTGTATGTTAGAGATAAGAGGAAGAGTGAAGGAGTATTGGTATCTTGTATCAACAAGGGTGTGGGTGTGTTAGCAGTAATATCAGTATATGTTTGGAGATTGAAGAGGGGGTGCACAACAGAGCAAGGGGGAGATTGCAGTGAGCAAATGTGAGGGTGTCGGGGTTGTAGTATAAACCAATGAGCTTGCTAAAGATCAGTGCACTGGAGCAAGCAACAACTTTGCCAATTGGTAGCAGTCAGTTGGGGGAAAGGGAGCACTGCCATTAGCAGTTTTGACTGCAACTGCTGCAGTCCATCCTGGGTACAGGCAGTCTCACTGTATCAAAGTGTAGTGCTATGTACGAGTTAAGTTAGCAATATTGTTAGTAGTAGATAAGATTATCAGTTAAGTATCAATTAGTAGTAATAATATATAGCTAAGTATGATGTCAGTTGTTAAGGTATATGTATTAGTTAGTAAGTTAATGGTTAGTATATTAGAATGTCAAGTTAGCGGTGTATTGTAAGTATGATAGTAGTATCAGTTATTTGGTATTTATATAAGTGATTTAAGAGGTATCAATTAGTATTGGTTTTAGGTTTAAGTATCAGTGGTTAGTATCAGTTATTGGTAGATATCAGTTGTAGATGAGTTAGTATATATATATGTATTAGATAAGTTAGTATATGATATTGGTATGATATCAATTAGTAAAGTTAGCATTGTATATAGTGTTAATATCAAGATTAGTTAGTATGTTGTTATCAACATGTTCTTAATTAGTAAGTTGGTATATGGATAGATATAAGTTAATGTTGTTAGATACCAACTAATTAGTGTTCTGATATCAGTTATTAGTTAGCAATATAAACTAAGTTAAGCTTGTTAGTTAATAGTAATACAATTTGTTGGTGTTAGTATTAGTTGGTATGGGTATTCGAGTATGAGTCTGATACTAGGTTCTAGTATTACCTTGAGTTGAACCAAGGTAATAGTAGGTATTGGCCATATCATTGGTATTGGTATTGAATACCAAGAGGGTAGTAGGTATTGATACCAAGGATTGCTCGAAGCCAAGGTAATCAATATTAAGTAATATTAGCTTATGGATAACTAGTGTTAATTAGGTGTAAGGAATATGTATTGATACTCTAGTATCTTATAATAGGTAGTATAAGCTAGATAAGCAGTGTATGGATTCCATAACCTAGAAATAGCTAGTTGACCAAGTTTGACCTAGTTTAGCTAGAGTGACCTAGTATTGACTTAGAAAGCATATTTTAGTGCATTTAGCTTATTTCTCACTGTATTATACCCAATTGATATTCTCTTCATATATAGGTCAATGTGATACCGGTTTGGACACCAATTACATTCATTGTTCTGGACCTCAGGCGAGTATATTATCTGATAGTTTCCATTCTTTGATAATTACTATAATACTAGTATTTAGAAATATTTTACTTCATTCTGACACAGTGGTTACACGGACTGGTACTATATGGATCATGTTAGGAGATGTCATCCTATTACCGTGTACTTTGGATACTCCTGCACATATACTTTATCGTGTGCATCAGATAATTCTTGTACTCGTGTTCATTCGTGTACATTCGTGTTATTCGTGTACTCATATTATATTCGTGTTCATGATGTGTCATGATCGGATCCATGAGTATTGGTTGGGGGCAAGGGAAGTGCTATATAGATATGTGATCAAAACCTTGAATATTATATTGCATCATGTAGACAGCAGCCAGTCATACACCTCACGTGTGATTGTGTCACTCCATAGACAACAGCCAATCTTAAATGATTGTGTTCTTATAGACAATAACCAATCTTAAATGATTGTGTTCCTTGTATACAACAGCCAATCATACTGATCATATGATTGTGTTATTGGTCGTGATAGTAGATCTTGATAACCCGAGCCGTTAACATATCTAACTAGTATTTCAAACACTTAGTGTAGTTACAGTTCTTTTCTATATACCAGTTTATTGCTTTTATTCTATTTTATTGTGACCAGTTTATATCTTATTACTCCATATTATCTGTCTCTTTCTGCCATAGTATGATATTGTACATTACTTCTCGTCTTGTACTACATTCTCTATTTCTGCTTATAGTCATTATCAATTAATTGGAACTACTATTGGGTTGTACTTCGCTCCAATATTGACTGGATATATTTTTTATATTATTGGTTAGAGCAGATGTGTCCCACCTACTACGGGCCACAGGATGGCGAGACCTTTGAGATTGTACTATAGAGCCTCTTGATATAGTACCACATGTTGGAGAATTTTAGATTATTTTATATAATATTTTATTGATCTTAGCTAGACTTTATGACATGTACTATATTAAGATTTTATGTTAAGATTAAACTATTTGACTTGGACTTGTGATATATTGTGACTCTGTATTTCTTTTCTTCTATACCATATCGTGACATATCTTCCTTTAGCTTTATATTGTGATGAGTATTGATTATCATTATCATATATCATTATTCTCCATTTGGCATTGAGATGGCATGACAGATACCTTACATATATTGTGTAAGATATTTATATAGTATTGTTGACCTAGACAACGTTCCACTGCCGATGTTACGGCGTAGGCTGGACGTACCCACGCACTAGTTCCCCTATACTGGGTGCGGGTCATGACAGTTACTTTCTTGCCTGATATTATGTGCCAACCCAAAATTATTGATTTATGCACCTGTATGCCAATATTCTCTTTAATATGCTTAATACTTGATGATTCTCTAGTTCTCTTTAATCCCGTTATTTTAGTTAACCATGGTTATTTTCTGAACATGAAATTATTGATATTGATCTTGATTTTCTGACGTGATCTAATGATTGTACATTATAAATGAACTCCTGAATCTTGACCGAGAATTTATAATACTGATAATCCTGATCATGTACTAATAATCCTGATCCTATACTGATAACCCTGATACTCCTAATCCTCATACTCCTGATCCTGATAATCCTGATAGTGGCTCAATGTAGCGCACTCCTGACTTGAGAATTCTTGTAATATCATGATCAAGGCTATTATTAACATATGTATTGCATGACTTGTATCCCCGTGGTTGATTTTAATTATATCCGTCAAGTTACTGTCCTATCTTGTATCATATCTAAGGCAGATTCCTGAGCCCTATGGTCGGGACCCCTTGATAATTGTCTAGGCTAATAACAAGAATAATAATCTAAAAAAGCATCTAAAAAGATTTCTTGGCTACATGTAATCCTGGTATCCCAGCGATACATGATGGATTTGGAGCTCTCCGTCGTGAGAGGCACACTTCCAGCACACCGACGAGTGTTGCACTACCAAAAAAGATAAGAAATGATTATACCTGATAAATCTATACTATGTACATGTTTGTCTGGATAACCCGGATAGTCTACAGACCATGTGGCTGCAAGGAATCTTAAACTGCATATATTAGTAACTAGGAATGTGATAACCCTAGTTATCAAATGATAGCAAGCCGTAGGGCATGATTTGCCATGATCGCTTGATTTTCAGTCTAGTCCAATCCTGATTTACATTAGCAACTGATCCCGAAATGGTAACCGGAGTACTGATTCCATATATCCTTGTTTATATACTCCAAAACTGTTTAACTGTTACTTTACTTGCTATTCTTACTCATTTGTCTGCATGCTAGTTTTTAGTTCATAAGTTTGGATCCCTTGTGGTACTTGCTATTTTGGGGTCTGACCTCCACTGGTTTTGTATGGCCAAAATTTAGAGCAGGACAGCAGGATCTTTCGTACTTCCCGCCTCATGATGGTGAACACCAGGAGCACCCGAGGACATGAGTGGGTTTCTTCTTCCTCACCCACTTGATCTTGTACATTATTCTTTTGAGGCATTTAGCCACCGAGCACGTATTTAGCTCGTATTTTGAGACTTGACATTATAGCATGCGGGCCTACCTGTAAATCATATTCTAGACTTGTTATGCCCTAATCCCAAAATACCAAGGGACTAGCCACGTGGCAACAGCCAGCAGCACAACTCCAATGGCAAAACCCAATTTAATGGACCCGTTAGATTGTACTTAAGTTATAATATATATAAATAAGGGTCTATAATACCTGTCACAGTTTATATATCTAATCTTATCCATAATAAGAATCATAACACAAGGGATAGTCCAGTCACAAGAATAATAAAAAATAAAACTATCCATCAACAAGTGCAGTATAAGCAATATCGCAGGGAACAACCCGTCATCAAAATAATAAAAAGAAAATAAACCAAGTACATATGTCCAGTAGTCACTAAGCCAAGTCCAATGTCTAAAGAACACTAAGAATAAATAAATAAATAGTAGAGTGCTCAAGAGAAGTTCTCCGGCACAACCTCGTCCTCTGGTGCAAGTACTGCTCCAATGTCAGCTCATGTCCCATAGACCTCGGGATAGCTCTCCTTATCTATACCTAGGAAAATAATCCGGATCCAGGTCCTCAGGGGACATAGCAAGGTATAATAAAAACTCAAGCCAATATAACAGTAAATAATAAACAGTGTGCTCAGGGTACCTATCATAACCATCTAAGTGAATACAATTGAGAACGTACTCGTCCACTAAACCACCGAGGCCTGTAGGTCTCATAGGTAGTAGTAGTAGTAGTAGTAGTAGTAGCAGCAGCAGCTGTAGTAGTAGTAGTAGTAGTAGTAGTAGTAGTAGTAGGTACGTACATGTTCTGTCAAGGTACCTACAACACTATAGGGCACGAAGCGCAAGCACAACATGTATTGTGTGGTAGCCCAACGGTACGATATATTCTCTCCGATCCCCATGTATCTTGCGTCTCATGTCCATAACATGCAAGACACGTACTAACTATGTCTCAAGTAAAGAAAGATGATTCAATCAAGTCAACTAATCACATATCAGGAGTCATGTCCTAACACAGAAGTTGGAATCCTCGAATATCTCAAGTAAGGCTTCTGTATATGAGGGTCGTGTACAATGTCCTAAGGTATATCGTACAAAAGTTGCATGTATAGGGTATACGATGACAATGTAGTCTAGCGATACCTGATTTTGCGTATGAAAGTCGGCACCCGAATACACTTCGGACGCTAAGTATCGTAACGGTCCTAGGGTTACAACAAGTACAAGCAAAGGACTAGAAATAGAATCAATATCTGGTAGTAGTAATAAGCATAAAATACTGGAACAAAGGTAAGGTACACTTGCCTGTTGTCTGCTGTCACGGTACTGTCTGACTGGTGTTCTCAACCTAAGGTGCAATGAATCCAATTTGTCCTATTATAGCATGTTCTAATTAATACACCATCTAATGTAATTAACATAAAAACAATAAGAATTTTTGCACAACGTCAACTAGTATGGTGACGTTCTTGCCAACGATCCAATAGTTACATGTCATTGGCTAACGTGCAAATAAACATGTACCATTGCACTATCTATTACGTTATGAGGTTCTCGTTCATTGTATTTTCTTACGTATATATAGGCACCTATATGAGTTTCGGCACGTGTAATCCTATATATACGCAGATACGACACAATATCCCAAAACTTGCAACAATGCTAAACTATATCTCGAACATGCATGCCGGCTCTCAAACATGCATGTCAACATAAATTAATACTAAATTAAAATAATTTAAGTTCTGGCATTATGGTTTATTTAGTAAAAAATACCGAAACGGCACCATTGCACGCACAAAGTTTTGTTTCGCGTCAACTAGGTGTTCTAGCTACTTTGGCAAGTAGTTTGTGCATGCAAGGTTGCCAACTTGCATGAAAGATTTATTTAACATATAAAATATAATAATGAATATTCTAGAAATTATTAATTAATTTTCAAAAAATTTATATTTAAATAATAAAATAGCAACATCTATCAAAACTAGATTATTAGGGTTTACACTTGCCATGTATTGGATCCCGTGTCATCAAAGAGTAGATTTTATGTAAAAATTATGGTTTCTCATAAATAGGATTTACTCATTGTAATCTAATAATATTTTTGGGTTCATACAAGGGTTTTCACATGGAAAAATAAATATTAAATTTTTTTTTTATAAAACTTATGCTTTCTTGATTACGACGGAGCTTCTTCTTGCGACACTGACCTTTTAGAGCGCCAAATAGACTCCAAACTCTACGAAACTTGAGGAGAATCTTGGGGGATTCAATTAGAAGGTAAATATTGAGTTTGGAAGAGTTTAGGAGGCTTTGAAGGTCCAGAACTGCTGCTGCAACCAGCAGCATCTGTCGGCTTCAAAGGGGGTGACCGATCACTTCTAGGGGGTTTGGTCGGCCTCCTTGGTTTGTGTGGAGGCTTGGGGATGATGGATGAGGAGGGAAGAAGAGGGGGATCTACTGTAAAATTCTTGGAAAGGAGAGATACGTGAAGGAGGAGAGAAAATAGGGTCGCCCTCCTATTAGATAGGTTTATATATGTATAAATATATGTTGGTTGGTGGTTAGGATTTTTTCTAGTATTTTCACCTTTGGATATGATTTAAAGAGGCTAAAATAGGGTGAGGATATGCTCTAGAATCTTTAAATTAGATTTTAAAAGATTTTTTTAGATTTAAATTGATATGCAACAAGTTTGCATAGGGGTCTTTCATAATTTGAAAATATTGCATTTATGGACCATTTAATTGATTTGTTCAGATTTTGTGGATATATTTTATATGTGAAATATTTTGTGAAATAGTAAAAAGGTGTGGGGGTAGTGTACATGTCTCATAGGATATGGTTTGAGAGCCCGAGTTAGGTGTTTAGGCTCGATTGGGTTCAACTAGTCAATTGAAGATAATGTTATAATGTCAATGGTTCAAGATGTTTGTCCATATTTTTGGAGCATGAGAGAGATTAAATTAATGCAACACCCATATCACAAGTGTACTAGGTAAAGTCAAGGCCAATAATGTAAATTTGGTTGGAAGGGAAAAGGTCATGCATTGCGCAAAATATTCCAAATTACCCCCATTCTAAAATATGGGGGTTTACAAGACTATAGCTATAGCTGATCATGTAGCATTGTACTATAATAGTTATTCAATTTTGTACTAGATTCATGATCATCTGGGTATGCATAGTTTGGGATGACTTACTATTATATGTTGGTGATCATATATCTTATAAACCTGTTGCTTGCTTGAGATTGTAAGAACCCTAATTCTGAAATCGTATTCTATATTATTAACTATATAATTTATTTATTAGTAATTATGAGCTAAAAAGAGAAAATAGAATTTCCTATTGGATCCAACCCAAAACCTATAAACCATTAAACCACCCCTTCTCGCGTAAAATAAAGAGTTTATCAGTAGCAACTCATTACCCCGCGTATATTTTCACCACGCGTAAATTAAGCAAATAGCAGCAGCAGCTCATTCCGCGTAAAGCAGTCAACAGCAAACCGATCACCACACTGCATATACTCTTCCGCGCATAAACCACAGCGGCAGCAGTATCAAACCACCGCCTATTTTATACCGCGTAAACTTTTCCTTTCACTACGCGTAAAATCCAAAACCATAACCATTAGGAGAAGAAAATATCAGCAGCAGAAACCAAACCCAACTTTGCTTGCTTTGCTTTCCTATACGTGTAAGTCTCTCATTTCACCACTCCTTAAAAATAACCCCAGCCGCACACCTAAATCAATAAAAAAAAACAACAGTGGCAACAGTTTCTTACCCATTAAGTAAATTCCACCGCCTCCTTATTCTTATATATATATCACAACTCTCCTAAAAATCTAATTTTACTTCTTACACCAAAACTTAAAACACTGTTGAGGACAATTGCACTATACAGAACTTGCTTGGCAAGTATACCTTGCCACAGTACTCTTATTTACATTCCAAATGATGCATGATTCTATTTTATTTATATATTTGCATTGGACCTTGTTTATGAGACCACCCCAGTATTATGGAGCATTATTTGGTTCATTGGCCGTGCCACAGTTGCTACATGATTTATGAGTCTCATATAGCTCTCGGACTACATATTGGGTTGGTCGCTGTATGTATAAGCCATGCGTTAGGGATGACTGCTGATAGAAACTTTGTATGCTAGAAGACCTAGCAGTTATTTAGAGGATTTATCATATCATGGATATGGCATGCTTAGAGCATGGGGTGGGGAGAATAATAAGTAAAACATTTGGGCTCCTTTGTACTTTTTCTTATACGCCCGGATTCTCCACCGGGGAAATGGGTGACGATGACCACTATATATTACTGGCGGCCTCTGCCGTTCAAAAGACGACATGCTTTGAGGCTCCTGATTCTCCAAGAGAGTCACGCCAATCCCATATTTTAGCCAGATAGCCCACTTGGTGGAAAGTTGTTCTCAAACTGCATTCACTTAGATGGTTAGGCGACCCATTGGATGTATATATTTCAGTACTTATTGGCATATTTTTATGTATCTTGTTATGTCCCTCTGAGGACCTGGTCCCTTTCCAGATATGGACGAGCCGGAGTACCCACAGGAGTACAGACCGGGACCTCATTCTATATACCTGACTGAGGAGATCCTACCCTTAGAGTATCTGTGATTATTGACGGTGTTTAGATATTTTGCTACTTCAGGATAGTCGTTTTGTAGTGAATTTGTTTTCACCCGACTATCAGACTTGATACTCATTTTGGATATACAGTTGTTATTCCGTATTTATTCCTATTGATTATTTGTGCTGTGGATGAGACATAGATTTTGTGTGACTTGATATGACAGTATATTACCACTGATGGATTTGCATACAGCGTACGTGTGTATATGATTTCCACATATTGGAGTTCGTATACATACGGCTGGGCGTGTTACGTATTCCTAGTCCTACATATTTTGGGACTGGGCGTGACATATTTTTGCTGGTGGCCCACGCAGGTCCTCGATATATTGTCTTGGTTACATAACTGTACCAAACAAGCCTGTGTATAGGAATAGAGTATAAGGATCTCATCCACACTTGATTAAACTTTATTCTTCCTATCAACCATTTCCTGTTTGGATAAAACCAAAGTTTACGCCAATAAATCGTTTACCTTAAGTTGGCGTAAGAGCCAAATGACTATCTTGTTGGCGTAAAGGCCAAACTATGTAGAAGACTGCATATTTTATGCTGCAGTTATAATAACTGTTAACCACGTTCCAATAGTGTTCTTAGTCCTGCGTAGGAGACGATATGTAAGCCACATAGGTAAATTATCCAGCGTAAACCTGATGATTCCTGAAACCCAGCGTAAATAGCTTGATTAGGCGTAGTGAGCGTATTATTACAGTCTTAGCGTTAGCTTTCTCAGTCAGAACCAATTAAGAACCAAATCTCGTGCATTAAATGTAGAGATATGCCTCGAGCCCTGTGCAAAAATAGCTTTTTGACTTAGCATCTAATTTTGTCTCATCTTGAGCGTAAAACTCATTACTGTAGATAGCGTATACAGAAGCCCAACTTTTCTTCCGCATTGGAAGCATAAAAATAACTTTGTATTAAACGACGACCTGGGTCTCTGTGAAAAACATCATCACAACTGTCCTCTCGATCATTATGCAGTACTTTCTGTCAGATGTCAGGATCACTGATTTGACTGACAAATTCGTTCGAGGAAAAACAAAAAGATCTTCGAACAACTTTACGCTACAATGTATGTTAGATTTTATGCGCAGAATTTATGCATTAGACTTTACGCACGAAAACTATTACGCAGACTTCTTCCCAGACAGTTCTGAAGCCCTATTTTATGTGAACATTTTTGAAGCTCTATTTTGCTAACTTCTTTGAGTCTCTGTTTTATGCAGACAACTCTAAAACCTTACCTTACGCTTCTCTGCTTTACGCAGATATTTCTGAAACCATATTTTACGCCAACAATTCTTTACAACTCTGTTTGATCCCTGTAATCCTTCTAAACGTTGTGTACATCATCTGCAGATAAATGGATATGCAGAAGGGATGTACTGTCACCGATGGTGACTCAACTCCTAGAGTCAATGGACAGACTCAAGAAGAGACCTCAGCGAATCCTAGACTTTCAGGACCAGATGGACAGATTCACAATCAAGTTCCATCTGACTTTCCCATTCCACCTAATGGGAACCTTCCAGTATCATCAACACCGTAGGATGGCCAGACACAACTATTCCAATTCTTCCAGATGATAATGAAGGAGCAGCAACAACAGGCTGCCACACTAGCTACAGAGCAGAGATAGCAAGCAGCCGAGCAGAGACAAGAGTTCCTAGCAGCACTTGAAAGGATGGCTGCAAAGACTACTACACCAGCTCAAGCACTAGCTCTAGAACCTCGAGCTAGAGTTGGTTCGGTGAAAGACTTTGTACAGATGGGTCCGAGGCCGTACAAAGGCATTGAGAACCCAGAAGAAACTACCAACTGGATCACTCATACTCGAAAGTTATTAGAAGCATCGCAGCTACCTACAGAGCTGTACATGACAGGTGTGAGAATGCTTCTAGATGGTAATGCTCATCACTGGTGGGAATCCATGGAGCGCCAGCTGGGTACATACCAGACATGGGAGCAATTCCTAGAGTGCTTTGAAAGAAAGTACTTCCCAGACATTGTCAGAGATGTATTATATGACCAGTTTCTCCACCTGGAGCAGGGTACTCGAACAATGGACGAGTATGATGCTGAATTTAGTTGTCTCAGTAAATATGGCGCTGCTTTGATACCAGATGATTTGGCTAAGGCTAAGAGGTTTCATCGTGGATTGATTAAAAAGCTCCAACACTATACTAGCTCCCAGTCCCGAATCTCTTATGCCGAGTTACTGACAAAAGCCAGATTGCAAGAAACTATCAGTAAGGGAAAGGGAGGTCAGCTGAGGACGCAACAAGGACCAGCAAGGACACAACAAGGAGGACCTATCAGACGTCCTTTAGCTCAGCAACAACAGTACCAACACAGAGCAGGACTATACCAGATTTCAGAGAAACCCCAATGCAATTATTGTGGGAGACGCGGACACCTCTCAAGGGACTGTCGGGTCCGTTTGGGACAATGTATGAGATGTGGTTCCGGACAGCATATATTAAAAGACTGTCCTATGCAACAAGCAATGACCCTTCCACCAATACAGAGACTAGCACTTCCAGCACCCAAGCCAGCTCATTAAATGATGAAACCAGGAACACCTCGACCTCCAGCAGCAGGGGGATTTCAGCGAGGACCACCCCTACCTACCTAGGAGGATCAATACCTGAGAGCTAGTCATGGACAGCCACAGAGGAATGGACAAGCTTTTGCAATGGAAGTAGATGATATAAATCAGGAGATTAATGTCATAGCAGGTATCACTCTTGCTTTTACTTTTCCTGCTACGATATTATTTGATACTGGAGCCACCCACTCATTCATATCATCTAGTTTTATTGCCAAACACAATATTGCCTCTACACCTTTACCTAGTTGCATTAGAATTCTTACCGGGGGAGGAGTTATACCTATTAGTAGAATTTGTAGATCGTGTCCTATAGTGATACGTGGCAGAGAAATGAATGCCCGACTTTTAGTCCTTCCTATGCCGACTTTTGATATTGTTCTTGGAATGGACTGGCTAAGCAAGTACCATGCTTTCTTCGATTGCTTTGGAGGAAGTATTCTTTTCAAGGTACCAGGCCAGCCTGAACTTGAGTTTGCACGAGGATCCATAGAAATCCTTGATGGTATGCAACTCGCAATGGACGATGTTGTCTATCATCCTATTATTTCAGAATTCTAAGACGTCTTCCCAGAAGAATTACCGGGACTGCCCCTAGATAGATACGTAGAATTTTTGATTGAATTGATACTCGGAGCGGCACCTATAGCATAACATGTTTATAGAATGGCAAAGAAGGAGATGGATGAACTAAAGACACAATTGAAAGAACTAGAAAAGAAAGGTTTCATCCGACCAAGTGCATCACCCTGGGGAGCACCGGTGTTGTTCGTACCAAAGAAGGATGGATCAGTACGTATGTGCATTGACTATAGAGCTTTGAATACAGTGACTGTGAAGAATAAATACCTACTGCCATGCATTGATGACATATTTGACCAACTTAGTGGAGCCAAGATGTTCTCAAAGATAGATTTAAGATCGGGATATCACCAGATAAAAGTACGGAAGGAGGATATTTCGAAGACCGCATTCCGGACAAGATATGGGCATTACGAGTTCTTGGTCATGCCATTTGGATTAACCAATGCTCCAGATATCTTTATGGACTTAATGCATCGAGTCTTCCATCAGTATTTAGACCAGTTCATAGTTGTCTTCATAGATGATATACTTATATATTCAAAGAGCCACGAGGAACACGAGAAGCACTTACGAATTATTCTAGAGACCTTAAGGGGAGAGCAATTATATGCGAAACTCAGTAAATATGAGTTCTTCTTGGACAAAGTTTTATTTCTTAGACATGTCATTACAGGAGATGGTATTTCTGTTGATCCAGAAAAGATTTCGGCAGTTGAGACATGGCCTGTTCCTAAATCAACAGCGGAAGTGAGAAGTTTTCTTGGACTTGCGGGATATTACCGACGGTTCGTAGAAAACTTCTCAAGGATAGCAACACCTATGACTCGGTTGACTTGTAAAGATCAAGAGTTCATATGGACCGACGAATGTCAAGCCGCTTTCGAGGAATTAAAGAAGCGACTGACTACAGCACCAATATTAACTATTCTATCAGGATTAGGAGGCTATGTGATCTACAGTGACGCATCAGGAAATGGTTTGGGGTGCGTATTGATGCAGCATGGCAAGATAATTGCATATGCATCTAGGCAATTATGAGTACATGAGAAGAATTATCCAACTCATGACTTGGAACTTGCAGCCGTTGTATTTTCTCTGAAGTTATGGAGACATTACTTATATGACTTGGAACGAGTAGAAATATATACAGACCACAAAAGTCTCAAGTATGTCTTCACACAAAAGGAGTTAAATATGAGGCAACGTCGATGGCTCGAGTTAATGAAAGATTTTGAGATAGAGCTACATTATCATCCAGGCAAGGCTAACGTTGTAGCAGACGCATTAAGCCGGAAGCCAACAGTTTACTTCTTGACAACACAGAAGGAATTATTGAAGGACTTGTAAGGTCTTGGCATTGAAGTAATATTTCCCGAAACAGACGGGACATTAACCAACTTACAAGTACAATCATCACTAGTAGAAAGAATCAAGACAGCATTGCCTACAGACGCCAGATTCAAAAGATTAAAAGAAAGAACAGAGGCCGGAGAGCAGACAGGACTGCATATTCATGATGATGGGACATTACGATGTAGTGATCGCCTTTATGTTCCAAATAGATAAATTTGACAAGAGCTGATGGCAGAAGCACATAGTTCAATATATTCTATTCATCCGGGAGGCACCAAGATGTATCGTGACTTACGGCAGTATTTTTGGTGGCATGGAATGAAAAGAGAGAGAGCTCGTTTTGTAGCCAAATGTTTAATATGTCAGCAAGTAAAGGCAGCGCATCAGAGAACAGCAGGATTATTGCAACCACTTCTGATTCCAGAGTGGAAGTGGGAGCACATCACTATGGACTTCGTCTCGGGTTTTCCCAAGAGTCCAAGTGAAAGAGATGCGGTATGGGTAATAGTGGACCGACTCACCAAGTCAGCCCATTTCTTACCTTTCAGAGTTGGCCAATCTACAGAAGCTTTGGCTAACTTATATATGAGACAGATCGTAAGATTACACGACGTACCAATCAGCATTATGTCAGACAGAGATTTACGCTTTATATCATATTTTTGGAGAAGCATGCAAGAAAGCCTTGGAACTCGTCTAAAATTTAGTTCATCTTATCATCCGCAAACAGACGGGCAGTCAGAACGTACTATTCAGACATTAGAAGATATGTTGAGGGCTTGTATGTTAGACTTTAGAGGATCATGGGAGGACCACCTACATCTTGTAGAGTTTTCTTACAACAATAGTTATCAGGCGAGCATCCAGATGGCTCCGTTTGAAGGATTGTATGGAAGGAAGTGTTGATCTCCTGTATGTTGGAATAATGTAGGAGAATGTCAGATTCTGGGACCAGAGTTAGTGGCAACACCATTGAGACAGTTAAGAAGATACAAGGACACTTGCGAGCAGCGCAAGACAGGCAGAAACAATGGACATACCTTCATCGTTGTCTCTTGGAGTTTAAAGAGGGAGATCATGTCTTCTTAAGAATATCACCTACCAGAGGCACCATCCGATTCGGAGGATGCGGTAAGTTGAGTCCAAGGTATATTGGACTATTTGACGTACTAGAGAGAGTAGGAGAAGTAGCGTATCGACTTGCACTACCCCCTTCACTTGAGGGAGTACATGATGTATTCCATGTGTCACAACTCAGGTGATATGTAGCAGATAGCAGTCATATTCTTGACCATTCGGAAATCACCATTGGACCAAGCTTGTCATATCAAGAGCAACCCGTAGGAATTCTCGATCGTCGAGAGAAAGTATTGAGAAATCAATCTATTCCCTTAGTCCGCGTAGCATGGAAGTATGGTTCGCCAGGAGAATCTACTTGGGACCGTGAGGATGACATGCGCCAACATTTTCTGAACCTATTCATTGATCAAGGTATAAATTTAACTTTGATAATTTATATATTATACCATTCTCAACTTCTACCGTGGCTTAGTTTTAATTTCGAGGACAAATTTTTTTATAAGTTGGGTAGAATGTAAGAACCCTAATTCTGAAATTGCACTACTAGAATAAGGGGATTAGCGACGTATTTTAGCGACTCCTAGTAAAAACGTCGCTAAATTAGCGACTCGGTAAAAATCGTCGCTAGGCGTCGCTAAATGGCGACATTTAGCGACGTTTAGCGACTTTTATTAAGATTTTAAAAGAATAGTCGCTATAAGTTCAATTAAGGTCGCTAAACGTCGCTAATATATCTGTTTTAGCGATGTTTAGCGTCGTAATTAGCGACGTATCTATCAAAAATATTTAGCGATGTATTTAGCGACGTCTTTGGCGTCGCTAATTTTTATTTTAGTGACGTTTTTATTTGACGTCGCTAAACGTCGCTAAATTTTGGTTAATTAGGGCTCAGTTTTCTTTTCTCCATCTGTCGAAAATTTTGAAATCATTTCGATTTCCCCCGCCCCCCCCCCCCCTCCGGCGACCGGGTCTCCACGGCTGCGCCCCCCCTCTCCGGCGACCGGGTCTCCACGGCATCCCCCTCCTCCTCCTCGAGCTTTAGGTAATCTCTCTCTCTCTCTCTCTCTCTCTCATGTGATACTGATATAAGACACACTTGACAGACACGACACACGCACACAGACACACACGACACACACACAGACGCAGACACACACACACGACACACACACAGACGCAGACACACACACGACACACACACACGACACACACACAGACGCAGACACACACACACACGACACACACAAAGACGCAGACACACATACGACACACACATACGACACACACACACACAGACGCTGACACACACACATAGACGCAGATTAGGGTTAGGGTTAGGGTTAGGTTTAGGGTTAGGGTTAGGGTTAGGGTTAGGTTTAGGGTTAGGGTTAGGGTTAGGGTTAGGTTAAGGGTTAGGGTTAGGGTTAGGGTTAGTACATTCCATTATGTGATTTCATGTCTTCCATATATATAGATAATTTGATATGATTTGCAACATAGTATACAGAGTACCAGAAAATCTTCCTTGACTAGTTTCCAAATCGAGTTACTTCTACATATTCACCAAATAACAAAAGATTATCCGAAAACTCTCATTGGCTACGTATCCTTTTTTAATTCAATTCTATTGCTAACATCTGTTAGTTCACATCTAAACCATCTAACCTCTTCTTCTTAGCCTCGGTTGAACCTACCACTTCCTGTGAATGCAGTCATGCATTTCTTATTTTAATTTTATCATATTATACTATTATTGTTCATTCATCCAAATTTCATGTTTTAGTTTCTGCATACATGTTTTAGATTATCAAACCTCATGGACTGATAAAGCTTTGGAGAAACCTTCACCGTGCTCTAAAGTCAGTAGACAATATATACTTTGAAGCAGCGTAGCCATTAGTCAGAATAATGATGAACATGAGAAGTGATCAAATATTGTCGAATATGGTTGCTTTCCAAATGGGACCAAAGAAAATTAGCAACAACTGAATTTCATTAGAAAATTAGCAACAACTGAACATGCTCTACTAAAAATGTCTGTCTCAACACTGTAATACTATAAGTTGGAATTAAATAACTAGACAGGTCTGTAACACTAAAAATATCTGTCTCAACATAACACACATGGCTCATAATTCAATTTCAATTTCAATTACAATCATATAATTTAATATTGGATCATATTTTCAAACTAGTTCAATAAATCGGTCATTTTATTTTGTGACACGTAGGATATAAATAAGATATTATGGTATCATTATTATACTATAACAAACAGCTAATTCTTTGTGAGTCATCTAATTCTTCCATTCTGGTCCAATAGCTAATTCTTTGCTAATTCTTTGTTTTCATCTATCTTACCAGATGGCACCCAAGAGAACGACACCTCCTACTGTTAAGGAGGAAGTGATGCCTCCTACTGTTAAGGAGGAAGTGATGCCTCCTACTGTTAAGGAGAAAGAGATACCACCTGCGGAGAGTTCCAGTCACCCAGCACCTATCGCGGCTGTATCTCAGACGGGGAGTTCCAGTCACCCAGCACCCATAGCGGAGCTTGATAACATAAATGCTGTTTATGAGCAGTATTTGAGGGACTGGTATCTGCTCCATTTTGGAAATCCTCGATATTGATACTATAATGTTTCATATACTTATATATTATGCATTTTGTGTTACTGTGATACTCTGATACTTATATATTATATATTTTATGATACTGTTTATGCCCATTTTGTGTGACTGTGATACTGTGATACTTTTATGGCTGTGATACTTTTATTGTCTGTCTATAATATTTGTGTGTATTAATTGTATGACTGTGATACTCTGATACTTCATATTAAATATTGTTAATCCGGTGTTGAGTGTTCCACCAAAGGGGTCGGCGAACCCATAAAATTCAACGGAGGGTTGCTCCGGGTCTATTTTTAATTAGAAATTTATAAATTGCAGGAATAATAGTTTAGAACAATTCAGTTTTTTTTTGTAAATTTAGCGACGTTTAGCGACGTCTAGCGACATTTTTATAAGTCGCTAAACAAGTCGCTACTTAGCGACGTGTCATTAGCCGTCGCTAAAGACGTCGCTAAACGTCACTAAATATGTCGCTGTATGTCGCAAATTGCTGACATGGCAGTACTGCCAGGTCATTAAAGACGTCGCTGTTACGTCGCTATATAAGTCGTTAATGAGCGACGTTTAGCGACTTTAATAAACGTTGCTATTTAGTGACGCCGCGTCACTAAACGTCGCTAAATTTAGCGACTCAATAAAGTCGCTAAAAACGTCGGCATAGCGACGTTTAGCGACGTTTTTTCATTCAGCGACTTGGTATCTTCCGACTGCGTTAAAACGTTGCTAATTACGTCGCTAAACGTTTTTAGCGACGTTTTTTTGTCATTTGGCGACGTTTTTGGGCGTCGCTAATTTGACTTTTTTTGGTAGTGTCGTATTCTATATTATTAACTATATAATTTATTTATTAGTAATTATGAGCTAAAAAGAGAAAATAGAATTTCCTATTGGATCCAACCCAAAACCCACAAACCATTAAACCACCCCTTCTCGCGTAAAATAAAGAGTTTATCAGTAGCAGCTCATTACCCCGTGTATATTTTCACCACGCGTAAATTAAGAAAATAGCAGCAGCAGCTCATTCCGCGTAAAGCAGTCAACAACAAACCGATCACCACACTGCATATACTCCTCCGCGCGTAAACCACAACGGCAACAGTATCAAACCACCGCCGATTTTATACCGCGTAAACTTTTCCTTTCACTACGCGTAAAATCCAAAACCATAACCATTAGGAGAAGAAAATATCAGCAGCAGAAACCAAACCCAACTTTGCTTGCTTTGCTTTCCTATACGTGTAAGTCTCTCATTCCACCACTCCTTAAAAATATCCCCAGCCGTACACCTAAACCAATAAAAAGAAAAAAACAGTGGCAACAGTTTCTTACCCATTAAGTAAATTCCACCGCCTCCTTATTCTTATATATATATCACAACTCTCCTAAAAATCTAATTCCACTTCTTACACCAAAACTTAAACACTGTTAAGGACAATTGCACTATACAGAACTTGCTCGGTAAGTATACCTTGCCACAGTACTCTTATTTACATTCCAAATGATGCATGATTCTATTTTATTTATATATTTGCATTGGACCTTGTTTATGAGACTACCCCAGTATTATGGAGCATTATTTGGTTTATTGGTCGTGACACAGTTGCTACACGATTTGTGAGTCTCATATAGCTCTCGGACTACATATTGGGTTGGCCGCCTGTATGTATAAGCCGTGCGTTAGGGATGACTGCTGATAGAAACTTTGTATGCTAGAAGACCTGGCAGTTATTTAGAGGATTTATCATGTCATGGATATGGCATGCTTAGAGCATGGGGTGGGGAGAACAATAAGTAAAACATTTGGGCTCCTTTGCACTTTTTCTGTACGCCCGGATTCTCCACCGGGAAAACGGGTGATGATGACCACTATATATTACTGGCGGCCTCTGCCATTCAAAAGACGACATGCTTTGAGGCTCCTGATTCTCCAAGAGAGTCACGCCAATCCCATATTTTAGCCAGATAGCCTACTTGGTGGAAAGTTATTCTCAAACTGCATTCACTTAGATGGTTAGGCGACCCATTGGATGAGTATATTTCAGTACTTATTGGCATATTTTTATGTATCTTGTTATGTCCCTCTGAGGACCTGGTCCCTTTCTAGATATGGACGAGCCGGAGTATCCACAGGAGTACGGACCGGGACCTGACTCTACATACCTGACTGAGGAGATCCTACCCTCAGAGTATCTGTGATTATTGACGGTGTTTAGATATTTCGCTACTTCAGGATAGTCGTTTTGTAGTGGATTTGTTTCCACCCGACTATCAGACTTGATACTCATTTTGGATATACAGTTGTTATTCCGCATTTATTCCTACTGATTATTTATGCTGTGGATGAGACATAGATTTTGTGTGACTTGTTATGACAGTATATTACCACTGATGGATTTGCATACAGCGTACGTGTGTATATGATTTCCACATATTGGAGTTCGTATACATACGGTTGGGCGTGTTACGTATTCCTAGTCCTACGTATTTTGGGACTGGGGCGTGACAGAGATTGAGACACCTAGGATTCTTGACCCAGGATTGTCTGATGGATTGTAGAGTAAACCCTCACATCTCTAGATAGCTGTGAACATATCTCGAGGTATAGAGTACTCTGGTATACGTAGCTAGCTTTGTTTGCCTCCGCTCTCTAGTTTTTAAATTCTGGGGTATGACACTGCTTAAGTGGTGGCCCATGCAGGTCTGAAAATTCAGAAGTGTGGGGGTTTACCAATGTATTTTAAATATCTCAATCATACTGCTCCTTGTTCTCCTCTAGTGTCAAATTTATCTCCCTGAAATTTTGACTTAATATTTGATTTGATCATCGATTAATCTTGTTTGTCCTTTTGATGATCCTTGTGTCATTTATCTTTCAGGGATATTATTCCTGGTCCTTCTGATCATCCAGCTAGAGTTTCTCCAGTAGAAGGACAATATTCCAATACCTAGCAAACCCTTGAGGTTCAGCCTCAGCTTTCCGGGGTCGGGTCCAGAATAGCTCAAAATAAGAAACCTTAGATCTAGCTAGTACCTCTCGTATAACCAGTACTGATGCAAGAGGGGACAACCCTGTGCTAATCGGTATCCTTCAAGAATTATTAGCATCTCAAGGACGTCAAGAGGACGTACTCATTCAATCAGTATAAGGGGCTTTGGAAAGAGGCGGATCTCGTGCCAACAACTCGACAAACAACCTCAAAAGCCTCCAACCCTCATATTTCTATGGCACCTAGGATACGATTGCATCAAACACTTGGCTTCTGGAAACTGAGGCTATTCTAGAGGTAGCTGAAGTTCAGACTAGAAAGCAAGTCTCGATGGTACGGTTATAGTTGTTAGATTTGGCCCGAGACTGGTGGACAATACAGATGGTTTCACTAACAGAACCCGTCCCATGGGCCGTATTCAACAAAAGGTTTCAGGTCAGATACTTTGACGCGATATTGCATTATGATCTGCAATAGAGTTTTAATAACTTAAAGCAGATGGGCAGGACCGTCGACGGCTACACGGCAGAGTTCTACAGACTTAGTCGGTTTTCTCCCACCTTGGTGGCGAACTAATTAGACAGAGTAAGGAGGTTCCAGCAGGTACTTTACCTGGAGATCATATTGCCAGTAGAACAGTACCAGTTCCAGACTTTTTATGCTGTGTTAAGAGCAGCAAGGAGGCATGAGTATACCTCCTAGAGAATAGTAGATAGGACTGGAGGTCGTAAGAGGGCCCATACTTCAGGCGGTTCTTATAACCAGTCTTCAGCACCAGTCCCGACAGGTAGGGCTTTAACTATCGAATCTCTGAGGAGGCCAGTTTTAATAGCCTCAGTTCAGCAAAAAGTACCATCTCGAACTAAGCAGCAGAGATCATCTCCTTCAGTTGGATGTTCTCATTATGAAAAACCTGGATACGTGATCTTAGAGTGTCGTAGATCATAGGGGTGTGCTTAGCCTGTGGAGCACGAGGCCACAGAGTGAGATCTTGCTCTGTCACGACCCGCACCCGGTGTAAGGGTACTAGTCGGAAACAACGCCCAGCCTACGCCGCAGAATCGACGGTAGAACGCTGTCTAGATAATCTATCTAACAATATAATGAACCACCAATAATGATAGTATACTCAATCACAGAACTAAGATAGAATAAGCACGAATCAGATAAAGAATAGAATAGTCACAATACAACTCATGAGTTCTAAAATAATACATCAATGAGTCTGAAGAAATACAGAAATAAGCTGGAGACAAATCCAGTATAAAAGAATACTACGAGGCTACAACTGCAGGGTCAACTGTCTCAGTTGGGATAAGTCCCTCTTGAGCCAGGGTCTCAGAATCTAAACCCACAACATCCTGGGGTCCATAATAGGTAGGGTACCACTCCTCAATGTCATCTGGAAAAATATATCCAGTCAGGAAAGGAGCAGAGTACATCTCTAACAGCAGTTCTTATTAATGATAAAAACTATGTAGCAGTAAATAGCTGTAGATAAACAAGATGCACAATAGATACAAGAGATATATATACAATAAGGAAATACTAGAAAGAAATACAATAATGAACAATATGCCAATGAAACAATAATACTAATGACTAATAGTGTGAGTACTAGCTTAACATGTGATCGGCTTGGGCAAGATGCAATACGGCCTGGCTAATCATACGTGCGGTGCATGATCAACACTATTCTGTAATCTATACTTTATTCAATAGGAATATTGATCACATATCTATACTAATACTCCCCACCCCCGACTGGTATAATAGATCCAACCACGGTATGCTATGGCACGAGATTCCCCAAGAAGATAGCTAGTCTTCCCGAGAATCGGTGTCTGTACATGTACAAGATAACCAATAAAACAATACTTGCACCATATACACCATATACCAAGGAATAACATCTCATGACGAGATCCGGATATACCAATCCGTGTAACCATAGTGTCAAGAGAATATGGATATCTACACTATATACAGTGAACATAGAGGATATCATAAATGAGAAACTATCAGAGAATGTACTCGCCTGAAGTCCAATGAACAGTCTCACAGATGTCTGACTCGGTGCCTCGAAGACCTAGATATGGAATACAACATCAAAACAAGGTCCCGAAAAGAGAACAAGTTAAACTAGTCAACTTCTAGGTCAAAAAGTCAATTCTAAGTCAAAAGTCAACTATTGTCAATTATGAGTCAACTTTGGTCAACTATGAGTCAACTATCTATTTCTAGGTTGCACAAGTCTAGCACCAAAATCTTGGATCAAAATATTAAATCTAAGTCATAGAACCACATCCTAAAATATTAGGATACCGTATCTTCGGATACGTGAATCCAAGGTAAAACCTCACCATATATATATATTAAATATATTGCATAATAATATAGAATATTACCACAATTAGGGACCATGGAGTTAAACCATTTGGTACCCACACAAAGTAATGTTCAAGATACATAGATATATTATTTATCCTTATACATAATATATCATATATACTATTATATTATACAATTAAAATTATAATAATACTAGTATTATACCTCACAATAAATACATATATATATACATATATATATATATAATTATCATATATAAAATATAAATTAAAACTGCCTAACTGTCACTGAAAAACTGTGTGGAAAATATTGATTTTCCAATAAACAGACTTTCAGAGACAGTTCCTACTGTCACTGAAAATACCGTCGCCAAAACAACTGTGCAACTGCACTGCTGTCACTTATTGGTGACAGTCCGACGGTCACAGAACCAACCGTCGCTGCTGCTGTCAAATCCCGCCCACTACATGCGGTTATTAATGATAGTGGCGGCTCTGTCATTAATAACCCGTCGCCACTGTTACAGCGGCTGCTGCTGTAACCGTTCTAATAATGACAGTTCTCTGTCATTAATCCTACTGTCACGAAAACACAGTAAATATATATATATATATATATATATATAAATCTATAAATATATAAATCAATATATATATATATATATATAACAATTAAATAATAAATACTTATATATACATAATCCTATACATAAAAATATATATTAAAAGCTACAATACACATCCATGCATCAATGTACATATTTAACATGGTTAGAAGCACACATAAAAATATATTCATTAATATACAATTAATTATATAATAATTATAATTAATATAATTACTCATTTAAACACATAAATATTTTTATAAAACATTTATATATAATTTATTTTATTAACAAGTTGTAACATATATAAATGCATGTAGAGAAAGCTACATATATATATATATTTATACATTATAATAGTACACATAAAAATATATAGATCTATGCTACAATAAATACTATAATAAATATACAAAAATAAATATGTAACAACTATATATATTTACTAATTTTAATTCAAGAATTAAAGCATAAATAATTAGATCTATACAAAACACACACAATTGGAGAGTATCACACCGTATCCCACTAGATCTAGGATACGCATGCGACACGAGTCCAAAACACAACCAATTGCACCCCGAAGGACACAAACAAGTTACAAATATTATTTATGAACAAATCAAAGTATCAAATGTAGATCTATGTGTCCGTGTCAAAATACGACATGTATAAAGCCCCGTGTTGGAGAAAAAACCCCCAAAATGACACGTATCCCCAAATTATTGGGATACGACCTACACGTACCCAATTGTGGATATGACACTAGCCCCAAACACATAAGCACATACCCAATTGATCTATAGGATCAATTGACATACACAAAAAAATGTAAATTCGGAATTCCCACAAAATTAACACAAAAAGCACCATAACTTTCTCCATGGGTCTCCTATGAACACAAAACAAATTCCTATGGGTAGTACATACATATAGGTTGATTTTACACGATTAAATCTCAGATTTAGAAGCTATTTTAAGGGGAAAAATTGAATTATACCTATTAGGAGATGGATTCCCAATGAAACCTCCAATTGAGATGAACTTGCTTCCAAATTGTAGATCCTTGCTCCTCTTTGTAGATCCTTGCTTCCTCCTTCTAGATCCTTACTTCTCAACTTTCTAATAGTGAATTGGAAAGAATTTGGAATGAATTTGGTGGGAAAATTGGAATGGGAATGAAAGGAATTTGGGAGTGGGAAATTCTAGATCTAGATTTGGAATAAGAATGAGAGGAGAGTGAATTTCCCCCCCCCCCTCTAATATAGGCCGGCCTTACCCCTTCCCCAAGAAATTATAAAATATCCAATGTACCCTTTGGGGCCTCTCATGAAGAAATAATTAAGGAAGGAAGCTTCTAGTCTAATGATTTAATTAATTTAATCCATCTCCTTTAACAATGGGCTTTCTAAATGGGCCAAGTCTAACTAATTAATTCATGTTGGTCCATGGGTCCAAACTAAACTAGTTGGATCCACTAATACAAGTCCAAAATAATTAAATAACATCTAATAATAATTAATTAATATAACAAATAATTATTTACCATGCACAATATTTAATTAAATAGGAAAAGACTAAAATACCCTTTCCTAGGAAATGTGGTAGTGACAAGTCTACCCTCCTTAAAAAAAAATTTGTCCTCAAAATTCAAAGATGAAAACTACCCCAAAAATTACAGAACAGAACTAAAGAATCACAACTAACTAAGGAACAGAACATAACAATGAACAAACATAACTAAAAAATAACATACCTCAAGGTACAAACAAATATGGATAACCCTATCGCATTTCATCCTCTCTCTCCCAGGTAGACTCCCCCAGAGAGTGATGCCTCCATGCAACACGCACCAAAGGAATAGTCTGGTTCCTCAGCACCTTCTCTCTCTGATCCAGAATCTCAACTGGCTGCTCTGGATAGCTAAGAGTAGGGCCCACCTCTATCTCCGAGTGATCCAATACATGACTAGGATCTGCCACGTATCATCTCAACTACGACACATGAAACACGTTGTGCACTCCCTCCAATGCAGGTGGCAAGTCTAGTCTATAAGCAACTGTACCGATCCTCTCTAGAATAGTGAAAGGTCCGATGAATCGCGGACTAAGCTTCCCGTCTCCACCGAAGCGAATCGTGCCTCGTGTTGGAGAAATCCTCAGAAACACCAAACTGTCCACCTATAACAAAACACCATCTTAAGAACTTTAGTCTATAACAAACAAAAACAAGCACAAACAAAATCTAAACTATACCTCAAACTCCAAAGGTCTCCGATGGCTATCGGCCCAATGCCGCTGTCTGTCCTGCGCCACTCGAAGTCTGTCTCTGATCAACTGAATATTCTCTGCTGCATCCACAACCATCTCTGGCCCAAGCAAAACTCTCTCTCCAACATCGTCCCAAGACAAAGGAGTACGACACCTCCGACCGTATAGAGCTTCAAAAGGTGACATCTCTATACTGGCCTGGTAACTGTTGTTGTAAGCAAACTCTACCAAATGGAGATGGTCCTCCCAAGAACCCCCAAAATCTAGTACACAAGTGCGAACATATCCTCGAGAGTCTGGATAGTCCTCTTTGACTGTCCATCTGTCTGGGGATGATATGCAGTACTGAACTTGAGCTGAGTGCCCAAACTCTCCTGCAAACTCCTCCAGAAATGAGAAGTGAAATGACTATCCCGATCTGAGACTATGCTGACAGGAACTCCATGTATCCTAACGATCTGCCTCACATACATCTCTGCCAGTTTCTCCGTAGACAAACCCACCTTGAAAGGCAAGAAATGGGCCGACTTGGTCAACCTATCAACAATGACCCAAATTGCGTCTTTTCCTCCTGGAGATCGTGGAAGTTCGGACACAAAATCCATAGTAATGTGTTCCCACTTCCACTCTGGAATGGGTAATGGCTGAAGTAAACCTCCTGGCCTCTGTCTCTCGGCTTTCACCTGCTGGCACACTAAACATCTGGATACAAACTGTGCCACTTCCCTCTTCATGCCATACCACCACACACTCTCTCGCATATCCCGATATATCTTGTTAGCACCTGGATGCATGAAATACTGAGAGCGATGCGCTTCCTGCAATACCTCCTCTCGCAACTCCCCACTAGGCACACACAATCTAACTCCCTGCCTCAAAGATCCATCCTCTGCAATAGTAAAATCATCCTCCAATCCTACTCTCACCTGAGCTCTGATACTCCTCAGAGATACATCCTCATACTGTGCTGCCTTGATCCTGTCCATCAAATCTGAGTATATCTGCAATCCCCACATCTGCATAGCACACCCAGGAACAATTACCTCAATGCCCAAGCTCTCCAAGTCCTCCAACAAATATCGATCCTGCGTCAAGAACATAACTACATTGGCTTTCCCAGGATGATATTGCAAAGAGATATCAAAATCCTTCATCAGTTCCAACCACCGACGCTGCCTCATGTTCAACTCCTTCTGCGTGAAAATATACTTCAAGCTTTTGTGGTCTGTGAAGATCTCCACACGCTCTCCGTAAAAATAATGTTTCCAGAACTTCAGGGCGAAGATGACGGCTGCCAACTCCAAATCATGGGTAGGATAGTTCTTTTCATGAGGATGCAATTGCTTGGATGCATAGGCAATCACTTTTCCATGCTGCTGAAGAACACAACCTAAACCTTTTCCCGATGCATTACTATAAATAGTGAAACCTCCGGACCCTGATGGCAACGTCAAAATAGGAGCAGACGTCAACCTCTTCTTCAACTCCTTAAAAGCAACCTGGCAATCCTCTTTCCAAACAAACTCCACATCCTTCCTCGTGAGTCTGGTCATCGGCTCGGCAATCCTCGAAAAATCTTGCATAAACTTTCTGTAGTAGCCTGCCAATCCCAAGAAACTCCTGATCTCTGCTATCGAACTCGGAGTCTTCCAAGATTCTACTGCTGAAATCTTCTTCGGATCCACTGAAATACCATCACCAGTCACAACATGCCCCAAGAACTCCACCTTGTCCAAGAAAAACTCACACTTGGACAACTTTCCATACAACTTCTCCTTCCTCAGCACATCTAACACAATCCTCAAGTGCTCCTCATGCTCCTCCGGTGTCCTCGAGTATATGAGTATGTCGTCGATGAACACCACCACGAACTTGTCAAGGTACTGGTGGAATACCTTGTTCATCAAGTTCATAAATATCGTCGGTGCATTAGTCAAACCAAACGGCATCACCATAAACTCGTACTGACCATACCGAGTTCTAAAAGCAGTCTTCGGTATGTCCTCCGGCTTCACCTTCACCTGATGGTAGCCTGATCTCAAATCTATCTTAGAAAATACCTTGGCACCACCCAATTGATCAAACAGATCATCAATTCGTGGCAAATAATACTTATTCTTGATAGTGAGATTATTCAAAGCCCTGTAATCAATGCACATGCGCACCGATCCATCCTTCTTCGGTACAAACAATACCGGGGGTCCCCATGGTGAAGAACTCGATCTGATAAACCCCTTATCCTGCAATTTGTCCACCTGCTTCTTCAACTCGACCAGCTCGTTGTTGTTTACTCTATAGACATGCTGTGAAATTGGTTCTGCACCTGGCACCAAGTCTATAGAAAATTCAACATCTCGATCTGGCGGTAATCCTGGCAATTCCTCAGGAAACACATCCAAGAACTCTGCTATCAACGGATGCGGCAACTCCTTGTCTTCCACCATAGCTCCACAAATAATGCCTTCTCCCTGCTCTGCAGCTCCTCTAGCAAACTCGAACTCTGGCTCTCCTGGCGGACCAAACAAAACTCTACCTCCTCTACAATCTATGCTAGCACGGTGCCTACTCAACCAATCTATCCCGAGTATAATGTCGTAGCTTGGAAGTGGCATTACAAGTAGACACACACTCAACTCCCGGCCTCCCAGAGTAACTCTTCGATCCTTGCAAATATCATTAACCAGGATAATGCCTCCCCCGGTCATGATCTTGCAAGTTCTAACCAAAGACTCAGCTACCAAACCACGCTTTAGAGCAAAAGAAACAGATACAAAACTATGGGAAGCACCACTATCAAACAAAGCTAAAGCTGGAATGGAATCAAGAAGAATAGAACCTGCGATGACATCTCCGGTGGGTTCCTCCTCTTCGACGGTCATAGCAAACGCTCGTCCCTGCCGAGCACCTCCCTGTTGTTGATGCTGGACAAACGCTGCTGCTGTGTCGGAAGCGGTCCCCTCGGCTGTGCTGCAGGTGGTCTCATCTGTGCCCTCAGAGCTGGAGCTGCTCCCTGAACTGCACGACGAGGACACTCCCTCGATTGATGCCCTTCAGTACCACAATACAAACAAACTTTTAGCCTCCTCCTGCAAACTTCCCAGATGTGGCCGGGCTTCTTACAGTAGTTGCATGAAGCTTGCTGTAACTGTCTCTACTGTTGAGGTGCCTGGTAAAAAGGCGCTTTAGCTGGAGTCTGGTTCTGCTGTGGCTGCTGGAAAGGTCTGGACTGGAAATGAGGACGTTTGGCAGATACTGCGCTGCCGTTGGCCCCCAGAAAAGAATCACGGTCTCTCTTGGTCTTCAAACCCAAATCCCGCTCAACCTTGCGTGCCTCCGCAAGTATCTCCGAGTATGTCTCATAAAAAGACGGAATGAGAATCTATATGGCACAAGATGTAAGACATCAAGGGAAGGACAGATTAAGAGATCAAGTATCAGTATCAAAGGAGAATAGTTGAATCAAAAGAATTTTCCTAGATGTGATTGAGTATCTCAGCCTATATCCTATATCATATCGCAGGCTCGCAGTAGTATAACTAAGTTGTCGTACTACCACGACATCACATACTTTGTGAAGCTAGACCTGCATGGGCCACCACCAAAAATGTGTTACGACCCGTACCCGGTGTAAGGGTACTAGTCGAAAACAACGCCCAGCCTACGCCGCAGAATCGGCGGTAGAACGCTATCTAGATAATCTATCTAACAATATAATGAACCACCAATAATGATAGTATACTCAATCACAGAACTAAGATAGAATAAGCACGAATCAGATAAAGAATAGAATAGTCACAATACAACTCATGAGTTCTAAAATAATACATCAATGAGTCTGAAGAAATACAGAAATAAGCTGGAGACAAATCCAGTATAAAAGAATACTACGAGGCTACAACTGCAGGGTCAACTGTCTCAGTTGGGATAAGTCCCTCTTGAGCCAGGGTCTCAGAATCTAAACCCACAACATCCTGGGGTCCATAATAGGTAGGGTACCACTCCTCAGTATCATCTGGAAAAATATATCCAGTCAGGAAAGGAGCAGAGTACATCTCTAACAGCAGTTCTTATTAATGATAAAAACTATGTAGCAGTAAATAGCTGTGGATAAACAAGATGCACAATAGATACAAGAGATATATATACAATAAGGAAATACTAGAAAGAAATATAATAATGAACAATATGCCAATGAAATAATAATACTAATGACTAAGTATGTGAGTACTAGCTTAACATGTGATCGGCTTGGACAAGATGCAATGCGGCCTGGCTAATCATACGTGCGGTGCATGATCAACACTATTCTGTAATCTATACTTTATTCATAGGGATATTGATCACATATCTATACTAATACTTTCCACCCCCGACTGGTATAATAGATCCAACCACGGTATGCTATGGCACGAGATTCCCCAAGAAGATAGCTAGTCTTCCCGAGAATCGGTGTCTGTACATGTACAAGATAACCAATAAAACAATACTTGCACCATATACACCATATACCAAGGAATAACATCTCATGACGAGATCCGGATATACCAATCCGTGTAACCATAGTGTCAAGAGAACATGGATATCTACACTATATACAGTGAACATAGAGGATATCATAAATGAGAAACTATCAGAGAATGTACTCGCCTGAAGTCCAATGAACAGTCTCACAGATGTCTGACTCGGTGCCTCGAAGACCTAGATTTGGAATACAACATCAAAATAAGGTCCCGAAAAGAGAACAAGTTAAACTAGTCAACTTCTAGGTAAAAAAGTCAATTCTAAGTCAAAAGTCAACTGTGGTCAATTATGAGTCAACTTTGGTCAACTATGAGTCAACTATCTATTTCTAGGTTGCACAAGTCTAGCACCAAAATCTTGGATCAAAATATTAAATCTAAGTCATAGAACCACATCCTAAAATATTAGGATACCGTATCTTCGGATACGTGAATCCAAGGTAAAACCTCACCATATATATATATTAAATATATTGCATAATAATATAGAATATTACCATAATTAGGGACCATGGTTTTGAACCATTTGGTACCTACACAAAGTAATGTTCCAGATACATAGATATATTATTTATCCTTATACATAATATATCATATATACTATTATATTATACAATTAAAATTATAACAATACTAGTATTATACCTCACAATAAACACATATATATATATATATATACATATATATATAATTATCATATATAAAATATAAATTAAAACTGCCTAACTGTCACTGAAAAACTGTGTGGAAAATATTGATTTTCCAATAAACAGACTTTCAGTGACAGTTCCTACTGTCACTGAAAACACCGTCGCCAAAACTACTGTACAACTGCACTGTTGTCACTTATTGGTGACAGTCCGACTGTCACAGAACCAACCGTCGCTGCTGCTATCGAATCCCGCCCATTGCATGCGGTTATTAATGACAGTGGCGGCTCTGTCATTAATATCCTGCCGCCACTGTTACAGCGGCTGCTGCTGTAACTGTTCTAATAATGACAGTTCTCTGTCATTAATCCTACTGTCACGAAAACACAGTAAATATATATAAAAATATATATATATATAAATCTATAAATATATAAATCAATATATATATATATAAAATAATTAAATAATAAATACTTATATATACATAATCGTATACATAAAAATATATATTAAAAGCTACAATACACATCCATGCATCAATGTACATATTTAACATGGCTAGAAGCACACATAAAAATATATTCATTAATATACAATTAATTATATAATAATTATAATTAATATAATTACTCATTTAAACACATAAATATTTTTATAAAACATTTATATATAATTTATTTTATTAACAAGTTGTAACATATATAAATGCATGTAGAGAAAGCTACATATATATATATATATATATATATATATATATATATATATATATATATATATATATATATATATATATATATATATATATATTTATACATTATAATAGTACACATAAAAATATATAGATCTATGCTACAATAAATACTATAATAAATATACAAAAATAAATATGTAACAACTATATATATTTACTAATTTTAATTCAAGAATTAAAGCATAAATAATTAGATCTATACAAAACACACACAATTGGAGAGTATCACATCGTATCCCACTAGATCTAGGATACGCATGCGACACGAGTCCAACACACAACCAATTGCACCCCGAAGGACACAAACAAGTTACAAATATTATTTATGAACAAATCAAAGTGTCAAATGTAGATCTATATGTCCGTGTCAAAATACGACATGTACAAAGCCCCGTGTCGGAGGAAAAACCCCCAAAACGACACGTATCCCCAAATTGTTGGGATACGACCTACACGTACCCAATTGTGGACACGACACTAGCCCCAAACATATAAGCACATGCCCAATTGATCTATAGGATCAATTGACACACACAAAAAAATGTAAATTCGGAATTCCCACAAAATTAACACAAAAAGCACCATAACTTTCTCCATGGGTCTCCTATGAACACAAAACAAATTCCTATGGGTAGTACATACATATGGGTTGATTTTACATGATTAAATCTCAGATTTAGAAGCTATTTTAAGGAGAAAAACTAAATTATACCTATTGGGAGATTGATTCCCAATGAAACCTCCAATTGAGATGAACTTACTTCCAAATTGTAGATCCTTGCTCCTTTTTGTAGATCCTTACTTTCTCCTTCTAGATCCTTGCTTCTCAACTTTCTAATGGTGAATTGGAAAGAATTTGGAATAAATTTGGTGGAGAAATTGGAATATGAATGAAAGAAATTTGGGAGTGGAAAATTCTAGATCTAGATTTGGAATGAGAATGAGAGGAGAGAGAATTTCCCCCCTCTAATATAGGCCGGCCTTACCCCTTCCCCAAGAAATTATAAAATGTCCAATGTACCCCTTGGGGCCTCTCATGAAAAAATAATTAAGGAAGGAAGCTTCTAGTCTAATGATTTAATTAATTTAATCCATCTCCTTTAACAATGGGCTTTCTAAATGGGCCAAGTCTAACTAATTAATTCATGTTGGTCCATGGGTCCAAACTAAACTAGTTGGGTCCACTAATACAAGTCCAAAATAATTAAATAACATCTAACAATAATTAATTAATACAACAAATAATTATTTACCATGCACAATATTTAATTAAATAGAAAAAGACTAAAATACCCTTTCCTAGGAAATGTGGTAGTGACAGGCTCAAATAGAGCTAGTACATCATCATCTTCCCCGACAGGACCCCAATATAGGGCTCCAACACCGGTTCAGCAACACCAGGGTCAGAGGCCTTTGCCGACCCAATCTCAAGTATTAAAGCAGCAAAGGCCACAATAGTATGCACATGCCCAAGCTCAAGTACAAGCCAGGCAAGGAGGTCCGCAATAACGAGTGTTTGCGAGGAAAAGTTTATAAGAAACTTTTAATTTATAAACTGTTGAAAATAAAGAAAAGTACAAAAAGATCCTAAACAGGAATCTAAGTACAATTGATTCTGGGGAAGTATAGCTGTAGAGATCTGATCTGCGGACGATCACTTTACTCCTTGGACCACTCGACGATGAAGAAATGCACACAATGATAGAGAACTGCACATGAAGATAAATAAATGTTAGGAATGCTGCGAACAACTTGGAGAGTTGAACAATAAGAAAGCTCTGGAACAATGGTACAAGAAGCTTCTATTTCTCTCGCTCTGCTCTTTAATTTTAAAGACTTAAAAATTCTAGCCTATTTCTCTCTATCTGTTTGTGTGTCCTCCTCTCTATGTGTATTCTCCTCTTTCATAGAGTTTAAGAGCGATTACGAGAGTGTGCATGCACTATGGACAGTCAACACTATTTTACCATTATGCGTGCACTTTTGGTGGATTAATACCCCACGTTCTGCATGAGTGGGTGCACAACTTGCTCTCTGCTTGACACATAGCTTCCTATACGAGGAAAGTATAGGTCATGGGGGACAGTTATTTGTACACCTTATACAAGAAGTACGATATGTAAGATATGCATTCGTAACTTCTCACTGTCGGTTAAGATAGTATGTGCACTTTTGAAGTCGTCTGGAGACAGGCACATTTTTAGTAAGATTGGCACTATGGCGCATTTTTGAGGAAGTTGGCACTGCGACGCACTTTTGAAGGAGTTGGCACATCGGCGCACTTTTGAAGAGAATGGCACTAAGGCGCACTTTTGAAGAAAATGGTACTACAACACACTTTTTAAGGAAATTGCATTGCGGTGCACTTTTAAAGAAAATGGCAGTATAGCGCACTTTTGAAGAGATTGGCAGTACGGTGCACTTTTTAAGAACATGACACTGCGACACACTTTTGAAGAAAATGGCACCGTGGCACACTTTTAAAGAAAATGGTACTGCGGCACACTTTTGAAGAGATTGGCACTGCGGTGCACTTTTGAAGAACATGGCACTGCGACGCACTTTTGAAGAAAATAGCACTGCGGCTCTGTCACGCCCCAGTCCCACAATACGTAGGACTAGGAACACGTAAGCATGCCAGCCGCTTGTATATGGCAACTCCAATATATGGAAACCATCACACATACGTACGCTGTATTATGAACAATAATTTATAAGTGGTATAAACTATCACAAGTCACAGGGCATAACTAAATCTCATCCACAAAAATCATAAATAAATGAATAACCAACAACTATGTAAATAAATCTCAATATAAAGTATCAAAGAATGCTAGTCGGGTGAAAACAAATCTACTACCAAACTAGAATATAAGATAAACAAAACAAACACATCAACTAATAATCATGAGGCTCGAAGAGAAGACCTCCTCGAAATATAAGTAGCAAGTCCGGATCTGCGCTCCTGCTAATAGTCATGAACATCTACACCTGGAAAGGGACCAGGTCCTCAGAGGGACATAACAAGATACATAAAAGCATGCCAATAAAGTACTGAATAAACATCCAATGGGTCGACTAACCATCTATGTGAATGCACGTTAAGAATAACTTTCTTACAAGTGGGCTATCTGGCCATAAATGGGATTGGCATGATTCTCTTGGAGATTCAAGAGCCTACAAAGCATGTCGTCTTTTGAATGCCAGAGGTCGCCAATAATATATAGGGGTCATCAACACCACGTATCTCCGACGGAGCATACGGGTTACACAAAAAAAGTGCAAAGGAGCCCAAATGCCGTATTTGTCGTTCTCCCCACCCCATGCTCTAAGCATGTCACATCCATGACACGATAATACTTCTAATAGCTGCCAAGTCTCCTAGCATAAAATTTTTAATAGCAGTTCTCTCTAACGTACGTCCCATACGTACACGATAATACTTCTAATAACTGTCCGTGTCCTATATGAGACTCACACTCGTGTAATAACTGTGTCACGACCAATGGGACCTAAGAATGCCTCATGATAATGGGGTGGTCTCATAAACTAGGTTAACATGCATATACATAATAAAAATAAAATACGACGCCACCGTCGTTGCACCCAAGTTTCCTTGGATGCACAGTTTATATACCAGTTAAAATATATGAACTAAATGACAGAAATAAAATGCATGCATCATATGGAATATAAATTACAGTACAATAGCAAGGTATACTTGTCTGGCAAGAAAGCTGCGTAGTACCAATAGCCTGCTCCTAAAGTCTCGCAGAGCAATATGATAATCCTATATATATATAATATAATAAAATACAACATCAACCATTATACTAGCACATACACAACCATAATTACACTGAACTCAGAGGGTACGCTAAGGGTGATACTGGTCAACTAGCAGGGTCAAATGTGCGTCTAATTACGTGGGTGTCCTATCTTAAATACTGTATCAAACTCAGACAGTCAACTAATATGTGTCTAAGCCAGTACGTTAATGTACACAAGGCAGTCAACTCACAAGTTCCTAGGGTCACTTGGTCAAACGTAAATATGGGATATCCATAATTAACCTAGGGCCAGACAGAATAAATATATATATAATCATAATTAGCATTATCATTTAATTAATTACATATATATATATCCATATATTTATATATATATATATATATATATATATATATATATATATATATCAAACTAATATTATATACATACGCACACACACGTACGAGCACACTAGGTTAACCGACATAGTCTGCAATCCTATCAACCAACTAAACTGAACCAATATGCTAAAACCCTACACTATTCACACAAGCACATAGAAAATGAAAGGAGGGGAAATGTTCGAACCTTGGGGTTAGTGTGCACGGGCACGAGGATCGAGGGTGATTGTTGAAGGTTGTCTTTGGCGAGGGTGACGGTCTACGATGACGAAGATGATGGTAATGATTATGTCGAGGGTGATGATTGGTGATGATGATGATGAGGGTGATGATGATGGGGATGATGATTGTGATGATGAGGGTAATTATGATGGTGATGATAATGGTGATGATGAGGATGATGATGATGATTAGGTTAATAATGATGATGATGATGGAGGGGATGATGATGGTGAGATAATGAGGATGGTAATGATTATGATTAAGGTGATGATGATGGTGATGATTAAGGTGATGATGGTGATAATTAAGGTGATGGTGATGATGATTAAGGTGATGATGATGATTATGATGATGGGGATGATGATGAGGATGATAATGGTGATGATAATATCGATGATGAAGATGAGGATAAAGAACAGGGATGACCGGAGTCGGAGGTCAGGCGAGGTCAGGGAGGTGGAGAAGCTCAGGGAGGAAGGAAGAGGACAGGGAGGAGGAAGATGAGGCTCGGGTGGCTGTGGTCGAAGAAGTCGGAGAAGGAGGTGGAGTACAGGTCGGGGTTGCTCCGTACACGGTCGTGGGGAGTTGAAGATGGAGGTGGTGATGGTGGTGTAGAGGATCCGGTGAGGTCGGGTTCAGGCTCCTGTGGCGTTCAGTCAGGCAGAGGACATCGGGTCGAGGGGAGGAGATGAGAGCAGGTCGGCGGGTCTGCGAGCAGGGAAGTGCTTGTGAAGGGACTGGTCTCCGGCGAGTGCTCCGGTGGCGGTGGACAGTGGGAGATGAGTCGAGGGAAGGGAAGAGGACTGTAGGTGGTTGACGAATATAATGTACGGTGGTGGTGATGGTGGTGTGGCTGACATACGGAGGAAGAAGAAGAGGAGGATCGGGTGCTGTCATGGAGGAAGAGGTGAGCTGGGAGATGTCCGGCGAGGGGAGATGAGATTAGGGCAGGTGGCGGTCGAGGTGTAGGGAGGTGGACAGTGGGAGATGTCTGGTGGTCGGCGGAGGATGGTTGACTGGGTGCGGGTTGTCTTCGACTCCGGCGGAGGAAGGAGAAGTCGTCGTGACGAAGCTGACAGCGGGCCGCGGCTGAGGGAAAGTCGGAGAGAGGGCTGAGCAGGCGGTCGGGATTCTGTCTGCTCTGGCGAGAGGAAGGGGATGATGAACAGGGAGAGGGAGGGGGTTCGGCTATATCTAGGTTTTGGGTTTTGTGAATGAAAAAGTAAAGAAAAAATTGTATTATATATACATGTAGAAAAGTAGGGTTTTGAGGTTGAGCTAGGGTGTTGGACCGGTTAACATCCTTGGGATGGGCTTGGTTTCACATGGGGATGTTTGGAGGGCTAGGATTGTATTGTTTAAAATGCATGGCTAGGATTTGATGAGGGGTGATGTTGAGTGCTACACACTCCAAAAATCATGGTAAAAATTTACATGACCAAATAATGAAGAAAAAATGGGTTTATTCATGTATTGTGTCCAATGGTGTGGATACCTCAATACACTTTTGCATAAAAGTGCCCAACAATTAGAAAATTGCACAAAGATAGAAATTAGATTAAATTAATTAAAATTAATGCAATTGGTGTTCTAAAATTAATTAGAACTACATGGGGCTAAAATTATGTGGGAAACAAGTATCATGGACGTAGAAAACTCATAGTAGAATATTGTCATAATTTGGGTTGTATGAAATGGGTCAAGATTGTGTCTCCAATTTTGATTGGAACACACAAGGATACAAAGTTAAATTTATTTAGAATTAAATAATAACATCTACGGCGAATATTATGCGACTAAAATGTAGCACAAGAGAGCATAATTATAAGTTACACAAAGGTCAGAATAGATGTCTGGCACGTCTAGGACAAGGATATAAAATTTGTAGGAAGGCAATGGCTAGTGTAGTGCTCCAATTATCGAAGCAACGATAAGGTGCATTAAGTGATATAAATATTGTAAATCATATAAAACACCATGTTTTATTTCTAATTGGACCAAAACTAGCCCTAGTCTCTCTATCTAAGCCAAGTATGCCTAATTTTGTCGAGGGGGTTTACAATTTACCCAACTTAAAATAATTTTGTCCTCAAAATTAAAATAAGGCATGGTTCTCTCTATCTAATCTTTCTTGATCACAACCTAAAAGAATTTTAACTCAAGATAACAGTGCAACTTCTACCCAACTTAGAATTTATCCACCTATCAAATAAGGCTATACATTTAAGAAAACTTTCTCAAATTATTTAATCGTGTTATTCAATCCTCAAAAGTTTTAACACCAAACATATATCATATATGATATGCCCTTAATTACAAAAATAATCATCAAGTAATGTGATTGGCCTATGGGGTATATCTAGTTCTCTCAGTGTATCGAACTCATACCAAGCACGAGTGTTCGTCTTTCTGAAATAGGAACAGACGGAGAACAACAATAAATAATTTAAGGGGAAGGTTATAGAATACAAGTACGGAATTCAAAAAGGATTAAAGAATTCAGAAGGAAATTGTCAAGGCAGTGGTGGATTAAAATCTTATTTTGGTAATTCCTATTCACATGCTCATGTCAGTACAGTTATGTAACTGATACGATGTGCTCAGATATGTCTAGAGGGCAAGTATGTTTGTCTAACCAGCTGAGTCAACTATATATCTCAATCCATATAAAGTAGTCATGCAAAGAGCGAACCAAGCGTACTAAGGTTGTCCGGACCATAATACACTGATTCTGATTAGACAATTGTATCATTGTGTGGTTGATCAGATCCCAATAATATATGTCATGAACAAGCTCGATAAAAGAATAAGCTTGCAAAACTAGACTATAATAGCAGTATAAGTCGAGGTAGTTCAGAAAATATAAATACGTTGGATTATAATGAAAGAAGGTATAATATGTATGGAGATATGGGTATAAATTATGTGATTTAAAACTAAAGAATAATCATCACATCACAATCTAAAAGAATAACTCAAACCATCAAGCCCTAACTACTAAGCACATAATTTCAAAATTTAAGATTACAACTATAATCCTAGAAAACTATATATCCTAACATAGAATAAAATCACTTGGTCTACAATCAGAAGGGTTAGGTGGCATGAATTGAAAGATGAAGAAAAGAAAAATATAATTTAGTTGTCGCACAAATAGCGAGCGTTAAGGTTTCAGAGGAACAAGATCTGAAATTAAAATAGAGAGATTCCGGATAATATCATGGTTTCCTAAGGAAGGGTGGTATGCTAATCTCCGTGTTCGAGGTATGATCAAGAAAAGTATTTTATTCTTTCCTCTTGGCTTTCTAAGGTACTGCTCTGCTAATATTAAGACAAGAAGCTAAATTTATAGTTCTCTAATACTATCTCACTATGTAATTTAGATTTAGTCCTAATATTCAACCTTACATTTTTACTGGTTCCTCAATACTAGGGTCAAATAATATGATCATATTTTCAACTAACCCTAGTAGTGTCTATACTACTCTCAAGTCATTCATAAATATATCAAGTGATAATGGTAAATCAATCTACAATTAAGGGATGCTCGGGTTCATTAGGTATGCTAAACTTAGTGATGTGTCAATATTCTAGTTGTATTCTTAGTAAAAATATTACCCTAATTATCATCATAACAACAAGGATTCCTATATTCTAGGAGAAGACTATGCTCAAGAAACTATTAGAGAAGCACATGAATCAAGCATGATGCAATTATTTAAATAGAATAGATTAGAAGAAAGGTGAGTCATAGTCAATTATGGATGAGATCTTATACTTTAATCCTATTTGCAGGCTTGCACGGTATAGTAACGTAACCGAGACAATATGCTCTCGACCTGCATGGGCCACCACTAAAAACATGTCATACCCCAGTCCCAAAATACGTAGGACTAGGAATACGTAAACATGACAGCCGTATGTATATGGAAAATCTAATATATAGAAACCATCACACATGTGTACGCTGTATTATAAATAATAATTCACAAGTGGTATAAACTATCACAAGTCATAGGGCATAACTAAATCTTATCCACAAAAATTATAAATAAATGAATAACCAATAACTATATAAACAAATCTCAATATAAAGTATAAAAGAATGCTAGTCGGGTGAAAACAAATCCACTACCAAACTAGAATATAAGATAAACAAAATAAACACATCAACTAATAATCATGGGGATCGAAGAGAAGACCTCCTCGAAATATAAGTAGCAAGTCCGGATCTGCGCTCCTGCTAATAGTCATGAAAATCTATTCCTGAAAAGGGACCAGGTCCTCAGAGGGACATAATAAGATACATAAAAGCATGCCAATAAAGTACTGAATAAACATCCAATGGGTCTCCTAACCATCTATGTGAATGCACGTTAAGGACAACTTTCATACAAGTGGGCTATCTGGCCATAAATGGGATTGGCATAATTCTCTTGGAGATTCAGGGGCCTACAAAGCATGTCATCTTTTGAACGACAGAGGCCGCCAGTAATATATAGGGGTCATCACCACCGCGTATCTCCGGCGGAGCGTACAGGTTACACAAGAATAGTGCAAAGGAACCCAAATGTCGTACTTGTTGTTCTTCCTACCCCATGCTCTAAGCATGTCACATCCATGACATGATAATATCTCTAATAACTTCTAAGTCTCCTAGCATAAAATTTCTAACAACAGTTATCCCTAACGCGCATCCCATACGTACAGGAGGCCAGCCTGTCATGCAAGTCCATGTCCTACATGAGACTCACATTGGTGTAACAACTGTGTCATGGCCAATGGGACCTAAGAATGCCTCATGATAATGGGGTGGTCTCATAAACTAGGTCAACATGCATATGCATAATAAAAATAGAATACGATGCCACTGTCGTTGCACCAAAGTTTCCTTGGATGCGCAGTTTATATAGCAGTTAAAATCTATGAACTAAATGACAGAAATAAAATGCATGCATCATATAGAATATAAATTACAGTACAATGGCAAGGTATACTTGCCTGACAAGAAAGCTGCGTAGTACCAATAGCCTGCTCCTGAAGTCTCACAGAACAATCAGATAATCCTATATATATATAATATAATACCGTAAAACATCAGCCATTACACTAGCACATACACAACCATAATTACACTAAAGTCAGAGGGTACGCTAGGGGTAATACTGGTCAACTAGCAGGATCAAATGCGCGTCTAATTACGCGGGTTTCCTATCTTAAATGCTGAATCAAAATCAGACAGTCAACTAACATGTGTCTAAGCCAGTACGTTAATGTACACAAGGCAGTCAACTAACAAGTTCTTAGGGTCACTTGGTTAAACGTAAATATGGGATATCCATAATTAACCTAGGGCCATACAGAATAAATACATATATAGTCATAATTAGCATTATCATTTAATAACTTACATATATATATATATATATATATATATATATATATATATATATATATATCCATATATTCATATATATACCAAACTAATATTATATACATACGCACACATACGTACGAGCACAATAGGTTAACCGACACGGTCTGCAATCCTATAAACCAACTAAACTGAACAAATATGCTAAAACCCTACACTATTCATACAAGCACACAAAAAATAAAAGGATAGGGACATGTTCGAACCTTGGGGTTAGCATGCACGGGCACGAGGATCGAGGGTGACTGCTGCAGGTTGTCTTTGGCAATGGTGACGGTCTACGATGATGGTGATGATTATATCGAGGGTGATGATTGGTGATGATGATAATGATGACGAGGGTGATGATGATGGGGATGATGATTGTGATAATGAGGGCAATAATGATGGTGATGCTAATGGTGATGATGATTGTGATGATGAGGATGATGATAACGATTAGGTTAGTGATGATGATGATGATGGAGGGGATGATGATTGTGAGATAATGAGGATGGTGATGATTATGATTAAGGTGATGATGATGGTGATGATTAAGGTGATGATGATGATGATTAAGGTGATGGTGATGATGATTAAGGTGATGATGATGATTATGATGATAGGGATGATGATGAGGATGATAATGGTGATGATAATATCAATGATGAAGATGAGGATAAAGAACAGGGATGACCGGAGTCTGAGGTCAGGCGAGATCAGGGAGGTGGAGGAGCCCAGAAAGGAAGAAAGAGGACAGGGAGGAGGAAGAGGAGGCTCGGGTGGCTGTGGTCGAGGAAGGAGGAGAAGGAGGTGGAGGACATGTCGGGGTTGCTCCGTGTACGTTCGTGGGGAGTTGAAGATAGAGGTGGTGATGGTGGTGTGGAGGATCCGACGAGGTCGGGTTCAGGCTCCTGCGACGTTCAGTCAGGCGGAGGACAGCGGGTCGAGGGGAGGAGACGAGAGCAGGTCGGCGGGTCTGCGAGCAAGAAAGTGCTGGTGAAGGGACCGGTCTCCGGCGAGTGCTCCGACGGCGGTAGACAGTCGGAGAGGAGTGAGGTAAGAGAAGAGGACGGCGGGTGGTTGACGAACAGGATGCATGGTGGTAGTGATGGGGGTGTGGCTGACAGGCGGGGGAAGAGGAGGAACAAGAAGAGGAGGCTTGGGTGCTATCGTGGAGGAAGAGGTGAGTGGGGAGAGGTCCGGCGAGGGAAGAGGAGATGAGGGTAGGTGGCGGTCAAGGTACAAGGAGGTGGACAGTGGGAGATGTCTGGTGGTCGTTGGAGGATGGTTGACTGGGTGCGGGTTGTCTTCGAATCCGGAGGAGGAAGAAGAAGTCGTCGTAGCGGAGCTGACAGCGGGCCGCGGCTGAGAAGAAGTCGAAGAGATAGTTGCACAGGCGGTCGGGATCCGGTCTACTCTGGCGAGAGTAAGGGATGATGAACATGGAGACCGAGGGGGTTCGGCTAGATCTAGGTTTTGGGTTTTGTGAATAAAAAAGTAAAGGAAAAATTGTATTATATATACATGTAGAAAAGTAGGATTTTGAGGTTGACCTAGGGTGTTGAGCCGGCCAACATCCTTGGGATGGGCTTGGCTTCATATGGGGATGTTTGGAGGGCTAGGATTGCATTGTTTAAAATGCATGGCTAGGATTTGATGAGGGAGTGATGTTGAGTGCTACACATTCTAAAAATCATGGGAAAAATTCACATAACCAAATAATAAAGAAAAAATGGGTTTCTTCATGTATTATGTCCAATGGTGTGGACACCTTAATACACTTTTGCATAAAAGTGCCCAACAATTGGAAAATTGCACAAAGATGGAAATTGGATTAAATTAATTAAAATTAATACAATTGGTGTTCTAAAATTAATTAGAAGTACATGGGGCTAAAATTAGGTGGGATAAGTATCATGGACGTAGAAGACTCAGAGTAGAATATTGTCATAGTTTGGATTGCACAAAACGGGTCAAGATTGTGTCTCCAATTTCGATTGGAACACACAAGGATACAAAGTTAAATTTATTTAGAATTAAATAATAACGTCTACGATGAATATTGTGAGACTAAAATGTAGCACAAGAGAGCATAACTATAAGTTACACAAAGGTCAAAATAGATGACTGGCATGTCTAGGATAAGGGTGTAAAATTTATAGAAAGGCAATGGCTAGTGTAGTGCTCCAATTATCGAAGCAACGGTAAGGTGCACTAAGTGATATAAATATTATAAATCATATAAAACACCGTATTTTATTTCTAATTGGACCAAAACTAGCCCTAGTCTTTCTATCTAAGCCAAGTATGCCTAATTTTGGTCTAAGGGGTTTACAATCTACCAAACTTAAATAATTTTGTCCATGAGATTAAAATAAGGCATGATTCTCTCTATCTAATCTTACTTGATCACAACCTAAAAGAATTTTAACTCAAGTTGACAGTGCAACTTCTACCCAACTTAGAATTTACCCACCTATCAAATAAGGCTATACATTTAAGAAAACTTTCTCAAATTGTTTAATCGTGTTATTCAATCCTCAAAAGTTTTAACACCAAACATATATCATATATGATATGCCCTTAATTACAAAAATAATCATCAAGTAATATGATTGGCCTATGGGGTATATCTAGTACTCTCAGTGTATCAAACTCATACCAAGCACGAGTGTTAGTCTTTTCAAAATAGGAAAAGACGGAGAACAACAATAAAGAATTCAAGGAGAAGGTGATAGAATACAAGTACGGAATTCAAAAGGGATTAAAGAATTCAAAAGGAAATTGTCAAGGCAGTGGTGGATTAAAATCTTATTTTGGTAATTTCTATTTACATGCTCATGTCAGTACAGTTGTATAACTGATACGATGTGCTCAGACATGTCTAGAGGGTAAGTATGTTTATCTAACCAGCTAAGTCAACTATATATCTCAATCCACGTAAAGTAGTCATGTGAAGAGCGAACCAAGCGTACTAAGGTTGTCCAGACCATAATACATTGATTCTGATTAGACAATTGTATCATTGTGTGGTTGATCAGACCCCAATAACACATATGTCATGAACAAGCTCGATAAAAAAAATCTTGCAAAACTAGGCTATAATAGCAGCATAAGTCGAGGTAGTTCAGAAAATATAAATACGCTGGATTATGATGAAAGAAGGTATAATCTATATGGAGATATGGGTATAAATTACATGATTTAAAACTAAAGAATAATTATCACATCATAATCTAAAAGAATAACTCAAACCATCAAGCTCTAACTACTAAGCACATAATTTTAAAATTCAAGATTACAACTATAATCCTAGCAAACTATATATCCTAACATAGAATAAAATCACTTGGTCTACAATCAGAAGGGTTAGGTGGCATGAATTGAAAGATAAAGAAAAGAAAAACATAATTAGTCATCGCATAAATAGCGAGCGTTAAGGTTTCAGAGGAACAAGATATGAAATTAAAATAGAGAGACTCCGGATAATATCATGGTTTCCTAAGGAATGATGGTATGCTAATCTCTGTGTTCGAGGTATGATCAAGAAAAATGTTCTATTCATTCCTCATGGCTTCCTAAGGTACTTATCTACTAATAATAAAACATGAAACTAAATTTATAGTTCTCTAATACCATCTCACTATGAAATTTAGGTTTAGTCCTAATATTCAACCTTAGATTTCTATTGGTTCCTCAATACTAGGGTCAAATAATATGGTCAAATTTCCAACTAACCCTAGTAGTGTCTATACTACTCTCAAGTCATTCATAAATATATCAAGGGATAATGGTAAATCAATCTACAAGTAAGGGATGCTAGGGTTCATTAGGTATGCTAAACTTAGTGATGTGTCAATATTCTAGTTGTATTCTTAGTAGAAATATTACCATAATTATCATCCTAACAACAAGGATTCCTATATTCTAGGAGAAGACTATGCTCAAGAAACTATTAGGGAAGCACATGAATCAAGCAAGATGCAATTATTTAAATAGAACAGATTAGAAGAAAGGTGAGTCGTAGTCAATTGTGGATGAGATCCTATACTCTAATCCTATTTGTAGGCTTGCTCGGTACAGTAACATAACCGAGACAATATGCTCTCGACCTGCATGGGCTACCATTAAAAATATGTCATGTCCCATTCCTAAAATACGTAGGACTAGGAACATATAAGCATGCCAGCCGCATGTATATGGAAAATCCAATATATGAAAACCATCACACATGCGTACGTTGTATTATGAATAATAATTCACAAGTGGTATAAACTATCACAAGTCACAGGGCATAACTAAATCTCATCCATAGAAATCATAAATAAATTAATAACCAATAACTATGTTAATAAATCTTAATATAAAGTATCAAAAATGCTAGTCGGGTAAAAATAAATCAACTACCAAACTAGAATATAAGATAAACAAAATAAACACATCAACTAATAATAACAGGGCTCGAAGAGAAGACCTCCTCAAAATATAAGTAGCAAGTCCGGATATGCGCTCCTACTAATAGTCATGAACATCTATACCTGAAAAGGGACCAGGTCCTCATAGGGACATAACAAGATACATAAAAGTATGCCAATAAAGTAATGAATAAAGATCCAATGGGTCACCTAACCATCTATGTGAATGTACGTTAAGAATAACTTTCTTACAAGTGGACTATCTGGCCATAAATGGGATTGGCATAATTCTCTTAGAGATTCAGGGGCCTACAAAGCATGTCATCTTTTGAACGCCAGAGGCCGCCAGTAATATATAGGGGTCATCACCACCGCGTATCTCCGGTGGAGCGTACGTGTCACGCCCCAGTCCCAAAATACACGGAACCAGGTCACGTGGCAATAGCTAGCTGTCACATCTCCGCGGATATTCCAATTTAATGGATCCTAACGAAGAGTGCTACGCTGTCCTAAATACTAACATGTCCCAAATATATATATGTACAACAAGTAATCTAATCTCATCCACAATATAAAACAGCAAGAAGTACTAAATAAACTGCTAGAAGATAAACACCAGTCTCAAGATATCATAGTACAACCAAGAATGTCTGGTTGGAACAAACCTACTACTATAACAGAATAAATGTACTGAAATGATAGATAAAGAGTAATGACTGTGGCATCGGCTGACTAAATAATGATGCTCCCAATCCTAGGCATAAGGCCTACCAACTGATCACAGAAACTCTGACGGTAGCACCTCTAGCTCCTCTGCGGTAGCGAACCTCGTCTCCTGTCCTGGGCCGTACACGGTGGGGTAATATGCCTCGTCCAAATCTGGAAAGGTACCAGGTCCTCAGAGGGACGTAATAAGATATATAGAAGCATGCCATATATATGAATACTGAATAAAATAAATGCAATAAAGGGTGTGCCAACCATCTAAGTGAATGCAATATGAGGACAACATTGGTACTTATGAGTAGGTGTAGGCATAACGTCCATACCGCTCCGAAGAACGGGGAATCTGCACAATATATACGTCCATACCGCTCCAAAGAACAGGGAATCTGAATAATATAACGTCCATACCGCTCCGAAGAACGGGAAATCTGAATAATATAACGTCCATACCGCTCTGAAGAACGGGAAATCTGCATAAAGGGGGTCATTGGATCCGTGGCTCCTCTGGATACTACGAATTCCAATGTGTGTATCCCATACGCCTACTAGTTGTCCTCCCCTCCCAATGTAAATACACAAATCGAATACTCGACGTGCATACTACGTATCTATATGTCAGTCTCTATGAAATAAAATAACCCTGAGTTACGTACTAACCGTGATGCATGTCACACGCATCGATAGCTAGTTAAGTATGCGGACCCGCATCCCAATATGAATATGTCACAGTAAAATGTGTAAGAGTGTCAGGTCTCGGAAGATATCAAAGTATCCTCCAATGGGGTGAGTCTGCTAATGACTAGGTTAAGTATACTAATCATCGACGTATCCGTCGACTGCACCCGAATCAATCTCGGACGCGCACAATTATATAAAATAAGAGCAACAAGGATACAATACAACATGTGCATAATTTAATTTAGACACTAAATATGGCAAGGTATCTTGCCTGAATCCTCAAGCTGTGAATGCCAATAGCCTGCTCCTGCGGTGTCTCCTGGCTGATCCAATAATCCTAAACACACTAATATAATATAGAAATCCATCATCAGACACTAAGTAATATATACACTACGTTGCTCTTCGGTACTGACGCAAGGATCACGTCGGTCGAATACAGAGTCGCGGGTGCATGTAGCTAAGATACACACGTGCCATGTCTTCAGTCACCGTGTATCCCGCGACAGTAAAAATACTAAGGTCACAAGTCACCAACTAATTATGTTTAGTATAATTAATGGTCCTTATCATCCATATTAAGCATTCTTGTCGATGTCCAGGTTTTAATGATGCATTACAAGTCTTTAATAACAATTTCTGCTTACAAGGACGTTCACTAAGTTATTGATTACTAACTTATTAGTCATTAAGCAATCTGATTAGTCATACATATATTCATAACTAGGGTTTTCGAATTAACTATCTTGTGTCCATACAAAGACATGACACGACGACATAATGCTACGCGTACGACGATATCATGAGAAAGAGGGGAATATGGATGGTTACCTCGACGTGGCTGACTGGAGAGGGCCTGTGCTCGTCGAGGGGGTGTACTCCGGCGAGGGGATGACTCTGGTCGGCGGCCAGCAGGGTAACAGCGGTGGTGGCAGCAACTGCGGTAAGCAGTAACAGCAGCTGCAGTCGTCGCAGCAGCGGCTGCACAGGTCTGGCGGCGGCGGCAGGCGGTTGGGAGTGTGCCTGGGGGGTGGTCGGGTCGTGGGGGACGTCGGGGTCGGCCGGCCAATGGCGGTTGTGTAAGAACCCTAATTCTAAAATTGTATTCTATATTATTAACTATATAATTTATTTATTAGTAATTATGAGCTAAAAAGAGAACATAGAATTTCCTATTGGATCCAACCCAAAACCCACAAACCATTAAACTACCCCTTTTCGCATAAAATAAAGAGTTTATCAGTAGCAGCTCATTACCCTGCATATATTTTTACCACGCGTAAATTAAGCAAATAGCAGCAACAGCTCATTCCGCGTAAAGCAGTCAACAGCAAACCGATCACCACACTGCGTATACTCCTCCGCGCGTAAACCACAGCGGTAGCAGTATCGAACCACCGCCTATTTTACACCGCGTAAACTTTTCCTTTCACTACGCGTAAAATCCAAAACCATAACCATTAGGAGAAAAAAATATCAGCAGCATAAACCAAACCCAACTTTGCTTGCTTTGCTTTCCTATACGTGTAAGTCTCTCATTCCACCACTCCTTAAAAATATCCCCAGCCGCACACCTAAACCAATAAAAAGAAAACAACAGTGGCAACAGTTTCTTACCCATTAAGTAAATTCCACCACCTCCTTATTCTTATATATATATCACAACTCTCCTAAAAATCTAATCTACTTCTTATACCAAAACTTAAACACTGTTGAGGACAATTGCACTATACAGAACTTGCTTGGCAAGTATACATTGCCACAGTACTCTTTTTACATTCCAAATGATGCATGATTCTATTTTATGTATATATTTGCATTGGACCTTATTTATGAGACCACCCCAGTATTATGGAGCATTATTTAGTTCATTGGCCGTGTACACGATTTATGAGTCTCATATAGCTCTCGGACTACATATTGGGTTGGCCACCTGTATGTATAAGTCGTGCGTTAGGGATAACTGTTGATAGAAACTTTGTATGCTAGAAGACCTGGCAGTTATTTAGAGGGTTTATCATGTCATGGATATGGCATGCTTAGGGCATGGGGTAGGGAGAACAATAAGTAAAATATTTGGGCTCCTTTGCACTTTTTCCTGTACGCCCGGATTCTCCACCGGGGAAACGGGTGATGATGACCACTATATATTACTGGCGGCCTCTGCCTTTCAAAAGACGACATGCTTTGAGGCTCCTGATTCTCCAAGAGAGTCACGCCAATCCCATATTTTAGCCAAATAGCCCACTTGGTGGAAAGTTGTTCTCAAACTGCATTCACTTAGATGGTTGGGCGACCCATTGGATGTGTATATTTCAGTACTTATTGGCATATTTTTATGTATCTTGTTATGTCCCTCTGAGGACCTGGTCCCTTTCCAGATATGGATGAGCCAAAGTACCTACAGGAGGACGGACCGGGACCTGACTCTACATACCTGACTGAGGAGATCCTACCCTCAGAGTATCTGTGATTATTGACGGTGTTTAGATATTTTGCTACTTCAAGATAGTCGTTTTGTAGTGGATTTATTTTCACCCGACTATCAGACTTGATACTCATTTTGGATATATAGTTGTTATTCCGCATTTATTCCTACTGATTATTTGTGCTGTGGATGAGACATAGATTTTGTGTGACTTGTTATGACAGTATAATACCACTTATGGATTTGCATACAGCGTACGTGTGTATATGATTTCCACATATTGGAGTTCGTATACATACGGCTGGGCGTGTTACGTATTCCTAGTCCTACGTATTTTGGGACTGGGGCGTGACATATTTTTGGTGGTGGCCCATGCAGGTCCTTGATATATTGTCTTGGTTACATAACTGTACCAAACAGGCCTGTGTATAGGAATAGAGTATAAGGATCTCATCCACACTTGATTAAACTTCATTCTTCCTATCAACCATTTCATGTTTGGATAAAACCAAAGTTTACGCCAAAAAAATCATTTACCTTAAGTTGGCGTAAGAGCCAAATGACTCTCTTGTTGGTGTAAAGGCAAAACTATGTAGAAGATTGCCTATTTTACGCTGCAGTTATAATAACTATTAACCACGTTCCAATAGTATTCTTAGTCCTGCGTAGGAGTCGATATGTAAGCCACATAGGTAAATTATCCAGCGTAAACCTGATGATTCCTGAAACCCATCGTAAATAGCTTGATTAGGCGTAGTGAGCGTATTATTACAGTCTTAGCTTTAACTTTCTCAGTCATAACCAATTAAGAACCAAATCTCGTGCATTAAATACAGAGATATGCCTCGAGCCCTGTGCAGAAATAGCTTTTTGACTTAGCATCTGATTTTGTCTCATCTTGAGCATAAAACTCATTACTGTAGATAGCGTATGCAGAAGCCCAACTTTTCTTCCTCATTGGAAGCATAAAAATGACTTTGTATTAAACGACAACCTGGGTCTCTGTGAACAACATCATCACAACTGTCCTCTCGATCATCATGCAGTACTTTCTGTCAGATGTCAGGATCACTGATTTGATTGACAAATTCGTTCGAGGAAAAACAAAAAGATCTTCGAACAACTTTACGCTACAACATATGTTAGATTTTACGTGCAGAATTTATGCATTAGACTTTATGCATAAAAATTTTTACGCAGACTTCTTCCCAGACAGTTCTGAAGCCCTATTTTACGCGAACAGTTTTGAAGCTCTATTTTGCTAACTTCTTTGAGTCTCTGTTTTACGCAGACAACTCTAAAACCTTACCTTACGCTTCTCTGCTTTACGCAGATATTTCTGAAACCATATTTTATGCCAAAAATTCTTTACAACTCTGTTTGATCCCTGTAATCCTTCTAAACGTTGTGTACATCACCTGCAGATAAATGGATATGCAGAAGGGATGTACTGTCACCGATGGTGACTCAACTCCTGGAGTCAATGGACAGACTCAAGAAGAGACCTCAGCGAATCCTAGACTTTCAGGACCAGATGGACAGATTCACAATCAAGTTCTATCTGACTTTCCTATTCTAACTAATGGGAACCTTCCAGTATCATCAACACCGCAAGATGGCCAGACACAACTATTCTAATTCTTCCAGATGATAATGAAGGAATAGCAACAACAAGCTGCCCACTAGTTGCAGAGCAGAGACAGCAAGCAGTCGAGCAGAGACAAGAGTTCCTAGCAGCACTTGAAAGGATGGCTGCAAAGACTACTACACCAGCTCAAGCACTAGCTCTAGAACCTCGAGCTAGAGTTGGTTCGGTGAAAGACTTTGTACAGATGGGTCCGAGGCCGTACAAAGGCATTAAGAACCAAGAAGAAACTACCAACTGGATCACTCACACTCAAAAGTTATTAGAAGCATCGCAGCTACCTACAGAGCTGTGGATGACAGGTGTGAGAACGCTTCTAGATGGTAATGCTCATCACTGGTGGGAATCCATGGAGCGCCAGCTGGGTACATACCAGACATGGGAGCAATTCCTAGAGTGCTTTGAAAGAAAGTACTTCCCAGACACTGTCAGAGATGCATTATATGACCAGTTTCTCCACCTGGAGCAGGGTACTCGAACAGTGGACGAGTATGATGCTGAATTTAGTCACCTCAGTAAATATGGCGCTGCTTTGATACCAGATGATTTGGCTAAGGCTAAGAGGTTTCATCGTGGATTGATTAAAGAGCTCCAACACTATACTAGCTCCCAGTCCCGAATCTCTTATGCCGAGTTACTGACAGAAGCCAGATTGCAAGAAATTATCAATAAGGAAAAGGGAGGTCAGCTGAAGACGCAACAAGGACCAGCAAGGACACAACAAGGAGGACCTATCAGACGTCCTTTAGTTTAGCAACAACAGTACCAACACAGAGCGGGACCATACCAGATTTCAGAGAAACTCCAATACAATTATTGTGGGAGACGCGGATACCTCTCAAGGGACTGTCGGGTCCGTTTGGGACAATGTATGAGATGTGGTTCCGGACAGCATATATTAAAAGACTGTCCTATGCAACAAGTAGTGACCCTTCCACCAACACAAAGACTAGCACTTCCAGCACCCAAGCCAGCTCAACAAATGATGAAACCAGGAATACCTCGACCTCCAGTAGCAGGGGGATTTCAGCGAGGACCACCCCTACCTACCCAGGAGGATCAATACCTGAGAGCTAGTCATGGACAACCACAAAGGAACGGACAAGCTTTTATAATGGAAGTAGATGATATAAATCAGTAGATTGATGTCATAGCAGGTATCACTCTTGCTTTTACTTTTCCTGCTATGATATTATTTGATATTGGAGCCACCCAATCATTCATATCATCTAGTTTTATTGCCAAACACAACATTGTTTCTACATCTTTACCTAGTTGCATTAGAATTCTTACCGGGGGAGGAGTTGTACCTATTAGTAGAATTTGTAGATCGTGTCCTATAGTGATACGTGGCAGAGAAATGAATACCCGACTTTTAGTCCTTCCTATGCCGACTTTTGATATTGTGCTTGGAATGGACTGGCTAAGCAAGTACCATGCTTTCCAAGACATCTTTTCAGAAGAATTACCAGGACTACCCCTATATAGAGACGTAGAATTTTTGATTGAATTGACACCCGGAGCGGCACCTATAGCATCACATGTTTATAGACTGACAAAGAAGGAGATGGATGAACTAAAGATATAATTGAAAGAACTAGAAGAGAAAGGTTTCATCCGACCAAGTGCATCACCCTGGGGAGCACCGGTGTTGTTCGTACCAAAGAAGGATAGATTAGTACGTATGTGCATTGACTATAGAGCTTTGAATGCAGTGACTGTGAAGAATAAATACCCACTGTCATGCATTGATGACCTATTTGACCAACTTAGTGGAGCCAAGATGTTCTCAAAGATAGATTTAAGATCGGAATATCACCAGGTGAAAGTACGAAAGGAGGATATTCCGAAGACCGCATTCCAGACAAGATATGAGCACTACGAGTTCTTGGTCATGCCATTTGGATTGACCAATGCTCCAGCTATCTTTATGGACTTAATGCATCGAGTCTTCCATCAGTATTTAGACCAGTTCGTAGTTGTCTTCATAGATGATATACTTATATATTCAAAGAGCCACGAGAAACACGAGAAGCACTTACGAATTATTCTAGAGATATTAAGGAGAGAGCAATTATATGAGAAACTCAGTAAACATGAGTTCTTCTTGGACAAAGTTTTATTTCTTGGACATGTCGTTACAAGAGATGGTATTTCTGTTGATCTAGAAAAGATCTCAGCAGTTGAGACATGGCCTATTCCTAAATCAGTAGCGGAAGTGAGAAGTTTTCTTGGACTTGCGGGATATTATCGATGGTTCATAGAAAACTTCTTAAGGATAGCAACACCTATGACTCGGTTGACTTGTAAAGATCAAGAGTTCATATGGACCGACGAATGTCAAGCTGCTTTCGAGGAATTAAAGAAGCGACTGACTACAGCACCAATATTAACTATTCCATCAGGATCAAGAGGCTATGTGATCTACAGTGATGCATCAGGAAAAGATTTAGGATGCGTATTGATGCAGCATGGCAAGTTAATTGCATATGCATCTAGGCAATTACGAGTACAGGAGAAGAATTATCCAACTCATGACTTGGAACTTGCAGCCGTTGTATTTTCTCTGAAGTTATGGAGACATTACTTATATGGAGAACGAGTGAAAATATATACAGACCACAAAAGTCTCAAGTATGTCTTCACACAAAAGGAGTTAAATATAAGGCAACGTCGATGGCTCGAGTTAATGAAAGATTTTGAGATAGAGCTACATTATCATCCAGGCAAGGCTAACGTTGTAGCAGACGCATTAAGCCGGAAGCCAACAATTTACTTCTTGACAACACAGAAGAAATTATTGAAGGACTTGCAAGGTCTTGGCATTGAAATAATATTTCCTGAAACAGACGGGACATTAACCAACTTACAAGTACAATCATCACTAGTAGAAAGAATCAAGACAGCATTGCCTACAGACGCCAGATTCAAAAGATTAAAAGAAAGAACAGAGGTCGGAGAGCAGACAGGACTGCATATTCATGATGATGGGACATTACGATGTGGTAATCGCCTTTATGTTTTAAATGGAGAAATTTGACAAGAGCTGATGGCAGAAGCACATAATTCAATATATTCTATTCATACGGGAGGCACCAAGATGTATCGTGACTTACGACAGTATTTTTGGTGGCATGGAATGAAAAGAGAGATAGCTCGTTTTGTAGCTAAATGTTTAATATGTCAGCAAGTAAAGGCGGAGCATCAGAGAACAGCAGGATTATTGCAACCACTTCCGATTCCAGACTGGAAGTGGAAGCACATCACTATGGACTTCGTCTCGGGTTTTCCCAAGAGTCTAAGTAGAAGAGATGCGGTATGGGTAATAGTGGACCGACTCACCAAGTCAGCCCATTTCTTACCTTTCAGAGTTGGCCAATCTACAGAAGCTTTGGCTGACTTATATATGAGACAGATCGTAAGATTGCACGGCATACCAGTCAGCATTGTGTCAAACAGAGATTCACGATTTATATCATATTTTTGGAGAAGCATGCAAGAAAGCCTTAGAACTTGTCTGAAATTTAGTACCATTATATATTACTGGTGGCCTCTGCCGTTCAAAAGACGACATGCTTTGAGGCTCCTGATTCTCCAAGAGAGTCACGCCAATCCCATATTTTAGCCAGATAGCCCACTTGGTGGAAACTTGTTCTCAAACCGCATTTACTTAGATGGTTAGGCGACCCATTGGATGAGTATATTTCAGTACTTATTGGCATATTTTTATGTATCTTGTTATGTCCCTCTGAGGACCTGGTACCTTTCCAGATATGGACGAGCTAGAGTACCCACAGGAGTACGGACCGGGACCTAACTCTACATACCTGACTGAGGAGATCCTACCCTCAGAGTATCTGTGATTATTGACGGTGTTTAGATATTTTGCTACTTCAGAATAGTCATTTTGTAGTGGATTTGTTTCCACCCGACTATCAGACTTGATACTCATTTTGGATATACATTTGTTATTCCGCATTTATTGCTACTGATTATTTGTGCTGTGGATGAGACATAGATTTTGTATGACTTGTTATGACAGTATATTACCACTGATAGATTTGCATACAGCGTACGTGTGTATATGATTTCCACATATTGGAGTTTGTATACATACGGCTGGGCGTGTTATGTATTCCTAGTCCTACGTATTTTGGGACTGGGGCGTGACAGGTTGGGGGTGTTAGAGGCAATCGGGGCAGTCGGCAGCGGCTAAGGGGTCGGTTCCAATAGGGGAAGTCGGGGATGGTGAAGGAGATAGCGGTGCTGGCGGGTGTGTTGGTTGGTCAGGCGGCTGGGACTGTCCGGTCGGGGAGGGTAGTGCCGGCGTCGTCAGGCGGCGGTGGCTTGGCGATCGGGTGGGGGTGATCTCGGCAGGGAGTAGGGTTGCGGCTAAGGTTTCCTTAGGGTGGTGGAGAGAATAGAGTTTATAGGGTTTCCCATGAGGGAATTTGTATATTTATATGGTAATGGAGTTTATGGGCTGGCCTCGGGGTTTGGGCCGGCCAGGGCTCGAGGGAGTGGGGTTGGTCCACGTGGAAGTGTTCATGGGCTGGGTCAGGTCCTGTTTGAGGTGAAATTGGCCCTAAACTAATTAAATTAATAATTAATGCACAAGGCAAAAATTAACGAATATTGCGTAGCTAAGGTGAGACGCAATGACGAGTATCTAAGGTTACACAATGGCCAGGGGGTAGTCTGGCATGTCTAAGAGATGTTCGGGGTCTTAGGTGAAAGATAACTACTGGTGTGGTGCTCCAACCTCGAAGCAACGTCAGGGTATATTAAGACGTATAATTGACGCACATTAATCCTAATTAATGCCAAATGAATCCTAGTCTCTTGATTTAATTCCAATTAACCCAGAATTAGTCGAGGGGGTTTACAGTACGGGTTATACAAGGAAAGTAAAAATGAGCCCAAATATCGTACTTGTTGTTCTTCCTACCCCATACTCTAAGCATGTAACATCCATGACATGATAATACCTCTAATAACTGCCAAGTCTCCTAGCATAAAATTTCTAACAGTAGTTATCCCTAACGCACGTTCCATACGTACAGGAGGCCAGCCTGTCACGCAAGTCCGTGTCCTACATGAGACTCACACTAGTATAACAACTGTGTCACGGCCAATATGACCTAAGAATGCCTCATGATAATGGGGTGTTCTCATAAACTAGGTCAACATGTATAGAATACGACGCCACCGTCGTTGCACCCAAGTTTCCTTGGACGCGCAGTTTATATACTAGTTAAAATATATGAACTAAATGATAGAAATAAAATGCATGCATCATATGGAATATAAATTACAGTACAATGGCAAGGTATACTTGCCTGACAAGAAAGCTGCATAGTACAAATAGCCTGCTCCTGAAGTCTCGCAGAACAATCCGATAATCCTATATATATAATATAATACAGTATAACATCAGCTATTATACTAGCACATACACAGCCAAAATTATACTGAACTCAGAGGGTACGCTAGGGGTGATACTGGTCAACTAGCAGGGTCAAATGCGCGTGTAATTATGCGGGTGTCCTATCTTAAATACTGTATCAAAATCAGACAGTCAACTAACATATGTCTAAGCCAGTACGTTAATGTACACAAAGTAGTCAACTCACAAGTTCTTAGGGTCACTTGGTCAAAAATAAATATGGGATATCCATAATTAACCTAGGGCCAGACAGAATAAATACATATATAGTCATAATTAGCATTACCATTTAATTACTTACATATATATATATATATATATATATATATATATATATATCAAACTAATATTATATACATATGCACACACACGTATGAGCACACTAGGTTAACCGACACGGTCTGCAATCCTATCAACCAACTAAACTGAACCAATATGCTAAAACCCTACACTATTCACACAAGCACACAGAAAATAAAAGGAGAAGGATAGGTTCGAACCTTGGGGTTAGCGTGCACGGGCACGAGGATCTAGGGTGACTGCTGCATGTTGTCTTTTGCGAGGGTGACGGTCTATGATGACGACGATGATGGTGATGATTATGTCAAGGGTGATGATTGGTGATGATGATGATGATACGAGGGTGATGATGATGGGGATGATGATTGTGATGATGAGGGTAATGATGATGGTGATGATAATGGTGATGATGATGATAACGATGGAGGGGATGATGATAGTGAGATGATGAGGATGGTGATGATTATGATTAAGGTGATGATGATGGTGATGATTAAGGTGATAATGATGATGATGATTAAGGTGATGGTGATGATGATTAAGGTGATGATGATAATTATGATGATGGGGATGATGGTGATGATAATAATGGTGATGATAATGTCGATGATGAAGATGAGGATAAAGAACAGGGATGACCGAAGTCGGAGGTCAGGCGAGGTCAGCGAGGTGGAGGAGCTCATGGAGGAAGGAAGAGGACAGGGAGGAGGAAGAGGAGGCTTGGGTGGCTGTGGTCAAAGAAGTCGAAGAAGGAGGTGGAGGACAGGTCAGGGTTGCTCCGTGCACGGTCGTGAGGAGTTGAAGATGGAGGTGGTGATGGTGGTGTGGAGGATCCGGGGAGGTCGGGTTCAGGCTCCTGCGGCGTTCAGTCAGGCGGAGGACAGCGGGTCGAGGGGAGAAGACGAGAGCAGGTCGGCGGGTCTGCGAGCAGAGAAGTGCTGGTGAAGGGACCGGTCTCCGGCGACTGCTCTGGCGACGGTAGACAGTGGGAGAGGAGTCGAGGGAAGAGAAGAGGACCGTGGGTGGTTGACGAACAGGATGCACGGTGGTGGTGATGGTGGTGTGGCTGACAAGCGGAGGAAGAGGAGGAAGAAGAAGAGGAGGCTCGGGTGCTGTCTTGGAGAAAGAGGTGAGCGGGTAGAGGTCCGACGAGGGGGAGAGGAGATTAGGGCAGGTGGCGGTCGAGGTGCAGGGAGGTGGATAGTGAGAGATGTATGGTGGTCACCGGAGGATGGTTGACTGGGTGTGGGTCGTCTTCGACTCCGGCGGAGGAAGGAGAAGTCATCGTGGCGAAGCTGACAGCGGGCCGTGGCTGAGGGGAAGTCGAAGAGATGGCTGCGCAGGCGGTCGGGATCCGATCTGCTCCAGCGAGAGGAAGGGGATGATAAACAGGGAGAGGGAGGGGGTTCGGCTAGATCTAGGTTTTGGGTTTTGTGAATGAAAAAGTAAAGAAAAATTTGTATTATATATACATGTAGAAAAGAAGGGTTTTAGGTTGACCTAGGGTGTTGGCCCGGTCAACATCCTTGGGATGGGCTTGGCTTCACATGGGGATGTTTGGAGGGCTAGGATTGCATTGTTTAAAATACATGGCTAGGATTTGATGAGGGGTGATGTTGAGTGCTACACACTCCAAAAATTATAGAGAAAATTTACATGACCAAATAAAAAAAAATGGGTTTCTTCATGTATTCTGTCCAATGGTGTGGACACCTCATTGCACTTTTACATAAAAGTGCCAAACAATTAGAAAATTGTACAAGATGGAAATTGGATTAAATTAATTAAAATTAATATAATAGGTGTTCTAAAATTAATTAGAAGTACATGGGACTAAAATTAGGTAGGAAACAAGTATCATGGACGTAGAAGACTCAGAGTATAATATTGTCATAATTTGGGATGTACGAAATGGGTCAAGATTATGTCTCCAATTTCGATTGGAACACACAAGGATACAAAGTTAAATTTATTTAGAATTAAATAATAACATCTACGATAAATATTGTGCGACTAAAATGTAGCACAAGAGAGCATAATTATAAGTTACACAAAGGTCATAATAGATGGCTGGCACGTCTAGGACAAGGATGCAAAATTTGTAGGAAGACAATGGCTAGTGTAGTGCTCCATTTATTGAAGCAACGTAAGGTACACTAAGTGATATAAATGTTATAAATCATATAAAACTCTGTATTTTATTTCTAATTAGACCAAAACTAAGCCCTAGTCTCTCTATCTAATCCAAGTATGCCTAATTTTAGTCGAGGGGGTTTACAATCTACCCAACTTAAACAATTTCGTCCTCGAAATTAAAATAAGGCATGGTTCTCTCTATCTAATCTTACTTGATCACAACCTAAAAGAATTTTAACTCAAGTTGACAGTGCAACTTCTACCCAACTTAGAATTTATCCACCTATCAAATAAGGCTATACATTTAAGAAAATTTTCTCAAATTATTTAATCGTGTTATTCAATCCTCAAAAGTTTTAACACCAAACATATCATATATGATATGCCCTTAATTACAAAAATAATCATCAAGTAATGTGATTGGCCTATGGGGTATATCTAGTTCTCTCAGTGTATCAAACTCATACCAAGCACGAGTGTTCGTCTTTCTGAAATAGGAAAAGACGGAGAACAACAATAAAGAATTAAGGGGAAGGTGATAGAATACAAGTACAGAATTCAAAAGGGGTTAAAGAATTCAGAAGGAAATTGTCAAGGCAGTGGTGGATTAAAATAATCATCAAGTAATGTGATTGGTTATTATTATTCTACTTTACCTTGAGATACACCAAGGTAATGTCAAGATATTGGCTCATCCTCAAGGTATAGGATTTGTGTATCAAGAGGGGTGTGTAGGTGGTGTGATACCGTATTTGGCTCAAAGCAATGTATCCACTTAGTATTAGTTTAGCTAGGAATACAAGTATGTAGTATAGTTGTATATCTTATTGAATATTTTATATAGATATATTTACGTATCTTATGATATGGAATAGTGTTGGTATCCTAGTATCCTAACATAGCTAGTATAGCCTAGATATATAGTGTATGGACCAAATATCCTAGAGATGAACTCATACAACCTAGAAAAGCTAATTTGACCAAGTTTGACTAGTTTGACCTTGAGTTGACCTAGTTTGACTATTTTGACCTAGAAATGGCTTAATGACCTATAATTAGACTAGTTTGTAGAAGCATGAAAAATACGCTGGATAGCTATACGCAGCATCTTGATGCAGGGCAGCGTAAACAGAGGACATCAGAGCCATCAAACGTGCAACAGAGCTTTTCCGCTGAGCACAGCGTAAAAATATAGGCTCAAGGACCATCCGCGTAATGCAGTATGTCTAGGCTGCTTCAGCGTAAATAGGTGCTTCATCGCCTTTATGGCGTAAAACTCATCCGCTTTCAACGCAGCATTGAAGTGTACGAGGAACGCTTCGTATTCTTCGAAATGAACCTGTCAGATCATGCAATGAGCCTGACATCTGGACTCCTGACAAAGAGTACTGAACGACTACCCAGGCGATGGGTATAATAATGGCGCGGCACTGCAACCAAGACTATCAGTTACTGCCATTTTCTTTGCGTAAACCACTTTTACACATACGAAGGAATACGCTGCCTAGTTTTACATAGACAGATGTGAGCTGTTTATGCTCCGCAGAAGACAAACAGCCTGCCACGTCAAAAGCTGTACTTCGTACAGGGCTCGAGGCACGTCTCTGCATTTAATGCGCAGAGCGGTGACAGTTTCTCGAGGCACGTCTCTGCATTTAAAGCGCCGAATACTGACAGATGCCCAAGGCACGTCTTTGTACTTGATGCACAGAAAGGTGGCAGACCTTCAAAATACGCCTCTGTATTTAATGTGCATGATAATGGCGGATCTCCACATTTAATGCAGGAGATTTGATTAAATGTTACCGAACTATCGTTTAGTGACATCCCCTTTGCGTAAACTACTCTTACGCATATAAGGGAATACGCTGCCCAGTTTTACACAGGCAGTGTATCAAACTCATACCAAGCTCTGGATTCTTCTCTCTTTCGACCATTTTCTCTCCCAATTTCTCCTTTTTGTCGACCTTGGATCTGATACTGGATTTTTTGACCAATTTCCAACCTTGGACCTCTGTCAATAGAGGTCTCTATTTATAGAGTTTTAGTGACAGTGACCACTCAATCGGTGTAAAAACATAGTAGTGGAAAGTACATTACCCTTTTACACGATGGTTACAATAACCATTGCCCGCATATAGATAACCTTTTGAATGAGCGTGTGACGCGTGTCCAACTAAGGGACAACGCGTATAACTGCTACAAAGATCACGGCGTAGAAGCCTCGTAGGTAGTTATCCTTTGTGTAGAAGAGGTTGGCGTAGAAGCCAATAACTGTCACCATGGCGTAGGAGCCAAGTAGGCGTAGAAGCCGAGTGGGCGTAGAAGCCAAGTGGGCATAGAAGCCGAGTGGGCGTAGAAGTTGAGTAGGCGTAGAGGCCGAGTGAGCGTAGAAGCCGAGTGGGCGTTTTAGCCGAAATTATAGCTTTTGGAGATATAATCAAATCTCTTGCATTAAATGCAGAGATCTGCTCCCATCATGCGCATTAAATGCAGAGGCGTATCTTCGAAGATTTGCCATCATTCTGCGTATTAAATACAGATACGCGCCTCGAACCCTGTACGAAGAGCAACTGATGATGTGGCAGTCTATTTGTCTTCTGCGGAGCGTAAGAAGCTCACGGCTGCCTGTGTAAAACTAGGCAACGTATTCCAGAGGCGTGTCTCAAAGATTTGCCATCATTCTGAGCATTAAATACAGAGATATGCCTCGAGCATTTGTCATTATTCTGCGCATTAAATGTCGAGACGTGCCTCGAGCATCTGTCAGTATTTTGCGTATTAAATGCAGAGACGTGCCTCGAGAATCTGTCACCGCTCTGCGCATTAAATGCAGAGACGTGCCTCGAGCCCTGTACGAAGAGCAGCTTTTGACATGGCAGTCTGTTTGTCTTCTGTGGAGCGTAAACAGCTCACATCTGCCTGTGTAAAACTAGGCAGCGTATTCCTTTGTATGCGTAAAAGCGGTTTACGCCAAGAAAATGGCAATAAATGACAGTCTGGGTTACTGTACCGTGCCATCATTATAGCCGTCGCCTGGGTAGTCGTGCAGTACTCTTTGTCAGGAGTCCAGACGTCAGGTTTATTGCATGATCTGATAGGTTCATTTTGAAGAATACAAAGTGTTCCTCGTACACTTCAATGCTGCATTGAAAGCGGATGAGTTTTATGCCATAAAGGCGATGTAGCACCCTTTTTATGCTGAAGCAGCCTGGACATACTGCATTACGCGGATGGTCCTTGAGGCTATATTTTATGCTGTGCTCAGCAGAAAAGCTCTGTTTGCACGTCGAGGGCTCTGAAGTCATCTTTTTACGCTGCCCAACATCAACATGCTGCGTATAGCTATCCAGCGTATTTTTCATGCTTCTACAAGACCCCCTTCAAAGCTTTTAAATTCCTCGTAATTTGAAATGCTTTGAATGAAACATGAAACGTTCCTCGTAATTTGAAACGCTCTGAATGGAGCCCGAAACGGTCAAGTCTGACACGTTCTTTCAAAGCTGACTTTATGGCGGAGTTATTGGGGATCAGTGTGATCTTTTTTGCCTATAAAAAGGCTGAGGAGTTAACCTGCTCTTCCCATATTTCCTTCACCACACAGAGATGATCGCCGGAGTTCGTCAGTTCGACTTGAGTGAGGAGAAGACCATGTTCTTCCAGCATGTAAGGAGCAGAAAAAGATGGCATCTTTGAGCAAATGTCCTCTGCAACGATGGATCATGGAAGGATATCATAGCCTCCTTTGCTCAGGATAATCAACAACTTTGTATGACGGTTCTTCGGGAGAAAGGAAGGGTCGTATTAGACCACACAGCTTGCAAGCTATATCTTCTCCCGTTGTTCGTGGACGAGGGACAAACTAGCCCTGTTGTTCATGGACGAGAGCAGACAAACTAGCTCTGTCCTCCAGTATTGAGTTGGGTGAAATATCTCAACTCAATCTGTCATTGCGTACGGAGCATGGGATCTGCATAATTTAAGCAGGCCCAGTTTTGTATCCTCCCGCCGTTTGATCATTTCTTGTCAGTTAGTTTGTGGAAACCGACTAACTGCTGGAGAAGATGGATGAAGAATTCTGCCCATACGAGAACCTGGCAGAACAGATTCTGGGCGCGATCTTCAGACGACGATGAGGAAGTCCTTTGTAGACGGGATTTCTCTCATATGTAATCATGAAAATGAAGAAAAACCCTTGTAGACTGGATTTTCCTCATATATAATCATGTTTTAATAAAATCGTCTTCTTCTGTGCATATGATCATCTTGCCATATTTTGCTGTGAAGTCTGAATATGTGTAGCTTCGACACGTCTGATACTTTACACTGACTCTGTTTAGAAAGAGTATTAGGTCCTGTCCTGTCTCTTACGCATAACTAAGGATGCACAGAAAGCCGCTTAGCAATCGAGTATTCGAACTGTCCTGCTGTTAGGAATGAGGAACCGCGTAGAATTCTGAACTGTCACTTGTGATAAACAGAATTCTTGTTCAGACCATCATCTTCAAGAATGATTTCTCGAAAATCGCTTGGAACAGGGCAAGAAAAGGCTGTCAAAAACTGAGTCGCCATCTTGAATTGTAGACAAAATATTCAGACTGGATTCTGGATGAACTTCCAATCGACCCAAGGAGAAGAGTAATTTTCAATGTTGAACTTTGTATGCTTTAGGTACTTGGGATATTTTAAGGTCAAGAAGGAGTATCTTCTGTGTGAACCCTTGTAATTGACCGCCTTGGGAATTGTTCAGATGTACTGTACTCTAGCCTGCGTATTTTTCAGATGTGCGGAAAGTCATAGCATAAAATTATAAGTTCGTAGCCTCTCGACCGTAAAAGCTGCTGAGCATGAGAGCATCCGGGCGTAGAAACTGTAGATTTGCAGCTTCTGAAAAGGAAATCTTTCGAGCGTGAAACTGTGGATCTGTTGCCTCTGAGCGTAAAAGCCACCGAGCGTGAAATCATAGATTTGTAGCTGTTGAGCGTAAAGTCGTAGGTTTGTAGCCTCTCGAGCGTAAAAGCTATCGAGCATAAAAGCATCCGGCGTAAAACCATAGACTTATAGCCTGTGAGCGTAAAACCGTAGATCTGTAGCTGTCGAGCGTAGAAAGCTCATTAGCGTAAAAACCACGAATCTGCTTTGCACGAAAACTTTTTGAATTTGTTGACTGTCCGCCTTCTCTGAGTAAATAGGCTGACGTAGTCCCCAATCATAACCGAATATTAAATGTGAGATTTGGTTCAGGATTCGTGGAGTCCATCCGAACTCTATATATACCCCAAGTTTCTGAGAGAAAAATATTCCATCCGTCTTCTGCGAAAGAAAGCCTTCGACTGTTCGAGTTCTTCTTCGTTTTTTCTCCGAGCCTTCAAAGTTTCCAATAATGGCCTCGAAACAACTCTCCTCCTCTAAGGGAAAGAAGGTTGATTCTTCTTCTCGCTCTTCTGCCCAAGCGAGAACGACTTCGGTCGGCCAAGGCGAGCTTCATTCTGAGCGAAGTGTCCCACCGACGAGCAGTGCACCCGGCCTTAAAGATAGAGCTTTTGGGATGAAAAAGAACGACTGAAAATCCTTCGCACACGTTGTACGTGAACGCGCTAGGTCATCTTCTGTGCTGATAGCCTCTTCGAGGAAGATGATGCACAGAGATGTTTCATCTTTTATGCCCATATTTCTAATTTGTCAGCGTAAAAACTCTTTATTTTCGCAGTCTGGCGTAAAAGCTTTGACTGTCGAAAGTTGGCGTATACTATATAATTTGAGTGTTACGCAGGGATGGAAATTCTGGCATAATAACTTAAATTTTGGCAGTCTGGCGTTAAACACAGACTGTCGAAAACTTTGTATATACTGCCAGTCTTGAATTTTATGCCTCGGAATGGGATCCCAGCGTAAAAGCTCAAGTTTTTGCAGTCTTGGCATAAAGTACAGACTGTTGATTTTTGGCATATGCTGCAAGATTATAGAAACTAACTTATCTTTCTTGTATTTTGCAGTTAATTTGCACGCGTCTCCATTGGCTGAGGTGATGGGTTCCACTGCTGGGATGCTGCACTCTAACTACCTGGAGGATTTGTCCCACGTGACATTTCCCTTCTCTGGACCCCAGTATCCCGAAGGAAGGGAAATTTTGATATCGGCTCAAGGAGAGTGGATGCTGTTGAGCATGATCAACGAAGAGCCCCTGACGTATATAGACGGGGACCAATACATAAAGCCGGCTTTCCTCTTCGGGGACATGATTGACAAGCAGTCCCAGACGAAGCCCAAGAAAGAACTCTGGGTTTTTCCTGCCGGGGGCTTGGTTTTATATCTGCCCAAGATGCTGAGAGACTATCCCATCTCGGCATTCTTCCATGCTACACATCCCAGGAGGATGTTGTGGACGCTGACTCCCAATCTTCACGGCAGGCCGAGGAAGATATTTCATCTGACTTGATTGACGATCAGCAGAGAATCACCGAAAGCTTCCAGAGATTCGACGCCCAATTCTTTAGCGACTTGGAGCCCGATTAGTAGAGGGTTATACTCTGCCACATTGTTAGAACAGGGCTCGCTAAGAGAATATGCTCGAGATGACGAGCTTATCAAGAGTAACCAGGACAATTCTTACTCCCGAAACCATATTTCCCCTGGGACCAGTCCTGGAGGCACCATCGAAGAACAGTTGTCATGCATCACTTTCCATTGCGAAATTACATTCTACAACTTCATCAGGAATATCCTCGTACAGTTTGGAGGCCTCTGGGATCGGATGAGCAGCTAGGAAGTCAGCCAACGCTTGGCCTTTGACGAACTTCTGAGGGACGTACACCATGTCATACGGTGTTAATAACATCGCCCAAGTCGCGAGTCAGGAATTAAGAACACTTGGCTTGTTCATCAGTACCCGAAGAGGATTGATCCTGGAGATAATGTGAATGGTTTGGCCTGTGACATAGTACTGTATTTTCTGGATAGCGAACATAAGAGCCAATCATTCTTTCTCCACTGGGTTGTACCGGTGTTCGGCTCCGACCATCATCCTGCTGAGGTAATAGATAGCCTATTCATGACCCATATCGTTCTTCTGTACGAGAAGAGCTCCCAGAGAATGATCTATCGCTCGAACATACAGCACGAATGGTCTTCCTATGACGGGAGGCACCAGAATTGGCGGACTAGTGAGGTAGCGTTTGATATCACCGAACGCTTGCTGACAGGCTTCGTCCCATACGAAGGATACACCTTTCTTCATGAGACGAGAAAAGGGCTGACTTCTCCCAGAGAGGTTGGATATGAATCTCCGGATATAAGCCAGACGACCTTGAAATCCCCTGAGTTCTCTCAGATTACGGGGCGGTCACATTTCTAAGATGGCCTTGACTTTATCAGGGTCCACTTGAATGCCTTTGGCGGTAATGACAAATCCCAGAAATTTGCCACTAGATACCCCCAGAAAGGACTTTGTAGGATTCATTTTGAGTTGATGTTGGCGCATCAATTCAAATACTGTCTTCAAGTCTTGGATGTGATTATCCTTGAGGCAGCTTTTGACAGCTACATCGTCCACGTAATACTCCACTCTCTTGCATAAATGCTCATAGAATATGTTACTCATAGCCCATTGGTACGTAGCCCCGGCATTCTTCAATCCGAAGGGCATGACCGTATAGCAATATACCCCCAATGGTGTCCGGAAGGCAGTATGCTTCTCGTCCTCAGGATGCATCTTGATTTGGTTGTATCCTGAAAATTCGTCCATGAAAGACATACGTTCAAAATCGCATATATTATCAATCATGACGTCTGTGATGGGAAGAGGAAACTCATCCTTGGGGCAGGCTACATTCAGATCTCGGTAATTGATGCAGACACATACTTTCCCATTTTTCTTCATGACCGGGACAACATTGGCGACCCAGTCGAGATGTTTTTCTTCTTGGATGAAGCTGCAGGCTATCAACTTCTTGACTTCAGCTTCGATGGCATCCATCATATCCGGGCGGAACCGGCGTTGGTGCTGCTTCACAGGCTTCGAATCGGGCAATATATTAAGCTTATGAGTAGCCACCTTTGGATCAAGACCTAGCATATCCTCATAATTCTACGCAAAGACGTCGATATATTCTTTTATCAGCTGGATAACTTTTTCCCTTTCTACTTCGGAAAGATTTTTACTGATAAATATCGGCTTTGGCGAAAGTTTATCCCCAACGTTAATTTGGATAACTTTATCTTCAGTGGGAGGTTCTCTCTGCTCGAAGTGGAACTCCCATTGTGTATCCATTTGTTGAGCCCAAGCGTTATTCTCAAACAGTTCAGATTCTTGTTCGTCTGCTTCAGAGGAATCTGTCACTACCATATTCATTGATAATGTTTGTTCGAGAGCATGAGATGAGTCGGAGGGCGCTAAGCCGTTTTGAGAAGAGGAAAAGATATCCTCGTTCGACTCAGGAGCTGCAAGGGAGGTGGTATACCCTAACCCGAAACTGGTTCGTTGGTAGTAGGGATCTCCACGCAGCGGCATTCGTCTGCCTTTCCCGTAGTTGAGAACTGGTTTCAGCTTCAAGTCATAACCCATACTTTGTATGATCTTCAAAGCTTGCGGGCTGTATCTGTGAACCTGTATTTTATTAACGTCGTCGTCGGGAGAATCCTCTTGTACAGTCGGTCTATTGCGTATGCAGTCGAAGACTATTGAACGCTGACTGCTGCAAGTAGGAGGGACAATGAAGATAGAATCCTCATGCGGTCCATATGTCGTGGTGACATTGGATGATGACGCTACTTCCCATATATACGGATGATAGGAATCTATAGCTCCCAAGAACTTTTGTGCTATAGGTTCTATATCGTCATAGGGAGAGGATTCCTGATTCAGAATTTGAGCATCAATATACTAGAAAAGAGGATCTTTATTATCATCTGAAACCTCGTTCCCGGTTGTGTTTACATCAATCGGCTATTTGCTGCGCCGAAGGTTGATGACCAAGGATGGAGGCTTCTGGTTCAGAGTGATCACTAGAGGATCACCCCCTTTTCCTGACCTGGTTTTGTTCAGGTGGATAGCCATAAGCTCCATGGTTTTTGGACGAGTAGTCCGTCCTTTCACCTTGATTGATAGAGGTTGTTCGGCAGAGGGTTCTTCTGGTTCCCGGTGGGATTCCTTCTCTGCTTCGCCTGATACCTCTTCCATGTAGTCTTGAGAGTACAACACGGCATCGGAGTAGTAGGATTCTACTCCTCTAAATGGGTTCAGGTTAGCAAACTCCGTTTGTATTGTTCCTTGTGCGTCTACATATTTAAAGCATTGATGTAGAGTCGAAGGAACGATGTTGTGGTCGTGGATCCAAGGTCTGCCCAGCAGAATGTTGTAGGATACCTCTGAATCAATGACATAACATGTAGCCACTGATCTAAGGTCGCCAATCTGGATCCTCAGACGAATCTTTCCCAATAGCTTGCTTTTTCTGGCGTTGAAACCCACGATTGTAGTGGTGATGTAGGCTAATTTGCTGGTAGGAATCCTCAGAGGTCTGAGCAGACTATAAGGGATGATGCTGATTGATGATCCTGGATCTATGTGAATCCGGTCGACCTCCATGGAACCGATGTATCCAGTATAATAGAGGGGTCTGTCATGCCTGTTATGTTTTAACAGTATGTCATCTTGAGTGAAAGTGATGTTCGGGACCACCTCCATCACACTGTGGCATTGAGGACATGCCACGGGTTCTTCGTCAGGAAACTTAAGCTTGGTCAAGTATGCATCCGCCTGTATCAACGCTTCACTCAGGGCCTGATGAGTGTCTTGAGAGAGCCTGAGTAGTTCGAAGATGGACAACCTGGCTGGTGTATTAGCCAATTTGGCCAGGATGTCGAAGTTGTATGGCTTCTCTAAACCTTTGTTTTGAATGTTTTTCAAAGGTTTATCGAAACACACTTCCTTTTGCTTTCCTTTGTCCGCCGAAGTTGGTCTCGAAGGACCGGCCCCTGGTATGGCGGGCTCTGGTTCTGACGGCTTGGTAGCTGAAGCGTCTGCCGGTGCATCTTCCTGACTTGCTCCATGGTCCTTGAGGTAAGCTTTCCCCGAACGGGTTCCAGTAACCAAGACCTCATCTTCTAACGCCGAGTCTGCCACAACCATGTGACATGGTTTGCGCTTCGAGTTCTTCTTAGACTTAGCCTTAGCAGCTTGAGTCTCTTTCTCGATCCCGGGCACCAAATCTGGATGAACCCACATAATCTTGCCTCGCTGGGAAGTTAGGGGTACCAGGTCATGATTTTGACCTCTAGCTGGAGGGAGATTAACGATGTTCATCGTCGTCCGGGAAATAGGTGTAACACCATCCGGGACTTCTTGGGGAGGCAGATTACCAAATTACAGAGAGATCATATTGGCTGTGACCGTCTTCTCGCTGTTGCGCAGAGTGATGGCCTTAGCATCGATCAGCTCCTGGATCTTCCTCTTTAGTACATAACACGCCTTTGTGGGGTGGTGTATGTACCTATGGAAGACACAGTACTTGGGGTTATTGGTACTGTCGGCTTCATTGGTTCGTCTCACCTCAGGAAGGGTAATCTTGCCACTTTTGACGAGACATTCGAATATGCTCGGAATATCATCGTCGTCGAAAGAGTATACTTGAACGGGCCTGGAAGTCCCAGGTTTCGTCTGCGTGGTAGCCACAGTCTTTTGCCTGGACGTGTTGATCGCCAGAGCTTCTTTACCCTTGGTACCACGAGGATGGTCGATGTTGAAGGATGACCTCTTGTCTTTATCAGAGGCCGAGATCATGATGCCATTATTGTGCACCTTCTGACAGTTGTCCTCCGCGGCTACCGCTGAGATGATGAACAAGGGCCAATCATGGAACTGATATGGTCCTGTGAACACCGAGATCACGGGAAGAAGGTTCTTCCTGCAGATGTCTACCAATGTCGAGTCTGGAACTCCTTGAGGCATTTGCAAAGTGGCTTGACAAAAATGTTCGATGAAAGTACGAACATTCTCTTTTTCCTTCTGCTTGACTTCGATGAGAGAGGACATAGACATGTCCATCCCTCCCTCGTAGAATCGCGTAAAGAATAAAGCCTTGAAGTCTTCAAAGGAAGTAATGTAGTTGTCCGCCAGACTTCGATACCACTGATAAGCTACCCCCGAGAGACAGCCCTTGAACACCCGAGTGAGGAGGGCGTCGTTCCCTTGTAATAACACCGTCATCATACTGAAGTAGTTCATGTACTGACTCGGTGATATTTTTTCCTCGAACAAAGCCATAGTCTGTGGTTTGTATCTAGGAGGGAAAGGGACCTCTTCCCAGATAGCTGGGTAAGGTTGGTTGATTCCCAAATTCTTGAGCTGATCCTTGTGCTTCAGGGCGTCAAATTGGGCTTTCAACTCCCGTACTGCCTGTATCGGATCTTCAGCCGGTAGCGGGACCACGGAGTGATGAGGAATCGATTGTATCGTGACTCCGACGGGAGGTAATACATTCTCCGAGTGAGGAAGCGGAGGAACTACTGACTCTTGATCTAGAGCAGGCTCTTGGATCGCGTTGGATGGTGGTAAGTCCACCCCCACACGTATCTGAGTTGGAGGGACCGATGCTTGAGCCATAGCAGCTGTGTGTTGAGTCAGCATCATCTGGTGCATGTTCACCATCATGGATTGTATTTCTTTCAGAGATGTCTCCAGTACATTAATGCATTGCTCAGCGCTCCCCGATGGGGAAGCTTCCTCGTGTTTATCTCCAATGGCATAAACTCCCATCTCCCTGGGTGTCATTGAAGGATTAGTATAGGTCTCTGTTGAAGTTGACTCTATACTTTCAATATCTGATTCAGGAGACTGGCGACCCCCAGCTTCGGAATCAGAAGAGTACGAAGTCGGTTGTCGCGACCTCGAACGGGTGTTTCGGAACACCCCGGCTTCAGTGTTCCTAAGGAGCTGGTTGAATCTCCTTCGGCTCGGAGCTCTAGAGGGATGACATCTTGAGCTCGATCTTCCTCTAGGTATGTGTGAAGCCATATTCACTGATGCATGGGTGGGCTCTTTCTCTTGGAAAGACGGAGAGCAGCTCAACCGATCGAAAACCGACCGTTTTGCTTCAGAACAACAACAATTAATTACAATCCTATGACTATTACAATAGTGCTCGTTAGGAGGCGTAATAGACATGCTGGAAGATCCCCTATCCTTGCATTTCTGGATGAGGTACCCACGCAGGTCAGGAGGATTTACAAAAGAGGAAGAAGAAGATGGCTTGTTCCTTCTGTTCACGTCAGTGGGCATGCGGATATTGGGAACCATAGTTTTCCCTGTGCCACCTGTATACAATAGGTTGGCCATCTGGGTGGCGGATAATCCCCGAGGAGGGTGTCTTTCCGTAATTTGAGCCTTCTTTACGCTGAGGGATTTCACCTGGCGTAATTCGGGCTAGCGTAAAGCCGAGGAGGTCCTCAGTCGGCCGTCAGCCTCTCGCGTAATCCGGAGGGCTGGAAGATTCTTCCCTTGCTGGCGTAAAGGCCGAGAAGTTGAGCAGTCCGCCACTTGCTTTCCCTTGCGTAGACTGCAGGGATCATCTGCTTTTCCGCAGAGGGCAGATGCATCTTTACGCGCGGAGCACGTTTGGAACTTCTGATTTGGCGCTAAGGCATTGTCAGAAATTTTGTCTATTCCGCCAGGGACGGGAGACTGGTTTCTACGTGCAGAGCGCAGTGTAGGCTTCGGGACTAGCGCTGAGGCATTGTCCGAAGTTTTATCTGTTCTGCCAGGGATGGGAGACTGAATTTTACGTGCAGAGCGTGGAGTATACTTATGGATTAGCACTGAGGCATTATCCAAAGTTTTGTCTATTCCGTCAGTGACGGGAGACTAAATTTTACGCGCAAGGCGCGGAGGGAGCGATGCTACAACCTCGTTGGTCGGAGAGGTCGGAGAGTCGACAGGAATGGTAGGAAATGTCTTGGGCATCCAGACCTTACGCAGCTTCCTGTTGTCTTGGACAGAGAGAGAGTGAGAGCTACCCCCTGTTTGAAGCATGTCTTCATAGGCAGACAGGTCGAACTGGACGACCAAGGTCTTCTTTACGGATCCCATGGATACCGCATCGTGTTGAGCAATTGCTTCCTCGTCAGAAGAGAAAGATATCCCCAGCAAAGTCGCCATCTTGTGTTTGATGATAAATGAAAGAAATATAGAAATGAGGTTTATATGAAACCCGCCCTTCTTGGGTTTACAAACAAGATTGTACAATTTAATCCTACACGAGGATGTCGAGTATAATATATTTAATCTGGGTACATATTACTATAGGAGTCTGATCTGCAGTCGATCACTCTGTCCCTTGGACCACACGATGATGAAGAAGTGCCGTAGAAGACAGTAAGCAGCTTTGAAGTTTGCTAAAGAGAGTGGATGCTCGATGCCAAAGTCGTCGATCGCTACTCTTTGCCTGAGCTCTGGATTCTTCTCTCTCTCGACCGTTTTCTCTCCCAATTTCTTCTTTTTGTCGACCTTGGATCTGATACTGGATTTCTTGACCAATTTCTGACCTTGGACCTCTGTCAATAGAGGTCTCTATTTATAGAGTTTTAGTGACAGTGACCACTCAGTCGGTATAAAAACCGAGTAGTAGAAAGTACAACACCCTTTTACACGATAGTTATAATAACCATTGCCCGCGTATAGATGACCTTTTGAATAAGCGTGTGACACCTGTCCAACTAAGGGACAACGCGTATAACTGCTGCGAAGATCACGGCGTAGAAGCCACGTAGGTAGTTATCCTTTGTGTAGAAGAGGTTGGCGTAGAAGCCAATAACTGTCACTATGGCGTAGGAGTCAAGTAGGCATAAAAGCCGAGTAGGCGTAGAAGCCGAGTGGGCATAGAAGCCGAGTAGGCGTAGAAGCCGAGTAGGCGTAGATGCCGAGTGGGCGTAGAAGCCGAGTGGGCATTTTAGCCAAAATTATAGCTTTTGGAGATATAATCAAATCTCTTGCATTAAATGCAGAGATCTGCCCCCATCCTGTGTATTAAATGCAGAGGCGTGTCTTCGAAGATTTGCCATCATTCTGCGCATTAAATGCAGATACACGCCTCGAACCCTGTACGAAGAGCAACTGATGATGTGGCAGTTTGTTTGTCTTCTGAGGAACGTAAGAAGCTCATGTCTGCCTGTGTAAAACTAGGCAGCGTATTCCAGAGGCGTGTCTCGAAGATTTGCCATCATTCCACGCATTAAATGCAGAGATGTGCCTCGAGCATTTGTCATTATTCTGTGCATGAAATGCAGAGACGTGCCTCGGGCATCTGTCAGTATTCTGCGCATTAAATACAGAGACGTGCCTCTAGAATCTGTCACCGCTCTGTGCATTAAATGCAGAGACGTGCCTCGAGCCCTGTACGAAGAGCAGCTTTTGACGTGGCAGTCTATTTGTCTTCTGTGGAGCGTAAACAACTCACATCTGCTTGTGTAAAACTAGGCAGCGTATTCCTTTGTATGCTTAAAGGCGGTTTACGCCAAGGAAATGGCAGTAAATGACAGTCTGGGTTGCTGTGCCGCGCCATCATTATAGCCGTCGCCTGGGTAGTCGAGCAGTACTCTTTGTCAGGAGTCTAGACGTCAGGTTTATTGCATAATCTGACAGGTTCATTTTGAAGAATACGAAGTGTTCCTCGTACACTTCAATGCTGCATTGAAAGCGGATGAGTTTTACGCCATAAAGGCGATGTAGCACCCTTTTTACGCTGAAGCAGCTTGGACATACTGCATTACGCGGATGGTCCTTGAGCCTATATTTTACGCTGTTCTCAGCGAAAAAGCTCTGTTTGCACGTCGAGGGCTCTGAAGTCATCTTTTTACGCTGCCCAACATCAACATGCTACGTATAGCTATCCAGCGTATTTTTTATGCTTCTACATGTTTGTCTAACCAGCTGAGTCAACTATATATCTCAATCCATGTAAAGTAGTCATGCAAAGAGCGAACCAAGCGCACTAAGGTTGTCCAGACCATAATACACTGATTCTGATTAAAAAATTGTATCATTGTGTGGTTGATCAGACCCCAATAATACATATGACATGAACAAGCTCGATAAAAGAATAACCTTACAAAACTAGGCTATAATAGTAGTATAAGTCGAGGTAGTTCCAAAAATATAAATACGTTGGATTATAATGAAAGACGGTATAACCTGTATGGAGATATGGGTATAAATTATGTGATTTAAAACTAAAGAATTATTATCACATCATAATCTAAAAGAACAACTCAAACCATCAAGCTCTAACTACTAAGCACATAATTTCAAAATTCAAGATTACAACTATAATCCTAGCAAACTATATATACTAACATAGAATAAAATTACTTGGTTAACAATCAGAAGGGTTAGGTGGCATGAATTCAAAGATGAAGAAAAGAAAAACATAATTAGTTGTCGCACAAATAGCGAGCGTTAAGGTTTTAGAGGAACAAGATATGAAATTAAAATAGAGAGACTCCGGATAATATCATGGTTTCCTAAGAAAGGGTGGTATGCTAATCTCTGTGTTCGAGGTATGATCAAGGAAAGTATTGTATTCATTCCTCTTGGCTTGCTAAGGTACTGCTCTGCTAATATTAAGACAAGAAGATAAATTTATAGTTCTCTAATACCATCTCACTATGAAATTTAGGTTTATTCCTAATATTCAACCTTAGATTTCTATTGGTTCCTCAATACTAGGGTCAAATAATATGATCAAATTTCCAACTAACCCTAGTAGTGTCTATACTACTCTCAAGTTATTCATAAATATATCAAAGGATAATGGTAAATCAATCTACAATTAAGGGATGCTAGGGTTCATTAGGTATGCTAAACTTAGTGATGTGTCAATATTCTAGTTGAATTCTTAGTAGAAATATTATCCTAATTATTATCCTAACAACAAGGATTCCTATATTCAAGGAGAAGACTATGCTCAAGAAACTATTGGAGAAGCACATGAATCAAGCACGATGCAATTATTTAAATAGAACAGATTGGAAAAAAGGTGAGTCATAGTCAATTTTGGATAAGATCCTATACTCTAATCCTATTTGCAGGCTTGCTCGGTACAGTAACGTAACCGAGACAATATGCTCTCGACCTGCATGGGCCACCACTAAAAATATGTCATGCCCCAGTCCCAAAATACGTAGGACTAGGAACACGTAAGCATGCCAGCTGCATGTATATGGAAAATCCAATATATGAAAACCATCACATATGCGTACGCTGTATTATGAACAATAATTCACAAGTGGTATAAACTATATCAAGTCACAGGACATAACTAAATCTCATCCACAGAAATCATAAATAAATGAATAACCAATAACTATGTAAATAAATCTCAATATGAAGTATCAAAGAATGCTAGTCGGGTGGAAACAAATCCACTACCAAACTAGAATATAAGATAAATAAAACAAACACATCAACTAATAATCACGGGGCTCGAAGAGAAGACCTCCTTGAAACATAAGTAGCAAGTACGGATCTGCGCTCCTACTAAATGTCATGAACATATATACCTGAATAGGGACCGGGTCCTAATAGGGACATAACAAGATACATAAAAGTATGCCAATAAAGTACTAAATAAATATTCAATGGGTCACCTAACCATCTATGTGAATGCACGTTAAGAACAACTTTCTTACAAGTGGACTATCTGGACATAAATGGGATTAGCATATTCTCTTGGAGATTCAGGGGCCTACAAAGCATGTCGTCTTTTGAACGCCAGACGCCGCCAGTAATAGGGGTCATCACCACCGCATATCTCCGGTGGAGCGTACGGGTTACACAAGAAAAGTGCAAATGAGCCCAAATATCGTACTTGTTGTTCTTCCTACCCCATGCTCTAAGCATGTAACATCCATGACACGATAATACCTCTAATAACTGCCAAGTCTCCTAGCATAAAATTTCTAGCAGCAGTTATCCCTAACGCACGTTCCATACGTAAGAAGGCCAGACTGTCACGTAAGTCCGTGTCCTACATGAGACTCACACTCGTATAATAACTGTCTCACGGCCAATGGGACCTAATAATGCCTTATGATAATGGGGTAGTCTCATAAACTAGGTCAACATGCATATACATAATAAAAACAGAATACGACGCCACCGTCGTTGCACCCAAGTTTTCGTGGACGTACAGTTTATATACCAGTTAAAATATATGAACTAAATGACAAATAAAATGCATGCATCATATGGAATATAAATTACAGTACAATGGCAAGGATACCTGCCTGGCAAGAAAGCTACATAGTACCAATAGACTGCTCCTAAAGTCTCGCAGAACAATCCGATAATCCTATATATATATATAATATAATACAGTACAACATCAGCCATTACACTAGAACATACACAACCATAATTACACTGAACTCAGAGGGTACGCTAGGGGTGATACTGTTCAACTAGCAGGGTCAAATGTACGTCTAATTACGCGGGTGTCCTATCTTAAATGATGTATCAAAATCAGACAGTCAACTAACATTTGTCTAAGCCAGTATGTTAATGTAAACAAGGCGGTCAATTCACAAGTTCTTAGGGTCACTTGGTCAAACGTAAATATAGGATATACATAATTAACCTAGGGCCAGACAGAATAAATACATATATAGTCATAATTAGCATTATCATTTAATTACTTATATATATATATATATATATATATATATATATATATATATATATCAAACTAATATTATATACATACGCACACACACGTACGAGCACACTAGGTTAACCGACACGGTCTGCAATATTCTATCAACCAACTAAACTGAACCAATATGCTAAAACCCTACACTATTCACACAAGCACACAGAAAATAAAAGGAGAGTGACAGGTTCGAACCTTGGGGTTAGCGTGCACGGGCACGAGGATCGAGGGTGACTGCTGCAAGTTGTCTTTGGCGAGGGTGACGGTCTACGATGACGACGATGATGGTGATGATTATGTCGAGGGTGATGATTAGTGATGATGATGATGATGATGATGAGGGTGATGATGATGGGGATGATAATTGTGATGATGAGGGTAATGATGATGGTGATGATGATTGTGATGATGAGGATGATGATGATGATTAGGTTAATGATGATGATGATGGAGGGGATGATGATGGTGAGATAATGAGGATGGTGATGATTATGATTAAGGTGATGATAATGGTGATGATTAAGGTGATGATGATGATGATTAAGGTGATGATGATGATTATGATGATGGGGATGATGATGAGGATGATAATAGTGATGATAATGTCGATGATGAAGATGAGAATAAAGAACAGGGATGACCGGAGTTGGAGGTCAGGTGAGGTCAGGGAGGTGGAGGAGCTTAGGAAGGAAAAAGAGGACATGGAGGAGGAAGAGAAGGCTCGGGTGGCTGTGGTCGAGGCAGTCGAAGAAGGAGGTAGAGGACAGGTCAGGGTTGCTTCGTGCACGGTCGTGGGGAGTTAAAGATGGAGGTGGTGATGGTGGTGTGGAGGATCCGGCGAGGTCGGGTTCAGGCTCCTGTGACGTTTAGTCAGGCGGAGGACAGCGGGTCGAGGGGAGGAGACGAGAGCAGGTCGACGAGTCTGCGAGCAGGAAAGTGCTGGTAAAGGGATCGGTCTCCGGCGAGTGCACCGGCGGCGGTGGAAAGTAGGAGAGGAGTCGAGGGAAGAGAAGAGGACGGCGGGTGGTTGACGAACAGGATGCATGGTGGTGGTGATGGTGGTGTGGCTGACAGGCGAGGGAAGAAGAGGAAGAAGAGGAAGAAGAAGAGGAGGCTCGGTTGCTGTCGTGGAGGAAGAGGTGAGCGGGGAGAGGTCCGACGAGGGGAGAGGAGATGAGGGCAGGTGGCGGTCGAGGTACAGGGAAGTGGACAGTGGGAGATATCTGGTGGTCGAGGAGGATGGTTGACTAGGTGCGGGTTGTCTTCGACTCCGGCGGAGGAAGGAGAAGTCGTCGTGGCAGAGCTGACAGCTGGCCGTGGCTGAGGGAAAGTCGGAGAGATGGCTGCGCAGGCGGTCGGGATCCGATCTGCTCTGATGAGAGGAAGGGGATGATGAACAGGGAGAGGGAGGGGTTCGGCTAGATCTAGGTTTTGGGTTTTGTTAATGAAAAAGTAAAGGAAAAATTGTATTATATATACATGTAAAAAAGTAGGGTTTTAAGGTTGACCTAGGGTGTTGGGCCGGTCAACATCCTTGAGATGGGCTTGGCTTCACATGGGGATGTTTGGAGGGCTAGGATTGTATTGTTTAAAATGCATGACTAGGATTTGATGATGGGGTGATGTTGAGTGCTACACACTCCAAAAATTATGGAAAAAATTTACATGACCAAATAATAAAGGAAAAATAGGTTTCTTTATGTGTCGTGTCAAATGGTGTAGACACCTCAATGCACTTTTGCATAAAAGTGCCAAACAATTGGAAAATTGCACAAAGATAGAAATTGGATTAAATTAATTAAAATTAATGCAATGGGTGTTCTAAAATTAATTAGAAGTACATGGAGCTAAAATTAGGTGGAACACAAGTATCATGGACGTAGAAGACTCAGAGTAGAATATTATCATAATTTAGGTTGTACGAAACGGGTCAAGATTGTCTCCAATTTCGATTGGAATGCACAAGGATACAAAGTTAAATTTATTTAAAATTGAATAATAACGTCTGCGAAGAATATTGTGTGACTAAAATATAGCACAAGAGAGCGTAATTATAAGTTACACAAATGTCAGAATAGATGACTGGCACGTCTAGGACAAGGGTGTAAAATTTGTAGGAAGGCAGTGTCTAGTGTAGTGCTCCAATTATCGAAGCAACGGTAAGGTACACTAAGTGATATAAATATTATAAATCATATAAAATATCATGTTTTATTTCTAATTGGACCAAAACTAGCCCTAGTCTCTCAATCTAAGCAAAGTAGGCCTAATTTTGGTCGAGGGGGTTTACAGGCTCACTTTTGAATAGATTGGCACTACGGCGCACTTTTTAAGAACATGGCACTGCGACGCACTTTTTAAGGAAATGACACTGCGACGCACTTTTGAAGAAAATGGTACTGCGGCGCACTTTTGAAGAGATTGGCACTGCGTCGCACTTTTGAAGAATATGGCAATATGACGCAATTTTGAAGAGAAATGACACTCCAACACACTTTTGAAGAGATTGGCACTACGGCTGGGTCGCTAAACGACAACCTAGGTCTACGTACCGTAGCTCTATTGTAATGATGAGCTTTGACTCTTCAGTTTCTGCATCTGTCAGCTATCATTCTGCTGCATTAGATGTTGAGAAAGAAGATTGTTTGTGTGCCATATTTCATAATATTAAGAAAGTGCACTACTTTTATACTCTTTGAATAGTGCGCCATCGTCTGAAATTAACGGAAAGTGCGCCAAAGTAAGAAAATACGCGTTGTTCTTCTGGAACAAGTAGAAAGTGCGCCATTCTTCTACTTGTTGGATTTATTTATAGAAAACTGTGTCATCTATATAAGGCGCACTTTTTATTCTTCTACAAGACCCCCTTGAAAGTTTTTGAATTCGTTCAGATGAATTCAAAATTACTTTGAATTTCAAACATAAAAGTTGTTGAGATGTTTTGTGCACTCACTCTGGACAGAATCCTAACAGATTTGCTAACGTGGTTGTAGGCATGCACGTATCTTTGTCTTGCTTTTTTGGTTATGATGCGGTCTTTGAGGAGACGCAGAAGACTTTTTCGGAGATACGGACAACTTTTTAGGAACAATTTTTGAGAACTATGCCATAATTGGCATGTCTTCTCTTATAAATAGGAGCAAAACTTTACCCAGCATTCCCAGACTTATCTTTTTCTTGCTGTGAGACTTGAGTATGGCCACTGTTAAGTGCGAGTCTACGAAGATAACCGTAGCAGTATGGCTCCATCGGCTTTGCTGTTCGCCGAGAAGATGCAAGAGGAGATGCTTCTCAATGATGGGTGGGAGACTCGTCTGGAGATCGTTGTCGATTAGCTCTTTGTGTGATAGAGCATGGAAGGATATCATAGACTTTGTCGTTCATATTGAACAAATAAATTACCTAGAAGTCTGTTCGTTGTCTTCAAACCTAGCTCGCTGGAATCACTCTCTTAACATGGCCCCTATGCTGATTACGAGGTTGGGATTAGAATTCCAACCGGGGCTTTTAGCGGTGGTGCTAGATGGCGATAGCGGAACAGCTTCCGTTCGACTCGCCATATCCTCCATTGAGTGCGACATAAATGGGGCTGTGCTAATTTAAACATGCCTAGTCCTGTATAGCATCCTCGTCCATAGCATGGATTTATTTTCTATATATTGTAGTTTGTACTGAGGAGCCTATTTCTTCTACGTCTCAGTTTATCTGCATCGGGAGCAGATGGCACGCAAAGATGGGGATAGCTCTGTAATAGATCCCCATCAAATAAAAATCCAGATGTAATAGATTTTCATATATATAATCATGATTTTTAGAATAAAAATCTAGCTGTGATAGATCTCCATCATATGTAATCATGGTTAAGCATCAATAAAATTTTAGTTTTAACTTCATTGTGCCGTATGCTTATTGCTGACTGAAGGCTTTGGTCGAAGTACGCCAGAAAAGACTGAATATGTTGACTTTCCTTTGCCATCCTATTATATGTTGACTTTCCTTTGCCATCCTACTAATACTCGCATAAAAGTGCATTCAGATAAAACTGGATTTTCTGTGCACTGTGCAATTTATCGTACGCATTTTTGAAACTTGTCCGGTCATGCGTACTATACAACATTTTTTGTCAATCAGACAAATGTGCACACATGGGAATCCTCTAACCAACATTGTCTTTTCCTTATTTTTTATCAATAAAGAAATTTTGTTTTACTTTAGTGATACTTTCAAATCGAGACCCTTTGAATATATATACATCTTCTCAGAGGTATTATGGACATGGCAGGATAATTATGTGGGAGAATATTGTAGATGTATCACTCGAGGCATACTCGTACTGAGTACAAATGATAAATTTTATATGATGCAATACTATCAGAGGTGATGTGGACATGATAGTTCACTAGTTTACTCTACCGAGGGGGAGTAGAAAGAGTAGTTCAGGGGCAAACTATTATCCTCTTTTTAAGGGATAATAAATAAAATATGATTCAGAGGTAATATAGACATGAATCACTTTACACTTATTGACTGGTGAGTAAACGTGTGAGATTATTTCTAATCCAACTGGGGATCAGGAATATGATATCCTTAAAACAACTAGGCTTTAAGAATAGAATATTTTGGTTGGAGAGAATTTTTTAGATGATCTCAACGAGAGTGTTTCGTTGGATCTGAGTATTATCCCGCTGGAGAACTTTGAGGACCCATTACTTATGTCTTATTCAAAAATAAATATAGGTAATAGTTCGAGAGGCCGTGTAGGCTATGGGTTGCTGGAGATTAAATAAAATATATCTACTGTACATCTTATTTTAATCTGATGAAGATGGAGAAGAATATATCGTGCTTAGTCATAATACTTCTTGAGGAATTTGTCGTTGATAGGCATCATTATCAAATCTCCATTAGGCTTAGCAAGCCTGTAGGCTCCGTTGGAGAATACTATCTCCACTATATAGGGACCTTCCCATTTAGCCTGGAGTTTGCCTTTGCTCTTATGGGTTATGAACATAGGTCTCCTCACTGAAAGGATAAACTCACCGACCTGTAATATTCTTTCCTTGACCTTTCGATTAAAAGCTCTTAAAATACGTGCTTGGTATAGTTTAATGCACTATTGAACGTACATGCACTTTTCATCCAATGCTTCTAATTCTTGCAAGCGTAATCGATCATTATTCTCTACTATTAGCTCATTAGCAATAGCTATTCTGAGAGACGGTATCTGGATTTCGAGTGGAATGACCACTTCACATCCATAGACCAGAGATAATAGTATACAACCAGTTGGAGTTTGAACTACCGTACGATAAGCCCATAAACATTCCCCGAGTTTCTCATTCCAATCACGTTTGTTTAATGAGACAAACTTTGAAGGAGTTTGATTATGGTCTTGTTGAAGACTTTTGCTAAGCCATTGGCTGCTGGATTGTAGGCTGTAGATGCTACATTTTGGATCCGATTCTTGTCATAGAACCGATAGAATGCTTGACTGACAAATTGTGGCTCGTTTTCATGTATTATCCTCCGGGGAATACCGAAATGATAGATAACATGGTGTTTGACAAAGTTAATTATGTTGGATATTTTAACTTCGATAAGCGGGACTGCTTCTGCCCATTTGGAGAAGTAATTGATTATTGCAAGTATAAACCTATGTCCTCTAGAAGAAAAAGAGCTAATTGGACCAATAATATCTATTCTCCAAGCTTCAAAAGGCCAGGAGGCAGTTGTAGGGTGAAAGAACTCTGCTGGTTGGTGGATAAAATTAGCATGAATTTGACATGATCTGCATTTACGGGCGTAGTCTACGTCATCTGCCACCATGGTGGGACAATAATAACCCATTCTCTTGAGACAGTCTTGTAATCTAGGACCCGACTGATGTGCTCCACAGATGCCATCATAAGCCTCACGGAGTGATTGTCTCGCTTCAGGGTTGGAAAGACAATGTAGCAGCAATTAAGAACGACGATATAATATTTTGGATGATGCGTCATAGTAGAATCAGAGTGAGTGTCTTTTAATGGAAGTGACTTCTTTTAGATCTTCTGGAAGAATCCCATAAGCAGCATAGTCTATAAAATGGTCTCTCCAATATTTATCCATGGAAGTTAAAGTTATGACGTAACTCTGTTCAACGTTCAAGTTATTTTTTGTACATAACAACTCTCATCATGTTATCATAATTGAGTGTCATCTCTTTAGGGGTACAACCAATGATGCTGCTAGACCGGCCAAAGCATCAGCTTCCATATTTTTAAATGAGGCACATGCTCGATGAAGAATCCTTTAAAAGTAAAAGTTAGTTCGATTGCCACTTGATAATATGGGATATGGTCTTCATGTCGAACCTCATACTCTTCCCTGATCTAATTTACTATCATTTTAGAATCTCTGTAGGCTTCAAGATATACTATGTCCAATTCTTTAGCTAATTGGAGACCGATGAGTAGAGCATTTTACTCTGCCATGTTATTGGAACATGGTTCACTGAGAGAATATGCCCGATGAATGAGTAGTTTGTTATGAGATACTAGGACTATGCCAACTCCAGCTACTATGTTGCCTTTGGGTCCTATTCTTGATGCGCCATCAAAGAATAGTTGACAGGTGTTATCTCCCATTGCCATATTAGATTCTAAGACTTCATCTGGGATGTCATCATATAGTTTGAAAGTTTTCAGTACAGGATAAGCTGCCAGGAAATCAGCTAGCGCTTGACCCTTCACTACTTTTTGCCAGATATACACCATGTCATAAGGTGATAACAGTATTACCCATGTAGCCAACCGAGAATTAAGTATGCTCGACTTGGTCATCAATACCCAGAGGGGATTTACTCTGTATATGACATGAATTATTTAAACTAACACGTAATATCGTATCTTCTGAATTACAAATATCAAAGCGAGGCATTCGTTTTCCACCGGATTGTATCAATGTTCAGCATTGACCATCATACGACTAAGATAATAGATCGCATGTTCATGGACTTTGTCACTCTTTTATGCAAGAAGAGCTCCTAGGGAGTGATCTATTGCTCAAACATACAACAAAAAGAGTTTTCCTACGATTAGAGACATCAAAACTGGTAAATTTGTTAAATATTGTTTGATGTCATCGAATGATTGTTGACATACTTCATTCTAGACAAAGGATACGCCTTTCTTCATTAACTGAGTGAACGATCGACATCCCCGAGAGATTGGAGATGAACCTCCTAATGTATGCCCGACGACCTTAAAGACCACGATGTTCTTTGAGATTACGCGGAGGCTGCATTTTGAGGATAACTTTAATTTTATTGGGGTCAATGTGAATATCTTTGGAAGTTATAACAAATCCAAGGAACTTGCCACTGGAGACTCCCAGAAACGATTTAGTTGGATTCATCTTCAACTGGTGGTGGAGCATCAATTCGAACACAGTTTTTAAATCTTGAAGGTGATCATCTTTGTAGCGACTCTTGACATCGATATCATCCACAAAGCATTCTACTATTTTTCGTAAATGCTTCTGGAAAATTATACTCATGGCTCGTTGATATGTTGCACCCACCTTCTTCAAGCCGAAGGGCATGATTGTATAACCGTAAACTCCCAATAGTGTATGGAAAGAGGTATATTTTTTATCATCAGGCGATATCTTGATCTGATTGTATCCTTATAATCCATCCATGAAGGAAATACGTTCAAAGCCACATGTATTTTCGATCATGACATCTGTGATGGGAAGAGAAAATTTATATTTTGGACATGCCGAGTTGAGATCTCGATAATCTACACAGACCCAGACATTTCTATTTTTTTTATGACTGGAACGACATTGGCTACCCACTCTGGATGTTGATCTTCTCGAACGAAGTCACATGCTATGGGTTTTTTGACTTTTGCTTCAATTGCATCCATCATATTCGGACGAAACCGTCGTTGTTGCTGTTTTATCGGTTTTGCATTTGGAAGAATATTGAGCTTGTGTGTGGCTATTTGAGGATCTAGGCCAAGCATATCCTCATAACTCTAGGCAAAGACATCGATATAATCCTTTATTAGCTGGAGTAAAGCGTGTTGATTTTCTTTAGGAAGACTCTTGCTAATGAAGATTGGTCTTGGGGAAGATTCTTCTTCTACATCAATTTGGACTATTTTATCCTCTGTAGGTGGTTCATGTTACTCAAACCGAAGCTCCTATTGAGTATCCATTTATTGTGCCCATGGATCATTCTCGAATGGTTCTGATAGTTCAACGTCTTCCTCATCTGGGGTGTTGACACCATATTTACAGAGAAAGCATGTTTGAATACGTCGCCCATACTTTCGTCAGAATCCCACAATGATGAGTCAAAAGAATGAGAATATGTCTCTTCTTCTGATTCTGAACTTTCAGGACTTGTTGATGGTGTAACATATCCCAAATCACGAGCAGTCTGTTGGTAGTATATTTCTGGCTTGCCTTTAGGAAAGAGGTAACGTATAGGATTTTTTTGCCTTTTCCATAATTTAGTCCCAAGCCAGATTTTAAGTTGTAGCCCATTCTGTATATGATGTTCTTGGCTGGTTGGCTGTAACGATACGGTTGTATCTTTCCCATATACACATCCGAACTATTAGTCTGTGCGACTCTTTTGTTTATAGCTTTGCAAAAAAATTATCTGACGTTGCTTATCCTGTCTCATTAGGACTATGAAGTATGCCTCCTCATATGGTTCATATGACAAACCATATTGGAATGGAGATACCACGGGTATGGACAGAGGTTGATAGAGGTGAAGAGACTCTAATTTTTTTTTAAAAAGGGTTCAACATCAATGTAGTGCAAAGTAGAGTCTTCTTTATTCATGAAATATAATATTTCTTCATCTTCCATATAGTCGACAGAATCTTCAACCTTGACAGGAGGCTTGGCAAGATTGATGACTAGGGGTTGATTCACTGATATTGATTACTTGTTATGACGAAGGTCGATAACAAGTGGCTCATTATCCAGTATTGGTCGTTCATTGCATCGAAGGTTGATGACCAATTATAGAAGCATAAAAAATACACTGGATAGCTCTACGCAACATGGTGATGCAGGGCAGCGTAAACAGGGGACCTCAAGGCCATCAAGAGTGCAACGAAGCTTTTCTACTGAGCATGGCGTAATATATGATGGGACCATCCGCGTAAATGCAGTATGTCCAGGCCGCTTCAGCGTAGACGGGGTGCTTCATCGCCTCCATGGCGTAAAACTCATCTGCTTTCATAGCAGCGTTAAAGCGTATGAGGAACGCTTCGTCTTTCCCGAAATGAACCTGTCAAGTCACGCAGTGAACCTGAAATCTGACTCCTGACAAAAAGTGCTGCACGGCTACCCAGACGACGGCTGGAAAGATGACAGACCACTCGGGACGCGCCCCACAGTATGATGGCGGATCTCTGCATTTAATGCAGAAGATTTGATTAAATATCACCAAACCATCGTTTACTGACATCCGCTCAGCGGAGACTGCTTTTACGCATACAAAGGGATACGCCGCCTTGTTTTACACAGGCAAACGCGTACTGTTTACGCTTCGCGGAAGACAAATAGACTGCCACGTCAAAAGCTGCTCTTCGTACAGGGCTCGAGGCACGTCTCTGCACCGAATGCTCAGAACGGTAGCAGGACTTCGGAATACGTCTCTGCAATTAATGATGATGGCGGATCTCGGCATTTAATACGAGAGATTTGATTATATCTCCAAGAGCCATGATTTCGGCTAAAAATATCCACATCACCTCGGCTTCTACGCCCATTCAGCTTCTATGCTCGTTCGGCTTCTATGCTCATTTGGCTTCTATGCCATCAGGATTCTACGCCTACTCGACTTCTATGCCTACTTGGCTTCTACGCCATGGTGACAGACATTGGCTTCTACGCCAACCTCTTCTACACGAGGGATACCTGTCTACGTGGCTTCTACGTCGTGATCTTCGTAGCGATTATACACGTTTTGTCCCTTAGTTTGACCCGCGTCACACGCTCATTCAAAAGGAAATCTATACACAGGCTTTGGTTATTTTAACCATTGTGTAAAAGGGTGCTGTACTTCCCACTAATCGGTTTCCACACCGATTGAGTAGTCACTGTCACCAAAACTCTATAAATAGAGACCTCTATCAACAGAGAAAAAAGGGGAGAGATTTTAGAGGTCGAGATTTTAAAGATCGAACAAGGTCGAGACTTTAAAAATCGAACAAGGTCGAACCTCCAAAGAGATCGAACCACGGGTCGAAACATTGGAGATTGAGGAGAGATCGAAGAGTCTTTGAGAGAGAGAGAGAAGCATCCAGAGCTCAGGCAAAGAGTAGCGATCAACGACATTGGCATCGTGCATCCATCCTCTTCCGCCACCTACGAAGCTGCTTTCCGTCTTCCACGGCACTTCTTCACCATCGTGTAGTCCAATGCAGATCAGACACCTATAGCAATCATCTACCCAGATTAAATAAATTGTACTCCTACATCCTCGTATAGGATCAAATTATACAAGTTTGTTTGTAAACCAAAGAAAGCGGGTTTCGTGCAAACCTCGTATTATATATATTTCGTTCTTTCGTTTAATACCACAAACAAGATGGCGACTCTGCTGGGGACATCTTTCTCTTTTGATGAGGAAGCGATTGCTCAACACGATGCGGTATCCGTGGGATCCGTGAAGAAGACACTGGTCGTCCAGTTCGACCAGTCTGCCTACGAAGACATGCTTCGGACGGGGGGTAGCTCTCACTCTCTCTCTGTACAAAACAACAGGAAGCTGCGCAAGGTCTGGATGCCCAAGACATCCTCTACCATCCCTGTGGACTCTCCGATCTCTCTGATCTCTCCGACCAATAAGGTTGTAGCATTGCTCCCTCCGTGCCCTGCACGTAAAATTCAGTCTCTCGCTATGCGCGGTACAGACGAAACTTCGGGCAAAGCCTCAGCGCTAACCCAGAAGTATCTACTGCGCTCTACGCGTAGAAACCAGTCTCCCGCTACACGTGGTACAGACAAAACTTTGGGCAAAGCCTCAGCGCTAATCCAGAAGTATCCACTGCGCTCTACGCGTAGAAACCAGTCTCCCGCTACGCGCGGTACAGACAAAACTTCGGGCAAAGCCTCAGCGCTAACCCAGAGGTATCCACTGCGGTCTACGCGTAGAAACCAGTCTCCCGTCCGTGGCAGAATAGACAAAACTTCTGATGATGCCTCAGCGCCAAATCGGAAGTACAAAGCACGCTCCGCGCGTAAGACAACATCTGACCTCTACGGGGAACCGGATGACACCCGTAATCTCCGCAAGGGAAAGCAAGCGGCGAGCTACTTAACTTCTTGGCATTTCACGCCTACCAATGGAAACAGGAGGAACAAGCCATCTTCTTCTTCTGCAACTTCTCCTGACCTGCGCAAGTATCTAATCCAGAGACGTAAGGAGAGAGAATCCTCCAGCATGGCTATTACGCCTCCTAGCGAGCACTGTTGTGATGGTCACATGATTGTAATTAATTGCTGCTATTCTAAAGCAAAACGGCCAGTTTTTGACCGACTGAGCTACTCTCCATCTTTCCTAGAAGAAGAGCCCACGCATGCATCTGTGAACATGGCTTCACATATACCTGGAGGAAGCTCAGGCTCAAGACGTCTGTCCTCTAGAACTCCAAGCCGAAGGAGATTCAACATACTCCTCAGAGACACTGAAGATGGGGTGTTCCAGAATACTCGTTCGAGGTCACAACAACTGACTTCGTACTCCTCTGATTTCGACGCTGGGGGTCGCCATTCTCCCGAATCAAATACTGAGAGTATAGAGTCGACTTCTGCAGAAACCTATACACATCCTTCGACGACGCCCAAGGAAATGGGAGTATACGCCATTGGAGATGAACATGAGGAAGCTTTACCGTCGGGAAGCGAGGAACAGCGCATCACTATACTGGAGACATCTCTGAAACAAATGCAATCCATGATGGAGAACATGCACCAGATGATGCTAACTCAACAGGCGGCTGCTATGGCTCAAACATCAGTCCCGCCAGCACAGATACGTGTGGGGGTGGACTTGCCACCATCCAATATGGTCCAAGAACCTGCTCTAGATCAAGAGTCAGCTGGTCCTCCACTTCCTCACTCGGAGAATGTATTACCTCCTGCGGGAGTCACGATACAACCGACTCCGCACCAATTCGTGGTCTCGCTACCGGCTGAAAATCCGATGCAAGCAGTACGGGAGTTGAAAGCCCAATTTGATGCCTTAAACCACAAAGATCAGCTCAAGAAATTAGGAATCAACCAGCCTTACCCAGCTATCTGGGAAGAGGTCCCTTTCCCTCCAAAATACAAACCTCAGACTATGGCACTGTTCGAGGAAAAAACATCACCAAGTCAATACATGAACTATTTCAGTATGATGACGGTGTTGCTACAAGGGAATGACGCCCTCCACACTCGGGTGTTCAAGGGCTGCCTCTCAGGAGTAGCTTACCAGTGGTACCGCAGCCTGGCGGACAACTGCATTTCTTCCTTCGAAGACTTCAAGGCTTTATTCTTCATACGATTCTACGAGGGAGGAATGGACATGTCTATGTCCTCTCTCATCGAAGTCAAGCAGAGGGAAAAAGGGGATGTTCATACCTTCATCGAACGTTTTCGTTAAGCTACGCTACAGATGCCTCCAGGAGTTCCAGACTCTGCGTTGGTGGACATTTGTAGGAAGAACCTCCTTTCCGTGGTCTCGGTGTTCACAGGACCATACCATTTCCACGACTGGCCCTCATTCATCATCTCAGCAGTGGCCGCCGATGACAACAGTCATAAGGCGCGCGACAATGGCATTATGATCTCTACCTCCGACAGAGGCAAAGGTCATCCCCCAACGGCGACCATCCTTGCAGTTCCAAAGGAAAAGAAGATCTGGCAATCAATACGTCCAGACAAAAGACTGCGGCAACCACGCAGACAAAACCTGAGACTTCCAGGCCCGTCGAAGTATACTCTTTCGACGACAACGATATTCCGAGTATATTCGAGTGTCTCGTCAAGAGTGGCAAGATCACCCTGCCGGAGGAGAAGCGGCCCAGTGAAGCCGGCAGTGCCAACAACCCCAAGTACTGCATCTTCTACCGATACGTGCACCACCCGACCAAGGCGTGTTACATACTGAAAAGGAAGATCCAGGGGCTGATCGATGCTAAGGCTATCACTCTGCATAACACCGAGAAGACGGTCACGGCCAATATGATCTCCCTGTAATTTGGCAATCTGCCTCCCCAAGAAGTCCCGGACGGTGTGACACATATTTCCCGGATGACGATGAATATCGTCAATCTTCCTCCGGCTAGGGGTCAAAATCATGACCTGGTACCCTTAACCACCCGGCGGGGCGAGATCATGTGGGTTCATCCGGATTTAGTATCGGAACTCGAGAAAGAGACTAACGCTGCTAAAGCTAAGTCTAGAAAGAACTCCAGATGCAAACCATGCCATATGGTTACAACTTCTTCGCCATCAGACGAAGACGAGGCTTTGGCCGCAACCCGTTCATGAAAAGCTTACCTCAAGGACTACGGAGCAAGTCCGGGAGATGTACCGGCAGACGCTTCAGCTACAGCGCCCGCCATACCACAGACCGATCCTGCAAGACCGACTTCGGCAGACAAGGGGAAGCAGAAAGAAGTACGCTTCGATAAACCTGTGACAAACATTCAAAACAAAGGTTTAGAGAAGCCATACAACTTCGACATCCTGGCCCAACTGGCCAATACACCAGCCAGGTTGTCCATCTTTGAGCTACTCAGGCTCTCCCAAGACACTCGTCTAGCCCTGAGCGAAGCACTGATACAGGCGGAAGCATACTTGACCCAGCTCAAGTCCCCTGACGAGGAACCAGTGGCGTGTCCTCAATGCCACAGTGTGATGGAGGTGGTCCCGAACATCACTTTCACACAAGATGACATGTTGTTAAAACATAACAGGCATGACAGACCCCTCTATTACACCGGATACGTTGGTTCCATGGAGGTTGACCGGATCCACATAGATCCGGGATCATCAATTAGCATCATTCCTCATAGTCTGCTCAGACCGCTGAGGATTCCTACCAGCGAATTGGCTTACACCACCACTACAATCGTGGGTTTCAATGCCGGAAGAAGTAAGCCGTTGGGGAAGATTCGCTTGAGGATCCAGATTGGTAACCTCAGATCGGTGGCTATATGCTATGGCATCGATTCAGAGGTATCCTACAACATTTTGCTGGGTAGACCGTGGATCCACGACCACAATATCGTTCCTTCAACTCTACATCAATGCCTTAAATATGTAGATCCAGAAGGAATAGTACAAACGGAGGTTACTAACCTAAACCCATTCAAAGGAATAGAATCCTACTATTCCGATGCCGTGTTGTACTCTCAAGACTACGCGGAGGAGGTGTCAGCCCAAACAGAGAAGAAATCCCACCGGGAGCCTGAAGGACCCTCTGTCGAACAACCACTGTCAATCAGAGTGAAAGGGCGAACTACTCGTCCAAAAGCCATGGAGCCTATGGCTATCCACCTGAACAAAACCAGGTCAGGAAAAGGGGGTGATCCTCTAGTGATCACTTTGAACCAGAAGCCTCCACACTTGGTCATCAACCTTCGGCGCAACAAGCAGCCGACTGATGTAAATGCAACCAGGAACGGAGTTCCAGATGATAATAAACATCCTCTTTTCCAGTATATCGACGTTCAGATTCTAAATCAGGAATCCTCTCCCCATGACGATATAGAACCTATAGCGCAAAAATTCTTGGAAGCTATAGATTCCTATCATCCATACATATGGGAAGTAGCGTCATCATCATCCAATGTCGTCGCGACATATGGACCCCATGAGGACTCTATCTTCATTGTTCCGCCTGCCCGTAGCAGTCAGCATTCAATAGTCTTCGGCCGAAGACGTAACGAATCGACTATACGAGAAGATTCCTTCAATGACAATGCTGGTGAAATACAAGTTCACAGGTACAGCCCGCAAGCCTTAAAGATCATGCAAAATATGGGTTATGACTTAAAACTGAAGCCAGGTCTCAACAATAGGAAAGGCAGACGAATACCGTCGTACGGCAATCCCCATTATCAACAAACTCGTTTCGGGTTAGGGTATGCCACCTCCCTTACGACTTCCAAGTCAGATGAGGACATATTTTCCCCTTTTCAAGACGGCTCGTCGCCCTCCAGCTCACCTCGTGCTCTCGAGCAAACATTACCAGTAAATATGGTAGTGACGGATCCCTTCGAATCAGACGAACAAAAATCTGAACTATTCGAGAATGACGCTTGGGCTCAGCAAATGGTACACAGTGGGAATTCCGCTTCGAGCTGAGAGAACCTCCTACCAAAGATGAAGTTATCCAGATTAATGTTGGGGATAAACTTTTACCAAAGGCGATATTTATCAGTAACAATCTTTCTCCAACTGAAAGGGAAGAAGTCATTCAACTGATAAGAGAATACATCGACGTCTTTGCATGGAATTATGAGGATATGCCAGGACTTGATCCAAAGGTGGCTACTCATAAACTCAATATATTGCCCGATTCAAAGCCTGTAAAGCAGCACCAATGCCTGTTCCACCCGGATATGATGGACGCCATTGAAGCTGAAGTCAAGAAGCTGATAGCCTGCAGTTTCATCCGGGAGGAACAACATCCCGACTGGGTCGCCAATGTTGTCCCGGTCATGAAGAAGAATGGGAAAGTGCGAGTTTGCATCGATTACCGAGATCTGAACGCAGCCTGCCCCAAGGACGAGTTTCCTCTTCTCATCACAGACGTCATGATCGACAATACTTGCGGTTTCGAACGTATGTCTTTCATGGACGGATTCTCAGGATACAATCAAATCAAGATGCATCCTGAAGACGAGAAGCATACTGCCTTCCGGACACCATTGGGGGTATATTGCTATACGGTCATGCCCTTCGGGTTGAAGAACGCCGGAGCTACTTACCAACGGGCTATGAGTAACATATTCCACAAGCATTTACGCAAGACAGTGGAATATTACGTAGACGATATAGCTGTCAAAAGCCGCCTCAGGGTCAATCACATCCAAGACTTAAAGACGGTATTTGAGCTGATGCGCCAACATCAACTCAAAATGAATCCTACAAAGTTCTTTCTGGGTGTATCTAGTGGCAAATTTCTGGGATTCGTCATTACTGCCAAAGGCATTCAAGTGGACCCTGATAAACTCAAGGCCATCTTGGAAATACGACCACCCCGTAATCTGAGGGAACTCAAGGGATTTCAAGGTCGTCTGGCCTATATTCGGAGATTCATATCCAACCTCTCTGGAAGATGCCAGCCTTTTTCTCGCTTCATGAAGAAAGGTGTATCCTTCGTATGGGACGAAGCCTGTGAGCAAGCGTTCGGGGATATCAAGCGCTACCTCACTAGTCCGCCAGTTCTGGTGCCTCCCGTCGTAGGAAGACCATTCTTCCTGTACGTTCAAACGATGGACCATTCTCTGGGAGCTGTTCTCGCGCAGAAGAACGATGCGGGACATGAACAGGCTATCTACTATCTAAGTAGAATGATGATCGGAGCTGAGCACCGGTACAATTCGGTGGAAAAAGAATGTTTGGCTCTGATGTTCGCTATCCAGAAGACGCGGCACTATGTCACCGGCCAGACTATTCACATCATCTCCAGGATCAATCCTCTTCGAGTACTGATGAGCAAGCCAAGTGTTCTTAACTCCCGACTCACAACTTGGGCGATGTTATTGACACCATATGACATGGTGTACGTCCCTCAGAAGTCCATCAAAGGTCAAGCATTGGCTGACTTCCTAGCGGCTTATCCAATCCCGAAGGCCTCCAAATTATACGAGGATATTCCCGACGAAGTTGCAGAATGTAGTTCCGCAATAGAAAGTGACGAATGGCAACTGTTCTTCGACGGCGCCTCCAGGACTGGTCCCAAAGAAAACATGGTTTCAGGGGTAGGAATTGTCCTGGTTACTCCCGATAAACTCATCATCTATCGAGCATACTCTCTTAATGAGCCCTGTTCCAACAATATGGCAGAGTACAACGCTCTACTAATCGGGCTCTAAGTCGCTAAAGAGCTGGGGGTCGAATCTCTGGAAGCTTTTGGTGATTCTCTGCTTATCGTCAATCAAGTCAGGGGAATATATGAAGTCCAGAATCCATACCTCATCCCCTATCACCAAGCAACGGTCAAGATAGCCGTGACATTCAAGGGGTTCTTCCTAGAGCATGTACCTCGATCTCAGAATCTGGAAGCCGATGCCCTAGCCAGTCTAGCTGCAGATTTAGCTACTCCTATAAGAAGGCAGAATTCGGTAATCCTTCTTAACAAAGATCTATTTTGCGTGAAGAACAACGCTCACATCGAACGCAGTTACGCTGTGAACACTGATCCTCCTACGAGAGATTGGAGAAGTCCCTTTATAGACTTCGTGGCATACGGAATCTTGTCGGAGGACCCTAAAGAAGCAGCATCTATCAAAAGACGATTATTACGCTTCTACTTCGATGCATCTTCACAATGTCTATATTGCCGGGCCTATGACGGACTGCTATTGAGATATCTCTCTAATGACAAAGCACAACAGATCATTTACGAAGCTCACGATGGCGTATGTGGGGCGCATCAACCCGGTCCTAAGCTACAGGATCGTATCAGGAGAATGAGCTATTACTGGCCCACTATGATCGCAGACGCAATCAAGTATGCCAAACGATGTAAGGCCTGTCAAGTCCATGCAGACTTCATACATCAGCTGTCTGAACATCTACATCCTACGGTTGCATCCTGGCCTTTCGAAGCATGGGATATGGACATCATTGGTCCTATTCACCCGTCTTCTTCCAGAGGTCACCAGTTCATACTGGCCATCACGGATTACTTCTCCAAATGGGCAGAGGCGATCCCTCTCGCTGAGGTAAAAACATCCAATGTGATCAACTTCATCAAGCATCACGTCATTTATCGATTTGGGATTCCCCGAAGGATAATCCATGACAATGGGCCTCAGTTCATCAGCCAAGCGTTTCATCGATTTTGCGAAAAAAATCGGATACAAAATATCGCCTCTATGGCATATTATCCAGCTGCTAATGGTTTGGCAGAAGCCTTCAACAAAACTATTATCAAACTCTTGAAGAAGTTCGTCTCTTCGAACAAAAAAGATTGGAACGAGAAGCTGGGAGAATGTCTCTGGGCATACCGCACAACGGTCCGAGCACCGAAAGGTTGTACCCCGTTCTCACTGGTCTACGGGAGCGAAGCAGTTCTTTCCATCGAAATCCAAATCTCGTCACTCAGGATAGCAGTCGCCAATAAGTTAACTCGAGAAAAGAATAACCTTTTAAGGCTTCAAGAGCTAGAAGGATTAGACGAGAAATGCCTTCAAGCTCAACAGAGCATCGCATTCTATCAAGCGCGTATTTCCAGAGCTTTTAATCAAAAAGTAAAGAAAAGAGTGTTCAAAGTTGGCGAGCTAGTCTTAGCTGTAAGAAGGCCAATGATTCTCACTCACAGGAGCAAGGGCAAATTTCAGCCCAAATGGGAGGGCCCCTACGTGATCGAGACAACGTTCTCAAACGGCGCTTACAGGTTAGCCCAGCCTAATGGAGACCTACTAATGGCTCCTATCAATGGAAAATTCCTGAAAATGTACTATGCTTAACCTCCTCTGCTCAAGTGGAATAAAGGCAAAAATTTCATTCTGACAAAACTACTTCCAAAACAAAACTAGTTGGGTCGTATTCTATCATGTCCATATGACCCCTGAATAGATGCGCCCTGCTAAAGTTTACCGAGAGACTATCACGTCCATACTACCTCTGATATTACTCTCACCCAAACCCGTCATTTACATTCCGAAATGACGGGCCCATAAAGTCAGATGAAAAGCCTCTTTATTATTCCCCAAAAAAAAAGAGCGGAAGTACATTAAAAAGCAAAAGCAAAAGTACATCATGAAGGAGGAGCGGTCAAATCGCGAATCTGCTGCGCCAGTCTGGCCATCTTCGTATTCCTGGAGTCCAAAATGGCAGCTCGAGCTCGCTCCCATCTCGTCTCCTCATCATTCAAGACGGATAAATCAGACAGAGAATGTGTGAGAGCGGAGTGCATGGCACTCGCATGTGCCAAGTTCTATTGAGCTTCTTCCACCTGGCTCTGTAACACGTGCACACCGGCGGCTGAAGCACGAGACCACTCCTTCGCTAAAGCGAGCTCAGCCTCCAACTAATGGACCCTCACTTCATTTTTCTCATGTTCAGCTTTACTCTGGGCCAACTAGGGAATAACACACTCCAAGAGGGTGTGCTCGTCACTCATCTCCTGCTGTCGTATCTCGAGGGACCTGCTCAGAGCTTCCAACTCTCCCAGCCTTGCAGTCAGCGAGTCGTATTCATCCTGGACCAAATCGTCAACACTGCCTTGGGATAGCTGCGAGTATTCGTTAACGGGTTGCTCTAAACCATTAACTACCTCCGCCAGGGCATCAGCTAAACCAGTATCGCCAAGGTCCCTGATCGCCTCTATCAAAAATCGAGAGGACTTCTTCAGACACTCAAAATTCAGATTCTTCTCCAACACCATTGATATCAGCGTTGTTAAAGTGTTGTAGAAGATACCGGTATACTGCTCGGTCAGCGCAGCTAGGCCCGAATGCACGCTGGGAGTAGCTGCAATGTTGTCGAACCGCGCTCCAGAGGCGACCGTAATCGACATGGCCACAGTCCTCGTCTTGACAGGGGGTACGACAAAAGAGGAAGCACCAACACCAGACGAAGTAACCAGCATGCTCGAAGGAGGCATTGTCGCAACGACAGGGTCGTCCTCTTGAGGTATCGAAACCTCGTCGGCAGGCGAGCCGGCACTCGAAGATGCTTCCTCTTCAGAATCAGGCACCTCCGTATCAACGCCAGGACCTAACACGGAGCCAAAGGGCGCATGTACATTGCCCTCCCCGAAGAGGTCGTCCCCTGAGAAGAGGACAAGAGGAAGTTAATGTCAAACATGATGTTAATGTTCCTAAAAGAAGAGGCACAAAAAGACGACAGTGATGCTAGCCAAGCTGTCATACCTGGAGAAGAGGGCCTGCTAACTGACACTGGCAAATACTCTTCCAGGTCTTCGCCGAGATCCACTTGAGGCTCATCAACTAGAATCTCGCTAGAAGCACTGACGGGCACGGCAGAGGCCTCTCCCAATGCTGATCCGGACAAAGGTATATGGAATCTTATAACCAGCCTCGAAGGCGACTTCGTTCCACTACCTGAAGCAGTAGCAGTGGTAGCAGCCTCCAGCTGAGATTTTCTGACGCTATTGGCCGAAACTGTAGAAGGTTCCTCTCTAAAAGGCGAGGAACCCCCAATCAAAGAATCATCCCCGACATAGGGAGAAGCAGGCTCACTTCCAGGAGCCTCAATGCCAGAAATCTGGAGAGGACGAGTAACCATCCTCTTCGTCCTCTTACGAGGGGAAGCCTCTTTCAGAACGGGAGCCCTTCGTTTCCCGGAGACTACCAACGCCCCTGCAGGCGGAGGTATTTCACCCCTCGGTACCGATACGAGAGGCTCATCCGGAATAGCGGACTCGTCACCCTCGTTAGAAGAAATTGAGGGGACTTCAACCCTTCCCCCAGGCTTGGAAGAGGGCACCTAAAACTTCTACCCATATCAAAATTGTGATGGGAGGTATTCGTTGCCACATAGAACTGGACATACGAATGCAGGATACGCAGCTCCGTGGAGGCTATGACGACAGGCACAATAAAAATTGCCCCGGTGCAACCCATAATAAAATATCGCCATCCCTTCGCTCCATCGATAAGTCCACCTCTGGACCTGAAGCTGGTGACGGCATTGCCCACATGCAACTGATCATACCCAAACTGCCTGGCAAACCAACTAGGCAGGTAGGGTTCGAAGAAGCAGTAATCTTCACTTTTGTACAGCAGGTGGAAAGGTCTAATGCAGACCAACCAATTGAAGGCTTCAGGAGAAAGAGTGGTCTTATCTCTACCTGAGTCCTCAAGCCTAATCCCCGATTGGTTGCGATGAACAGGGGGGACACTGCAAAGAAGCTTCCAGCTGTGACCGCAATACAGCACCCACCGACAGTTTAAAACTGTGAGCACATTCCAAGAGGATTTCTTGTAATTCAGCAAGAAACTCCCCCCCAAGCTACTGCCGGAACCAGGAGATATCACCCGGGGGTTATGGAGAATTAACCATCCCATCAAATACTGGTATGGTAATTCCACCCGGGGAAAGCTTTCACGCTGAGCTTCATCAGCGAGCAGCGCCTCAGTCATCGCCCTCAGGCCAGCTTGTATGCGGCACACCATGGCAGGGAGCAAGCCCAGTCTCGCCCCAAACAACAGACGTACTGCAGGCCATAAGATATTGCGGTGAATACGATCCGCAGATGCAATACCGTGTACCACCAGTCGGCGCAGCCATATAGAGAGGAAGCCAGCCAGTTGAGCTTCCTTGGATAGAGCCCTGCGGCAATGCCTCAGATAGCTGTAGGCCTTAGTACCAGCAGGATATTTTCCTATCCCCTCGACGAGGATCTGATCCGGAGCCCTAGCATCCTCCAGGAGATCGTCGACTTCCTGAGCAGTCAGCACGCTCAGAGGATTCACAGGCTCATCCTTGACTTCCAAGACTTTCTTCGGCTGAGCAGCCCTAGCCCGGTGAAAAAAGAGGTAGGACGTCCATTTACTGGTATGAGCCAAATCTGAAGGCTCAGCATAGAAGGCGGTGCAAGCAAGGTAGTAGCACATCAGCTCCTGATACACTTCCACTACCCGAGGGTCTGAATCTCCTAACTCCCGGTTCGTGGGAACATACTCTTCGTACGGAGTATCCCCCATCGGCAGTCTCGAGATCTCTGCCATCTCATGAAGGGCCAATCCCAACTCCCCCAGCGGAGTGGCGAAAGTCCCGGTGAGCGGAATGTATCGCTCCATCAGTGCCAAAAATAGGTTAGGGTTAGGAGGTAACCCAACGCTGGTGGCACTCACAACTGCCAACAGACCGATGTTCTCCAACTCGATCCGAAAATGCTCCAGGGCCCAATCAACTAAGCAAGCCCATCGAAGATTTGTTGGGGTCATCCACCCGTTACATCGAGGATTCGCCTTGGGGTATACTCCTCCGTGCCCCATGAAATTGTTGCAAAAGGTCGGCAATTGCACCGGTTGGAGCACCAAGCTGTCTTCACTCGGGACACTGTCCGGGTACAATCCCCTGAACAACGTTACATGACCGAAAGGGCGGCTGACAAATAGGCCAGATCCTTTCTGATAAAAGATCTTCCCCCGCCTACCGTGAAGATCGGGAGTCAGCATCCACGACATCTTCCTGAAATGTGTAGCATGGAAGAATGTTGAGATGGGATAATCTCTCGGCATCTTGGGCAGACTCAAGACCAACTTCCCGGCAGGGAAAACCCAGAGTTCTTTCTTTGGCTTCGTTTGGGACTGCTTATCAATCATGTCCCCGAAAAGAAAGGCCGGCTTTATATACTGGTCCTCGTCTACATACGTCAAAGGCTCTCCATTAATCATATTCAGAAGCGTTTGCTCGCCCTGAGACGATATCAAGATTTCCCTTCCTTTGGGATATTGGGGTCCGGAGATAGGAAATACCACATGGGACAGATCCTCCAGATAGTTGGAGTGCAGCAGCCCGGCGGCAGAACCCATCACCTCGGCTAGCGGAGACTCGCCCAAGTTAACTGCAAAGGTGCGAGAAAAACATGTCAGTTTTATACTAGACGTTACAAATATCGCAGCACATGCCAAGAGGAAACGGTCTGAGCTCTACGCCAAAACTGTACAAACTTGATCGTTTACGCCGGAATTGTCATCCAGAAGCGTAAAATTCAAGTCGGCAGTATACTGTCTGTGCTTTACGCCAGACTGCCAAGGTTCGAGCTATCACGCCAGGATTTTCATCCACAAGCGTAAAAGTTCAAAATTATATAGTATACACCAAGTTTTCGACAGTCAAGCTTTTTACGCTCAACTGCGAAAATCTGGAGTTTTACGCTGACACATTAGAAATGTGAGCGTAAAAGATAAAACGTCTCCGTGCATCATCTTCCTCAAAGAGGCTATCAGCACAGAAGACGACCTAGCACGGTCACGTTCAATGTGTGCGAAGGATTTTTCAATCGTTCTCATTCATCCCAAAAGCTCTACCTATCAGGCCGGGTGCACTGCTCATCGGCGGGATGCTCAGCTTAGAATGGGGTTCGCCCTGTCCAACCGGAGGCACTCCTGCTTGGGCAGAAGAACGAGAAGAGGAATCAATCTTCTTTCCCTTAGAGGAGGAGGATTTCTTAGAGGCCATTACTGGAAACTTTGAAGATTCGAAGAAGAGCTCGAACAGTCGGAGACTTTCTTTCGCGGAAGACGGATGAAAAGTTTTTCTCTCAGAAAAACTTGGGATATATATAGAGTTCGGATGGACTCCTCGGACCCCGAACCAAATCTCCTATGATTGGGTCCTATGTCAGCCTATTATTCAGAGAAGACGGACAGTCAGCAAATTCGAAAAGTTTTTCGCGCAAAGCAGGTCAGCAGTTCTTACGCTAAGGAGTTTTCTACGCTCGATAGCAACTGATCTACGGTTTCACGCTCGCAAGCTATAAGTCTATGGTTTTACGCCCGGATGCCTTTGTGCTCGGTAGCTTTTATGCTCGAGAGGCCACAATCCTATGACTTCATGCCAGCAGATAACAAATCGATGATCTCACGCTCGGTGGCGCTTAGTTTACGCTCAGAAGCAACTGTTCCGCGACTTCACGCTCGAAAAAAATTTCTTTTCAGAAGCTACAAATCTACAGTTCTACGCTAAGGAGCTTTCTACGCTCGACAGCTACGAATCTACGACTTTATGTTCGACGGCTACAAGTCGGGTTTTACGCCCAGATGCCTTTGTGCTCAGTAGCTTTTATACTCGAGAGGCTACAAACCTACGACTTCACGCTCAGGAACTACAAGTCTATGATTTCATGCTCGATGGTGTTTAGTTTATGCTCAGAAGCTACAGACTAATGATTTCACGCTCTACGACTTCCCGCACATCTGAAGGATACGCCGGCCAGATTACGCGTACATCTGAACGGTCCTCAAAAGCGGTCAATTGCAAAGAGTTCACACAGAGGATACTCGTTCTTGACCTCAAGATATCCCAAGTACCCGAAGTACAGAGTTTAACATTGAAAAACTACTCTTCTTCATGGGTCGATTCGAAGTTCATCCAGACTCCAGTCTGAATATTTCATCTATCAAGATGGCAACTCAGTTTTGACAGTCATTTCTCGACCATGTTCCAAGGGATTTTCGAAGAAATCATTCTTGAAGATAATGTCTGAACAAAGAAATTCTGTTCATCAGAAGCAGCAGTTCAGAATTCTACGCGGTTCCTCACTCCTAAAACAGCAGGACGGTTCGAACACTCGAATGCTAAAGCGGCTTTCTACGCATCTCTAGTTATGCGTAAAAGACAGGACAGGACCTAGCACTCTTTCTAAACAGAGTCGGCGTAAAGAATTAGACGTGTCGAAGCTACACATATTCAGACTTCACAGCAAAGTATGGCAAGATGATCATATGAAGAAGCAAGACGATTTTATTAGAAGATTAAAGTCATGATTACATATGAGGGAAATCCAATCTACAAGGGTTTTTTCTTTATTTTCATGATTACATCTGAGAGAAACCCCGTCTACAAAGGGCTTCCTCATCATCGTCTGAAGATTGCACCGAGAAGCTGTTCTGACTGGTTCTCGCATTGGTGATGGTCTTCCTCTTCTTCCAAAAAGATGATCAGTGGCGGGAGGATACAAAATTGGGCATAGACCCATCCTCCAACAGAAGGAAAGCAGGATAATTTTGCTTTCCTATAGACCACCGCCACTCTAGCCGGTCTGTCTGCCTCTCGTCACCAGAGGTAACTGGAGAAGGTGCCACTTGCAAGCAGCGTGGTAAAGTACGATTCTTCGTCTCTCCCGAAGAACCACCATACAAAGTTGCTGATTATCCCGAGCAAGGGAGGCTATGATATCCTTCCATGATCCATCGTTGCAGATGAGACTTGCTCGAAGACGCCATCTTTTTTGGCTTCTTACATGCTGAAAGAACATGGTCTTCTTCTTACTCAGATCGACCCGACGGACTCCGACGATCATCCTTGTGTGGCGAAAGGAATACGGGAAGAACAGGTTAAACTCCTCGGCCTTTTATAGGCGAGAGAGGTCACACCGGTCCCCAATAAATCTGCCATAAAGTCAGCATCGACCGTTTTAATGCTCCATTCAGAAACGTTTCGAGTTACGAGGAGCGGTTCATGCTTCATTCAAAGTGTTCCAAATTTCAAAGAAATTTGAAAGCTTTGAAGGGGGGCTTGTAGAAGCATGAAAAATACGCTGGATAGCTCTACGCAACATAGTGATATAGGGCAGCATAAGCAGGGGACCTCAAGGCCATCAAGAGTGCAACGAAGCTTTTTCACTGAGCACGGTGTAATATATGATGGGACCATCCGCGTAAATGCAGTATGTCTAGGTCGCTTCAGCATAGACGGGGTGCTTCATCGCCTCCATGGCGTAAAACTCATCTGCTTTTATAGCAGCGTTAAAGCGTACGAGGAACGCTTCGTCTTTCCTGAAATGAACCTGTCAAGTCACGCAGTGAACCTGACATCTGACTCCTGACAAAAAGTGCTCCACGACTACCCAAACGACGGCTGGAAAGATGGTAGACCACTCAAGACGCGCCCCACAGTATGATGGCGGATCTCTGTATTTAATGTAGAGGATTTGATTAAATATCACCGAACCGTCGTTTACTGACATCCGCTCAGCGGAGATTGCTTTTACGCATACAAAGGGATTCGTCGTCTTATTTTACACAGGCAAACACGAACTGTTTACGCTCCACGGAAGACAAATAGACGGCCACGTCAAAAGCTGCTCTTCGTACAGGGCTCGAGGCACGTCTCTGCACCGAATGCTCAGAACGGTGGCAGGCCTTCGGAACACGTCTCTGCAATTAATGATGATGGCAGATCTCGGCATTTAATGCGAGAGATTTGATTATATCTCCAAGAGCCGTAATTTTGGCTAAAAACGTCCACATCACCTCGGCTTCTACGCCCATTCAGCTTCTATGCTCGTTCGGCTTCTATGCTCATTCAGCCTTCTGTGCTTATTCGGCTTCTATGCCATCAGGCTTCTACGCCTACTCGGCTTCTATGCCTACTTGGCTTCTACGCCATGGTGACAGATATTGGCTTCTACGCCAACCTCTTCTACACGAGGGATACCTACCTACGTGGCTTCTACGCCGTGATCTTCGTAGCGATTATACGCGTTTGTCCCTTAGTTGGACCCGCGTCACGCGCTCATTCAAAAGGTCATCTATACGCAGGCTTTGGTTATTTTAACCGTTGTGTAAAAGGGTGCTGTACTTCCCATTACTCGGTTTCCACACCGATTGAGTGGTCACTGTCACCAAAACTCTATAAATAGATACCTCTATCAACAGAGGAAAAATGGGGGAGATTTTAGAGGTCGAGATTTTAAAGATCGAACAAGGTCGAGACTTTAAAAATCGAACAAGGTCGAACCTCCAAAGAGATCGAACCACGGGTCAAAACATTGAAGATTGAGGAGAGATCAAAGAGTCTTTGAGAGAGAGAGAGAGAGAGAAGCATCTAGAGCTCAGGCAAAGAGTAGCGATCAACGACATTGGCATCGTGCATCCATCCTCTTCTGCCACCTACGAAGCTGCTTTCCGTCTTCCACGGCACTTCTTCACCATCGTGTAGTCCAAGGGCTAAAGTGATCGACTGCAGATCAGACACCTATAGCAATCATCTACCCTGATTAAATAAATTGTACTCCTACATCCTCGTATAGGATCAAATTATACAAGTTTGTTTGTAAACTAAAGAAAGCGGGTTTCGTGCAAACCTCGTATTATATACATTTTGTTCTTTCATTTAATACCACAAACACCAATGGAGATTACTTATGCAGGTCGATGCCGAGAGGCTTCGAAGGAGTTGGACGAGTAGTACGTCCTTTGACTCTGATTATCATAGGCTTTTGTTTTGGATTGTTTTTAGCTTCATCACTAGCTTGATTAGCTTCCTCTTTCATATATTCTGGTATATAGAGTGCAGAGTCAGCGAAATAGGCTTCGACATCTTTGAAATGGTTGAGGTCAGCTACCTCTGTGTTGACCTCTCCTCTACTGTTCACATACTTGAAGCATTGATGTTGGGTGGAGGGTACAATTTTATGCTCGTATATCCATGGTCGTTCCAGCAAAATATTGTTGGATATGTCAGAGTTAATCACATAGCATGTGACTTCAGTACGTAGATCGCCTATCTGAATTTTTAGGCGTATCTTTCCCAGTGGTTTACTTCTTCCAGCATTGAAGCCTAGAATGGTAGTACTGATAACATACAGGTTGTGCATCGGTATCTTTAATACTCTCAGTAGACTTTTAGGAATGATGTTTAGTGAAGAACCAGGGTCGATGTGAATCTGGTTCACCTTAATAGATCCAATGTAACCGGTATAATACAGAGGCATGTCATGATGATTATCTTTAAGTAGTATGTAGTCTTGCGTGAAGGTGATGTTAGAAATCTTCTCGATCACGCTGTGGCATTGAGGACACGCTAATGGCTCTTCATCAGGAGTCTTGAGTTGAGCTAAGCATGAGTCCGTATGTATCAGAGCTTCGCTCAAAGCTCTACGGGTCTCCTTCGACAAACGAAACAACTCAAATATGGAGAGTCGGGCTGGAATATTGGCCAGTTGTGCCAATATGTCAAAATTGTAGGGCTTTTTAAGTCCTTGGGGTATATTCTTCTTCAGAGATTTGTCAAAGCGTACTTCCTTTTTTCTTTTATTTCTTTGTCGTAGTAGACTTTGAATGACCAGGTTCGGTTGTGATCGGAGTAGCAGGATTTGGCGAAGTAGAAAGAGTGTCAGAAATATCTAACGGGACAGATTTATAAGTTTTATGATAATCTTTGTCAGACCTGGTACCAGTCATGGTTTCTTCTTTGGGCATCGGAGAAATAAGTACCATATTATAGGACTTGAGTTTCTTTTATCATGCCCCTTCTTGGAGCGAGTCTGTGGGCTGGTCTCGTCGTAGCCTAATCTACTATATGATTTATTGGACTTTCCTCGGATTTGTAGAAGAATATGTCGTCCCTTGCCAAAGTTTAAACCTTCAGGTTTCTGGAAATTATACCCCATATTTTGCATCAAGCGTACAAATTGTTGGTTGTATCGATAAAATTGGGGGCGATCCTTCTCAAGCACCTGAGTTGAGGTCGATGCTCTAATGGTTGCAGAAGGAGGAGAAGAAATTTGGGTAGGATCACCTTCATTAGTACTGAAGATTTGTTGTGCCCTATATAGTGGAACGCGGCCAATCACGGACCATTGCCGGTGCGTTAAGTGAAGCTTACGAGTAGAGCTTGGTGGGGGTAATATTCAGATTTTGAAATCTGATCTCGAGAGATAGATCTTCTTGATGTTGGTCCTGATCTCCATCTGAATAAGGATCCAAAGAAATCATATTGCATGATTTATACTTCTTACCCTTCTTAGATTTTGAATTAGAAGATGTTGCTCCCTGGTCCCAATCTGACAGTAGGTCGGGATGAATCCATATAATCTTGCTATGATCTGTGGTAAGAGGAACTAATTTTTCTGTTTGACTTCTAGGCGGCAAAAGATTTACTACCTCCATCGTAGCTCAAGGTATTAGGACAATGTCGTTCGGGACTTCTTGTGCTGGAAAGTCGCCGAATTAAAGAGACACCATATTGGCAGTGACTGTCTTCTCTTCGTTGTAAAGGGTGATAGCTTTAGCATTTATCAACTATTGTATCTTCCTTTTCAAGATATAACAAGCCTTGGTAGGGTGATGTATATATCGGTGGTACAAGCAATACTTTAGGTTATCTGTTTTACCAGCCTCATTTGGTCGCTTGACATCAGGCAACTGTAACTTGTTGCTTTTTATCAAGCATTCAAAAATGCTGGGGATATCGTTCTCATCAATAAAATATTATTCCTTAGGCATGGAAGACTCTGTAGGATTTTATATTGGAGGAGAGGTGGGTCACTTTGACAGATTTATCGCCAAGGCCTCATTTCCTTTGCTGTTGCGATTATTCACACTATTGGAGGGGCGCTTCCCTTCCAAATTGGTCATTTTGTAATCCCAAATTGTGTGCCATTTTCGCGTTGCCTTCAGCAGCTTCGGTCCCGATGATGAATGTCGTCCAGTCTTAAAATTGAGTTGGACCTGTCCAGAGCCCTACTATAGGTAGTAGGTTCTTTTTGCAGGTATCAATGAATGCGAAATCTGAAATACCGGAGGGTAACTTCAGGGTTGCCTGCCTGAAATGCTCAACGAATTCATGAGCAGATTCTTTCTCCTTTTGTTCGATATCGATGAGTGAAGACATCGTCATATCCATGCCTCCCTCATAGAATCATGAGAGAAAAAGATACTTCATGTCATCAAACGAGGATATGAAGTTATCGAGTAAACTGCGATACCAATCATAGTCTTTGCTAGCCAAGCATCCCATAAATAATTTGGTAAGGAGAGCATCCTCTTTCTGCAGATGAGCCGTCATCATGTTGAAGTAATTGATATATTAGCTCGATGATGTCCTGCCTTCAAACAAGATTATCGATTGGGGTTTGTATTTAGGAGGGAACAAAATATTATCCCAATGCGGAGGATAAGGTTGTTTCACCCCCAGCTTGCAGAGTTAGTATTTATTCTTTAAAATATCGACATGTTCACGCAACTCTCGGATAGCTTTGAGAGGATCTTCTGGTCGGAGTAGTGCGGCTGACTGATAGGATTCTGGTTGAACATGAATTATTACCGGCGGAGATCTACCCCCAATGTTGAGAGGATTAAGAGTTAGTTCTACTGACTCTTGGTTTATGACCATTTCTAGATTTACGTTATCATGTAGAGGCGTTGTTCCAGGAGTAGGCTGCACAGGTATGAATAAAGTCACTTGGACTGGTGCTGGTGTAGTAGAATATTGGGCTGTCATCATTTGATACATATTTTGTATTATGGTGTTCATGTCCTTGAGAGCGGCCTCTAATGAATTAAGGCGTTGTTCGGTGGCTTCTTATAGAGAAGCTTCTTGTTCATCACTGATGGCGTAAACGCTAACATTCCTGTATACGATCGAGAGATTGGTAGAAAGAATCGTGTAGTTGGAGTCTACACTGTTAGTTTCATAATCAGGGGGATTGCTACCCCTAGCCTAGGATTATGAGGAATGGAGATTCTCGTGACGAACGAGCTCTCATCTTCGAGAACGAGTATTTTGGTATACTCCTTCAAAGGAGTCTAAAAGTTGGTCAAATCTCCTCTGGCTGGGTATTCTTGAAGAACTTCGTCTTGATTGTCTCCTACCACGAAAAAGATGCGAAGCCATATATGCTGAAGCAAAGAGTGGTTCATTATTGTGCTCATAGTTGTCAACTTTATTTATATGTTGAGACTTAGGAGACATAGTATAAGTCAATTGGTCAAACACAGACAATTTTGCTGATGCACAACAATATTCAATTATAACTCTATGATAATTGCAACGATGTTCATTAGAAAATACAGTTATAATGTCAGAAGGGTCCCTCTCTTTACATTTTTGTACAATAATCTTACATAAATCAAAAGAGGAAAGAGAAGAGGAGGAAGAGGGTAGACTCTACCTCTTTACATGAGAAATATTGACTCTTCTCTGCACATTTTTTGTCTTTTGTGTATAGAGTGATGTGCTGGCTTGATTGGCAAGTGATTCGTCATATCTCAAGTTTTTACTCTTCCGGGATGAGAGAAAGTTGTCTCTAAGAGTCCTCTTGTGCACATGCGCATAATCAGTATGTGTCATACCCCAGTCCCAAAATAGATAGGACTAGGAACACGTAAGCATGCCAACCGTATGTATATGGCAACTCTAATATATGGATACCATAATACACACGTACGCTGTAATATGAATATAAACTCACATGTGGTATATATAGTGTCACAAGTCACAGATATGCTAATCTCATCCACACAACAAGTCATAGAAAAGAAATAACTAAGCTAGAATAAGGAATTTGAAATATCTAAAATAATAGTCAGGTGGAGACAAATCCACTACCAATGACTATATCCAAAACTAAAATGAGAGAGGAGTATAAAATCTCCAATATAAAATAATATGATGAGAGAAGTATATCAGCTAAGAAGATCCATCACTAGAGATAATCAACGATGCTCAGAAGGTAAGACCTCCTCGGCAGAAAGTAATGCGTCAGGTCCAGGCCCGTACTCCTGCGGGTACTCCTGATCGTCTATACCTGGCAAGGGACCAGGTCCTCAGAGGGACATAACAAGATATATAGAAGCAAGCCAAATAAATACAGTAAATATGCAATATGTACGAAAAATATATAAGTACGCTGTACAAGACAATATATTTTAATGCAAATGAGGACAACTTTTCGACGTATGGGCAAGGGTAGGCTACTCGATCTAAATCTCACAACTCACACACACGTTAGTGGACATCATCAGCCAACATACCGCGGGGGTAGCAACCCTCGTGACTCCATCAATCGACATATCGTCGGGGTAGCGACCATCGGACACGACCACCATAGTGCGTGCTAGTTACTATGGTTTATCAGAGTGGTTAAAGCCCATACGCCTACTGATTGTCCTCTATGATACTAAGTGTCAAGTGTGTGTCAACATATCTAATATATAGTATGAGTAAAAGAAAATACACATGCAATGAATAAACAGAAATACAATAAATCTACAGAAATATACTAAGCATGCAAAATACCATAAGCAATTTGGCAAGGTATCTTGCCTGGCAAGAAAGCTGCAAAGTATAATGTCCAGATGTCACGCACACAGGAGTAGAAGCTGCAGCCTCAGAATAAATGTCTCTGGATGCTAAAATAGACATCACCAACATTTCCAGAATAAGCGAGATAGCTAGAAAATACTACCCATTCGTCCAATTTGGACACAGGGGCAAAACGGTAATTTTGAGTCAAAGCGGGGTCCACCTGTGGCCCACTTTCCACCGAAAAGCGTGCCAGGAGTAAAGGTCTCTAAATGGGACAAAATTATAGGTCAAACCAATTCTAAATATCAATACAAACTCAACGGTACGTCCAATTTTGGATTCCGGTGAGCCGAACACAAATTCGTCCAAAAAGTCAACCGTGGAGCCCGCCAATTGGCAACTTGGTCAACTATCTCAGAATTGCGTAAAAATTGGGTCACAAGACCAGCGCATTACCACGAGTCCAGTGGCACAAGTTTTGTCATATTCTGAAGAGCGTGGACAAAATGCACAGGACTTTTGCAAAAACTGTGACATGGGGATTGTCCGCGGATACGGGCTGATTTCGACGCGCACACGCGTCCAAATCAGTTTTTGCAAAATCTCACATATTCAGGTACACTACACGTACCTTTTGGTACACTTAGTACATGACGGGGCGGTCCCGTTTGGCGGGGAGCGCTCCGTTTCGCAATTTTTAGAAATCTGGAAAAAGTGAGTTTTCGTGGTTTTCCAACGAATTTAATTTTACATACAGCAATTAACAAATTAATATAATTAACAGAAATTAAACTAGGTCAAGTGATCTCCTAATACCAAAAAGAAAATTCGAATTCGGATCTCTGTGGTGGAAGATACGAATCCGGGAACATAGGTAGTTATCATAGTTTTCTACGAGACCCGAAAGTTGTCTTTTTTTGTCAACTTGGATGCTGTTTTTGCCTAGAGTTACGTGCTGTTCGAGGTCATCTATCATACAGATATTGAAGAGGGTTAAGTGGTGAACATACCGGTGAATACGGAATCAAGTTTGGTTCAGCGAGGTGACGGAAAACAAGACTGGAACACAGGTAAGTTTTTGTCCCAAACTGCAGCGCGCGGGGTTGCGCGGGGTCGCAGTCGTCATGCGGCAGTTCTGGGCGGCCTGGGCAGCTGGCTCGGCGGTCTCGCTGGCTGAGGGCGGCAAGGTTTAGATGGGAAGATGGAGAATGATCTAGGGTTAGGATTTTGTGAAGAGATTGTAATATATATATATAGGAGAGAGAGATCGTGAGAGGGTCTTAAATGCGGTTGGGAAAAGAAAGCGAGCGGCTGCTGCTGCTTCTTATTTTCCTCTTTACTAATGGTTCGGTTAGGAGCTAAAGGGTCAGGTTTTGGGTTTAATACCCATTAGGGAATTGAATCTTTTTTTTTTCTTTTTCCTTTTTTTTTCTTATTTCTTTTTATCTCTTTTTCCTTTCCATTTCTTTTAAAAATATATATGTATATATATATATATATATATATATATATATATATATATATATATATATAATTTGTATTAATGTATACAATTAAGCTAGCAACTGCCCAAAGAGTCTCCTACATAAAATAAATTAGAAAAAATTTATAATGGCTCCATAAATAAATTTATAATGGCTCCATAAATTCCCTAAATGTACAAACACCTAAAATATATATATATATATATATATATATATATATATATATATATATATATATATATATATATATATATAGGGAGAGAATAAGGACGGGGTCGCGGTCGTCGGGATTTGGTTGGATGGCCTGGCGAGGTTCTCCGACTGCGGTGGCGGCGCTCTCTAGGTCTAGATGGAAAGAGGGAGAGTCTGGATGATTAGGTTTAGGGTTTAGAGAAATAAATATAAATATATATATATATGAATAGGGAGAGAATAAGGGGGGGTCGGTTTTGCTGTGTAGTTGCTACAAGGGATTTTGCTTTATTTTGCTCAGGTGTAAAGTGGGCTGTGGGAATCTAAAAGGCAGCGGCTGCTTTATGTGGGTTGGCTGTGGTGTTGCAATAGGAGTTGTGGGAATGGTTGGAATAGTTTGCTTAAGTTAGTTATTAATAGTTATTAGTAATATTATTATTTTCTTTTCTTTTCTTTTCTTTTCTTAATCTTTTCTTTTTATTAATCTATTTCCAATTAAATATATACATGCATATATATATATATATATATATATATATATATATATATATACTCATAAGAAAAATTCTAGATTATAGTAATGCACACTATTAAGCTAACAACTACTCAAGGGGTCTCCTACATGAAATAAATTCTGAAAAATTTATAATTGCTCCATAAATCCCCTAAATGCACATATATATATATAAATACATAGAAAAATTTAAAAAAAATATTTGTGCACACAATTAAACTAGCAACTGTCCATAGGGTCTCCTACATAAAATAAATTCTGAAAAATTCCTGATGGTCCCATAAATTTTCTAAGTGCACCAACACCTAAAATAAAAATTAATAAAAATCTATTTCTCCTAATTAGCCACTAATTACTATAATTTAATTAATAATTAATAAAAAAATAGCTTAATACGATTTTTAGGATAAGGGGTTTTACATTCTACCCAACTTATAAAAATTTTGTCCTCGAAATTAAAACTAAGCCGCGGTAGAAAGTCAAAGGTGGTATAAGATTTGCATTGTTTAAAATGCAAGGCTAGGTTTAAAGGGGTGGGCGATGTTGCGTGTTGCACATCCCGAAAAATCATGAGAAAATCCACATGAGCGAAAAATAGATTTCTTCATGTGTCATGTCCAATGGTGTGGACACCTAAATGCTCTTTTGCATAAAAGCGTCCAACAATTAGAAAATTGAACAAAGATGAGAATTGGATGACGGGCACGTCTAGGATAAGGGTGTGGAATTTGTAGGAAGGCAGTGGCTAGTGTAGTGCTCCAATTATCGAAGTACGGTAAGGTGCGCTAAGTGATACAATATTGTAAAATTAAAATAAAAATACCGTGTTCTATTTCTAACTGGATTCAATCTAGCCTTAGGCTCACTATCTAAGCCAAGTAGGTCTAATTTTGAGTGAGGGGTTCACAATCTACCGAACTTAAAATTTATCCATCTATCACCTAAGGCTATACATTTAGGAAAACTATTCCTCAAATTATTTAATCGTGTTTTTCAATCCTCAAAGTTTTAACACCAAACATATCACCTATGATATGCCCTTAATCAATTATAAAAGAGAGTCACTAAGTCATGTGATTAGCCTTATGGGGTATATCTAGTACTATCAGTGTCAACTTATACCAGTACGAGGTTTCGTCTTTCCGAAATAGGGGAAGACGGAGAGCAATAATAAAGAATTTAAGGTGAAGGTGACAGAATACAAGTACGAGGTTCAAAGAGATTAAAGAATTCGAAAAGAGAGTTGTCAGGACAGTTGTGGATTAAAATCCTATTTTTGGTAATTTTCTATTTACATGCTTGTATCAGTACAGTTATGTAACCGACACTACCAGAAAAAGTCAAATTAGCGACGTCTAAAAATGTCGCTAAAAAACCAAATGTCGTCGCTAATTTGGTTTAGCGACGTAATTAGCGACGTTATAAAGTTGTCGGAAAAAACTAAGTAGCAAAAAAAACATCGCTAAACGTCGCTATACCGACGTTTTTAGCGACTTTAATGTGTCACAAAATTTAGCGACGTTTAGCGACGGCGAGTCACTAAATAGCGAAGTTTATTAAAGTCGCTAAACGTCGCTGATTAGCGACTTATATAGCGACGTTACACCGACGTCTTTAATGACCTGGCTATTCTGCCATGTCAGCAATTGGCGACGTATAGCGACGTTTTTAGGGATGTCATTAGCGACGTATTTAGCAACTTTTTACAGCATCGCTAATTAGCGACGTATTTAGCGACGTAACTTAACGTCGCTAAACGTCGCTAAAAATATCGCTAATTTTAAAAAAATAAAAAAAAATTAGTGTCCAGAAGGAATTGAACTTGGGGCTACTTAGATTAATCTACTGGTTGAACGGATTAGGTCCGATCCAGTGTCTTGTCCAGATCAATCTTCGGTTAGCTTTTTAAAACCCTGGTTTGAAGATTATATGCAATTATTTGTTTTCTCTCCACTTTCCATCACTTGCTATTTATTACATCATGCCTATTATAACATGTATGAGATTAAGTTCTTCCAGACATTTTAATGCTCTCAAGGCTATGGTTTCTTTCTCTCCCAAAATGCATATAATTAATATGTATTTTCCAATGTTTCGTTATAATGTTCAACATCAGTCAGGTCGATATATTAATATTTTGGGAACTATATATATTAGATATTGTATTGTGCCTTGTGGGGACATATCAAGTAAGTATTTAATGCTGGAATTAAGTATTCAATGCTGGAATTGTAGATGTAGACAAAGTTTAACAATATATAAGATGAACAGTACAAATACGAGATAAGTATCCAATACCAAGGACTATTGTTGAAGTATCAATAATTCATAATATAGAAATCGAACTCGAGTGACCATTGTGTTTATCGAAGAGAGGTATAAGTTCCTGACTATGTGGCGGAAGATCAATGGATCAAGCCATGGAGGCGTATTATTCCTTCCATTTATTAATGGTGGGAGTTGAGGGGGACAGTGGGCCCACAAGACGTGCAACGAAGTATGCGCAAAGTCCCGTGCGAAATATCGGGCCACATAAAAAAAAATTATTATAGTATAGGACAAATATGGACATGCAAGATAACTATATAATCCAATTAAATTAACTAAAAAATTAAAGACCACAAGAAGCATCATACATCATGCCTATTGTTGAAGTATCAATAATTCATAATATACAATCGCATCCAAAATAATAATAAAAATAACTATACTACTGCGGATCTGCAGGAGGCTGACCACCGGCGCGTTTGAAGGATAAGAACTCCTCATACTCGTCCCGTAGAATCGACACCGATGTCGATGGAGAAGGCAGTGACGTCGGTGGAGGCCGTGCCCGCTCCAAGTCTGTAAGTCGCTGGTTGTAAGAATCCAGGGTAGATAACAGCCTCGTACTGCTATGACCCATTGAATCCTGCATCCTCGTCAGCTTCTAGCCCATCGATAGCTGTGACGCCTGCAGCTCCATGATGTTGCGGTCATTGGAGGCTCTAATATTATTTATCAATTCCCGTAGCTCCGTCATCCTGCGATCGAGCATATCCAATCGTGCGATAAGCATCGGATCGTCCGCCTGCGGCTGGGACCGGGGCTGCTCCTCCATACTTCGCAGCAACTCGTCACGGAGAGACGCAATCTGACGGTCAACGGCCTCCTGAACGGCCTCCTGGACTCTGGCCGACGACTGCGAGGGCTGCGACTGCGAGGGGTGTATGGAATGCGCAGCTGTCGGAGAGGCCCTAGATGACAGCGTCGCAACCAGGGCGCCATAGGAGCCCATACCGTAGTACGTACCCCTCTGGAGACCACCAGCTGCGGTCACCCACAGGTCGTTCGCCGACGGAGATGGAGCGGGCTGCGACGAAGTACCAGCCTCTCCAGGTGTAGGTGCACTAGCAGTCGCCCGCTCACGCAGCCTAAGATACTCGGCCTAGAAAAGGTTTGGAAACTCGATAATTGCCTAAGTTATATTAAAATCAACACAAAGTAAAGTAATACTTACATAGGTCTATGAGGCCCTCTCATCAATGAGATTTCCGTCCTTGCGATGGGTGGCCAAGAAGACGGTCACCATGTTTGCATCCTCACCCCTCTGTACCTGTTAAAAATATATTATTTATTACTAAACTTAAATATTTTTTCCAAGTACCATTTTATGGTACTTATATTAAAATAATATATTTTAAAAGAAAAAACATACCAAACGACAGAAATGTTCCGTCATCGGAATCGAGCCACCAGACCAGTTGGCAGCATTCTGCCTAGCCGCCTTGGCCTTCTTAGACCTTTCCTTGTAGCTCGGATCGTCGAATCTAGCCCTCATCGCAGTCCACTGCTCAGGCGTGATCCAACCTTGGATCGGTTTTCCAGCATGATCACGAGCCTTCTGGTCATCCAGAGCATCTCGGATAAGCTTGGCGGCAACGGTAGGAAAGAGCCGCTCGATCAACTCGGCCCGGTACGGAGGATAAAAATACGTTTGCTACAATAAATAATTCATTAAGTTAGCATCACGAATAAGTTATATAATATGCATAAATTAGAGAATTTATTTAATATACTTTTACCTGGAAGTGCGCAAACCAGAACGCCTTTCTCTCCTCCGGAGTCTCAGAGTAGTTGATCCAAGGGCCACCGTAGTTGTTCCTCAAAAATTGGCCCAGGCGTCTCTGAACCGACGATGGACGATATCTATACAGAGATAATAATTTAGATCACTGAAAAAGTCAATATACGATGAATAAAGAGAAACACAAATATATACTAAACCATCTAATTGACTTACTTTGTACCGTCGGCCCAAATCTCTGTCCTCGTCTCCTCCGGAGGTGCACATGGAGGATCTTGCTGATGCTGGGACAACGTGGGCACGACCTCCTCGACATGCTCCTCTGTCCCCATGGTTCCGTCAGCAGGAGGAACGCTGGACGAGGGTGTACTATCACGCCAGGAACTACTCGTCCCAACAGTCGGAGATGTGAGTGATCGATATACTGGAGTACTGGGCGACGATAATCCGGAACCAACAGTAGGCAGTACCGGAGTGGCACTCTGTCTACCTCGGGACCTGCCGAATCCTCCGCATCGTCCTGTCATATCTGATAACAACATATAATGAATATAGAGAAACACAAATATATACTACATTCTACAGTCGAAATGTGATGCATATCTCAAAGCATTCTACAGTCAAAATATAATACATATATTCGTTAATGGGTACATCTACTTCGTCAATTTTCCAACCTTGATCTATATTCTACAGTCAAAATATAGTTACATTCTACATGCAATATTTTTTATTTTCAATCATCTTCAGAAAATTCATCTTGTTCGCCTTCGTCGTCCTGCTCTTCCTCTTCCTCGTCTTCACTTTCATCTACTTCGTCGTCCTCTTCGGATAATTCTACATCTTCTATATTATTACTCGTGTAATAAGTAACTTCCGTTGAGTCCACATCTACAATATTTGTTACAAGAGGTAGATCGTCCTCCTGATAAGCTATTTCGTCAATGTCAAAGGTATTTCTAGCTTTAGTCTTGCATACTGCCCACCAATCCGACCTTGCTGTCCCCCGTCTAGGATAAGTTGTGAAGTACACGAGCTGAGCCTGACTTGATAGGACAAATGGTTCGTAGCCTTGATATCTACGCTTGTAGTTTATATCCACAAGGCCATGCTTGTCAATTTTCCAACCTTGATCTTGAATCGGATCGAACCATTCACACCTGTATAGCACGATATTAGCAGGTTATGTGCCATAATTATATGTCAACTCCACAATCTCTCATAAGATGCCAAAAAAATTATTGCCCGGATTGACGTCTTTGTAGTTTGAAGATTTGATACACAAACCACTATTTTTCGTGGAATCAAGATCCAGAAAGCTGTCTCTGATAGGAGCATTTGTTGACTTGAACCTGAACCCATTCACACAGAAACTTGGCCATATTTTTACGACAGTAATTGGTCCCTTGGCTAGAGTTCTAATAGATTTAGTCTCGGGTGATATTAGACGATCGACCTAAATACCAAAGTAGCGATAGTAAGTTATTTGTTTTGCAAGTGCAGAAATAAAAAGTAATTACCAAGCATCTTACATATGCGCTCAACCAAGAAGGAAAATGGCATCTCATATCTTGTTCTACTTCTTCGTCTGTTATGTAGGGTCTAACCGACCTCAACTCAGCATTATATGTGCTGAAAAACAATGAAGCAACTGCTGATTAGTAGCATAATAGTATCTTATACTATTACATTGAGATGATGTAAATGTGGACGTATTAATTACTTACCCCTCTAGTTTCTCCACTTCATCCTCGTCGCAATTGAGTAATATATACAATTGAGCAGCCCTTAGCTCATCGTCATTCAAATATCTCTTCTTTATTTTTCCCGAAGGCTTTCCGAACGCATTGAATACTTTGAGTATTGCATCATTAGATTCCTGATATACGTCATCGTTTCTGGGAGCTTTCGTCCTATTAGTAGCAATATGCGGTTTGAAATACGTCGAGCAAAAAGTTTGTAATCTCCTCGAGAATATAAGCTTTACAAATAGAGCCTTCAACCCGTGCCTTATTTTTCACCTTTCTCTTTAGGTGATTCAGATGTCGCTCGAATGGGTACATCCACCGATAACTGACAAGACCACCAATATGTGTCTCATAGGAAAGATGAATTGGCAAATGCTCTATAGAGTCGAAGAATCCAGAAGGAAACACCTTCTCGAGCTTACATAGTGTTACCGCAATGTCCCTCTCTTGCTTTTTTAGACGATCGACAAGCAACTTAGTACAACAAAGATCTCTGAAGAATATGCTCAGCTCTGTCAATGGGTCCCAAACGACCTGCGGTAAGAATTCCCGAAATGCAATCGGAATTAACCTCTCCATGAATACGTGACAATCGTGGCTCTTCATACCCACCAGTTTGTTCTCCTTGAGGTCGACGCATCTTCTCAAGTTCGACACGTACCCGTCTGGAAACTTTAGACCCTGAATCCACCTACAAAGTCTACCTTTATCCTCTTTATCCAGTGAGAAAACTGACTTAGGTTGCTTTAACTTTCCATTCCCCTCCTCTATCAAATGCAATACAGGACGTCTACATATTTCTTCTAAGTCCAACCTGGCCTTCGGATTATCTTTCGTCTTCCCTTTTACCTCCATTACAGTATTAATTATGTTATCAAACACATTCTTCTCGATATGCATGACATCAAGGTTATGTCTGATCAGATTGGTGCTCCAATATGGCAGATCCCAGAATATACTCCTCTTCGTCCAGTTATGGGTGCGACCAAATCCGTCACACTTGTACCCCTTAGCAGGCTCTTCGATAGCACTAGGTAAATCTTTTACCTCTTTCCATATCGTGCATCCGGGCCACCTTGGCGGTGGATTGGCCTTCTCCACAACTCCCGCACGAAAAGCATTTCGGTTCCTCCGGTACGGATGATCCTTCGGCAAAAATTATCGATGATAATCGAAGAAGCACGGTTTGCCTCCGTGTTTCAAACGGAAAGCTTGAGAATGGTCCATGCAATACGGACATGAGAGACGACCATGGGTGCTCCATCCCGATAACATTCCATAGGCCAAAAAGTCGTTGATGGTCCACATAAGTGCTGCCCTCATCTGAAAATTCTGCTTTCTAGAAATATCGTACGTGTTGGCACCTACTTCCCACAGCTGATTCAACTCATCTATCAAAGGCTGTAAATACACATCGATGTTCCTCTTCGGATTGTTCGAACCCGGGATAATAACGGTTAGGAACATATACGGAGTCTTCATGCACATCCAAGGCGGTAGATTATACGGAGTGACGATCACAGGCCAACACGAATACTGGGAGCCCGAAAGTCCGAATGGGGTAAAACTGTCAGAGGAGAGCCCCAATCTGACATTACGTACTTCCTGGCAAAATGTGGATACTCTCGATCAAAGTGCTTCCATGCTTCTCCATCGGATGGATGATCCAATACTCCTTCAATCTATTTTTGCCTGTGCCAACTCATGTTTTCTGCAGTCTCCTTAACCATAAACAACCGCTGCAACCGCGGCGTCAAAGGCAAGTAGTGCATCGAATCGGTAGGCTTCCTTGCACCGACAGACTTTCCTCTAACAGTGGCCTTGTAGCGATCAGCACCACAGAATTTACACGCATCTTCATCCTTTTCGTCTTTATAGTACAACATGCACCCGTTGCGACATGCATCGATTTTCTCGTATCCCATCCAAAGCGATCTCACCATCCTCTTAGATCGATAGAAGTCTTTAGACAACTTTTCACCCTCGGGCAAGATCTCTATAATCAAATCGAGCAGTCGATTATAGCATTCTTGCGACATGTTAAAATTGGACTTGATGCTCAATAATCTTGTAACCACCTCCAACGGTGAATGATCCTCACAACCAGGATATAGTGGAGTCCTTGCATTCTCCAGCAACTCCATAAACTTTGCAGCATCGGCATTCGGTGCCTCCTCAACTGTATCATAATTGTCCGGATTGAAACTAGGTCCCGCCGCATCATAATTGTCCGGATTGAAGCTAGGCCCCGCCGCATCATAAACCATGTTCACCAACCCGTCGTCGTAAGCATCGTGGTCATGGACATCCATATACGGCTCCATATAAGGCTCCGACTCCAATGCTAGAGACACAAGTTCTTCGTACGCGGTCCACTGATAGTAATTCGACGTGAAGCCCTTCGAGTACAAATAATATGTGACTTCCACTTCTGGATGATATTTTCTATTGTGATATCTCACACACGGACACTTAATTTTGGTATCGTCCATGTACTGAGGGAAAGCCTTGGCGAACTGCAGGAACTGCTGTACACCCTCAATGAATTTATCCCGCATACCACACATGTCATCAGGATGACGGTTGTACATCCACGAACGATGACACAGATAGTAATTCATATCCATTTCTAGATACTTCTGCAAAAATGACAGTATGTATCATATAAATCATTACATACAGTGGTTTATCACCTAACTTCATAACTTAATTGTACTATAAAAATCATAACTGATATAATACATACTTTCATTTATCAAAGTCTAAAATAAGCAATATTCAAAACAACTGAAAAGAGGCCAAGTCTCTTAGTTTTTTAATATTTTATACTATTGGTAAAAGCTTGGGTTCTTTACTGTATACAATGCTTACTAGGACATATAGTTACTTAGCTAACTATTAACAAAATCAAGTATATCAGTAAGTAACTATTTAACTACACTAACTATGTACTAATTTAATACTAAACTGATACCCTTAACTTCTACCCAATAACTCATGCTAACCCATCTTAAACCAACTAACCAATACCTTGACACTAAGCTAACTAACACTAGTATACATAGCTCACTAAATGCAACTGAAAACGGATACTGATACAGTGGGACTTGTTGATACTTACTGATACATGGTTGCTGAAATGACACAGTGCTGATGGTTTTCCTCTTCAGTTGCCTGCTCACTGTTGCAGACCTCCTTCTCACTGCCCACTACAAGGCTCGAGCATCCATCAACACTTCTACCTGGAACCCCTCATCCTGCTACTACCACTGCTCCATATCCTAACTGATACAAGAGTATCAGTATGTGTACAGTCCAACTCAACTCACTAAAACATCTAAAACTAACTACCTAAAGGCACTATGCAGATACCGAAATGTTTATTCAGTTGTTCACTGAGTCGTGCCTCCTACAATATGCTGTGCACATCTGACTGCACACTGGTGATACTTTCCTACTGTTGAACTTCTCCCTTTATATTGTGCCCTTGCTGCATTGCTGCAGGGCTCGACTGATACACTGAACTCCTACTGCAACACCAATACCCAAGCACAATGTTGCATTGGCCCTTCTTACTACTGCTACTATTGCAGTTAGCTACCTTGCTGTGCATCCCCTTCATAAAGTTGTACATCTCTTTTGTCACTGACTGCACGAACACCCCTGTGCATTTCTGGGTATAATGACTGCTCCTTCTCGAGGCTGACTCCACGTTGCTGCTCATCGCAAGCTCCTCAACCCGATCCCCCCTCGACCACTAGTACATTGATACACAGTGTGGTCGAGGCACACTGTGCACACCATAGTGAAACCGATTCCCCCTGATACACTGGCATACTGATGCACAGTTTTACGTCCCGAGCTTTCCCTCCCTCACACAAAAATATAAAGTCACTGAACTTACTCACTCACTCACTCACTGATACACTAAACTCACTGATACACTAAACTAAACTCACTGATACACTAAGCTCACTGATACACTAAGCTCAACATAGCCCTACCTTCATGTAAAACAACACTACCCACATTCAACACCACCAAATATCTCATGATTGAAAACTTAGCTAAATACTTAAAAAAACCTTAACCCTCACTCCTCTTTTACTGAACTACCCATACAAAGAAACCCAAGCTCTCCAGTGACTGATACACTGAGGTATCAGTGCCAACACAGTGCACATACAGTGAAGACACAGTAAAGAACCAGACTCCCTGTGTAAATCAGTCCTATGTCAGTGTCTGTGTGAATATGTGTGTGTATGTATCTGCGTCTGTGTGTGTGTCGTGTGTGTCTGTCAGTGTCTGTCTGTGTGTGTCGTGTCTGTGTGCGTGTGTCGTGTCTGTGTGCGTGTGTCGTGTCTGTCCAGTCATCAGTTGTGTCAGTGTCACATGAGAGAGAGAGAGAGAGATTACCTAGAGCTCAAGGAGGAGGAGGGGGGTGCCGGAGTAGCCGCAGCCGTGGAGAGCCGGTCGCCGGAGAGGGGGGGCGGGGGAAATCGAAAACTTTCAAAAAATTTGACAGATGGGGGAAAAGAATCTGAGCCCTAATTAACCAAAAATTAGCGACGTTTAGCGACGTCTAATAAAAATGTCACTAAATTATAATTTAGCGATGTTTGACGTCGCTAAACGCGTTGCTAAATATTTTTGACATATACGTCGCTAATTACGACGCTAAACGTTGCTAAATCAGATATATTAGCGACGTTTAGCGACCTTAATTGAACTTATAGCGACTCATCTTTTAAAATCTTAATAAAAGTCATTGAACGTCGCTAAATGTCGCCATTTAGCGACATTTAGCGATATTTTTAATGGAGTCGGTGATTTAGCGACGTTTATACCAGGAGTCGCTAAAATACGTCGCTAATCCCGCTTTTTCTAGTAGTGCGATACGATATGTCAGACATGTCTAGGGGCAAGTATATCCGTCTACTACCATATATCTCAATCCACGTAAAGTAGTCATGCGAAGAGCGAACCAAGCGCACTAAGGTTAGCTAGACCTTAATACACCGATTCTGATTAGGCAATTATATTATTGTGTGCACCCAATAATACATATGCCATGAGCAAGCTCGATAAAAGAATAAGCTTGCAAAAACTAGGCTATAATAGCAGCATAAGTCAAGGTAGTATAGCAAACATAAATACGCTGGATTATGATAAAAGAATGTACATAACAATTCAAGTTCACAAAAGATAAGACTCCATAATCTCTACAGTTGTCATACTAATTCCTTGTCTAAGTCGATAGTCGACAAAGTAGGGGTATAGCCTCTAAGTCCTACAGTCTAAAAAAATACTGTCATCCTAAACTAGCATACAGTTAATGTTGTTCAATCACACTTCAATAATAGGGCAAAAGACTATGTGATACTAGGTTGTGAGATATACTACCCAACTTATAACAATAAACTAATATTGTAATTGCCTTAAGGATACCGTAGAAACTCCTATTAAGGTCTACGAGAAGGGATCTTGGTACTTATTTGGGTATCCTCTTATATTACATAGGTCATGGTCGTCTTACGTCTTAGTCATAGTGCAAGTGTCAATAGTAAGAATGGAATAGTTACTGGTCTCAAGGGAAAGGGAATATAACTCGTATTGAGGTGGGGTACATATTACGCAATTAAAACTAAGGGATAAGCACCAGGTCTCAATCTACAAGAATAGCTTAAACCATCAAGTTCTAACTACTAAGCACACAATTCAAAAATTCAAGAGTAACAACCAAAATCCTAGCAAGCTATATATATCCTAGCATAGAATAAATTCACTTGGTCTATAATCAGAAGTGTCAGATGGCACGAGTTGAAAGATGAAGAATAGAGGAACAAAATTTAGTCGTCGCGCAATTAGCAAATGTTGCGGTTGCAGAGGAACAATATATATGAAATTGAAATAGGGGCTCTAGATAGCATCATGGTTTTCTAAGGAGGAGTGGCATGCTAGTTGCTATGTTCGATATATGATCAAGAGAAATGTTATATTCATTGCTCTTGGCTTCCTAAGGTACTGTCTGCTACTAATAAGACAATGATCTAAGTTTTATAGTTTTCCACTACCTATCTAACTATGAAGGTTAGGTTCAGTCCTAATATTAAATTTTGGTTTCCTATTAGTTCCTCAATACTAGGGTCAAACATTATGGTAGAACTTCTAACTAATTCTAGTAGTATCTATATTACTCACAAGTCCTCATAATACATCAAGGGATAATGGTAAACCAATCTATAGATAAGGAATTCTAGGGTTCACTAGATATTCTAAACTTAGTGGTGTGTCTATATTCTCGTTGTATTCTTAATAGGTGTGCTGCCATAATTATCATCCTAATAACAGGGGTTCCTATATTCTAGCAGAAGGCTATACTCAAAGAACTATTAGGGAAGTACAGGAATCAAGCAGGATACAATTGTTCAAATAGAACAGATATGAGGAAGATGAATCATAGTCAATTGTGGATGAGATCCTATACTCTAGTCCTAGGTGCAGGCTTGTTCGGTACAATAACGTAACCGAGACAATATGCTCTCGACCTGCATGGGCCACCACAAAAATATGTCACGCCCCAGTCCCAAAAATACGTAGGACTAGGACACGTAAGCATGCTAGCCGCATGGATATGGCAACTCCAATATATGGAAACCATAACCCATACGTACGCTATAATATTAATATCAAATCCACAAGTGGTATAAACATATGTCACAAGTCACAGGGTATAAACTAAATCTCATCCACGAAAATCAAATATGAATAAATAACCAGTATCTATATAACTAGATCTCAACATAAGTATCTAAGGATGATAGTTGGATGGAAACAAATCTACTACCAACTCGAATGGAAAAGTACAACACACAAAAAAACACAATATAGGAATACCAGCTAACAATCATGGGGCTCGAAGAGAAGACATCCACGAAACATATATAACCATCCAAATCTCCGTTCCTGCAAATATTCAAGAACAAATACACCTGGCAGGGGACCAGGTCCTCAGAGGGACGTAACAAGATACAAAACAGCAAGCCAATTTGAATACAGTAAACATGCATATTATTTGAAAATAAATAAGTACGCTGTATATTATAATCTATATGAATGCAAATGAGGACAACTTTTTGATGTATGGACAAGGGTAGGCTACTCGATCTAAGCCTCACAACTCAAACACCCGCCAATGGACATCAGAAATCGACATACCTCTGGGGTAGCGACCAGCGCGACTCTACAGAAATTGACATACCTCAGGGGTAGCGACCAGCGTGACACATGCCGTAGTGCGAACTATATACTATGCTTTACCAGAGTGGTTAAAAGCCCATACGCCTAATGATTGTCCTCTCATGATACTAAGTGTCAAGTGTGTGTCAACATATCTAATATATAGTAATGACTGAAAGAAACTACACATGCAATAAATAAATAAAAATATAATAAATATACATAAATGTACTAAGCATACAAAATACTGTAAGCAATTTGACAAGGTATCTTGCCTGGCAAGAAAGTTGTAAAGTGTAACGTCCCGAAGTCCAACACACAGGATCAGAAGCTATGGCCGCAGAACAAATATCTTCGGATGTTGAAATAAATATCACCAACGTTCCCAGAATAAGCAAAATAGCTAAAAAGCACTTTCCTTTCGTCCAATTTGGACACAGGGGCAAAACGGTAATTTTGGGTAAAAGTGTGGTCCACGTGTGGCCCACTTTGTACCGAAAAATGTGCCAAGGGTAACAGTCTCTAAATAGGACAAGTTATATGTCAAACAACTCTAAATGTCAATACGAACCCAACGGTATGTCCAAATGTGAATTTCGATGGGCCAAACATAATTTTGTCCAAAAAGTCAATTGTGGGGCCCGCCAATTGGCAACTTGGTCAACTGTCTCAGAATTGCCTGAAAATTGGGTCACAGGACCAGCGCGTTACCACGAGTCCAGTGGCGTAAGTTTTGTCATAATCTGACAAGCGTACACAAAATGCGTGCGACTTCAACAAAAGTTACGACACAGAATGTGTCCGCGGGTACGGACTGATTCCGACACGCACACCCGTCCGAATCAGTTTTCACAAATTTTTACGTGTCCGGTTATGCTGCGTGCACCGTTCGGTACACTTGGTACACGGCAGGGCGGTCCCGTTTGGCGGGGCGCACTCCGTTTCACAACTTTTGAAAATCTGGGAAAAGTGGGTTCGCGGGGTTTTGTGACGAATTTAATTCTGTCCACAGCAGTTAATAATCTAGGGTTATTTAACAGAAATTAAACTAGGTCAAGTGGTCTACGTATACCAAAAAGAATCATCGAATTCGGATCTCTGTGGTAGGAGATACGAACTCTGAAACATGGGTGGTCACCGCAGTTTTCTGCGATCCCAGAATTCGGTCTGTTTGTGCCAACTTTGGCGCTATTTTTGCCTAGGGTTACGCGTTGTTCAAGGTCTACTATCATACAGATATGGAAGAGGGATAAGGGGTGAGCATACTGATGAAGACGGGGTGGCATTTGGTTGAGCGAGTCGACGAAAAATAACTCCGGAACACAGGTACCTCGCTGTGGGAATCTGCAGTGCGCGGGGTCGCGGTCGTCGGGATTTGGTTGGATGGCCTGGCGGGGTTCTCCGGCTGCGGTGGCGGCGCTCTCTAGGTCTAGATGGGAAGAGGGAGAGTCTGGATGATTAGGTTTAGGGTTTATATATATATATATATATATATATATATATATATATATATATATATGAATAGGGAGAGAATAAGGGGGGGTCGGTTTTGCTGTGTAGTTGCTACAAGGGATTTTGCTTTATTTTGCTCGGGTGTAAAGTGGGCTGTGGGAATCTAAAAGGCAGCGGCTGCTTTATGTGGGTTGGCTGTGGTGTTGCAATAGGAGTTGTGGGAATGGTTGGAATAGTTTGCTTAAGTTAGTTATTAATAGTTATTAGTATAGTTATTAGTAATATTATTATTTTCTTTTCTTTTCATTTCTTTTCTTAATCTTTTCTTTTTATTAATCTATTTCCAATTAAATATATACATGCATATATATATATTTGTATACATATATATATATATATATATATATATATATATATATATATATATATATATATATATATATATACTCATAAGAAAAATTCTAGATTATAATAATGCATACTATTAAGCTAGCAACTGCTCAAGGGGTCTCCTACATGAAATAAATTCTGAAAAATTCATAATTGTTCCATAAATCCCCTAAATGCACACACACACACACACACACACACACATATATATATATATATATATATATATATATATATATATATATATATATATATATATATAAATACATAAAAAAATTCAAAAAAAATTATTTGTGCACACCATTAAGCTAGCAACTGTCCATAGGGTCTCCTACATGAAATAAATTCCGAAAAATTCCTGATGGTCCCATAAATCCCCTAATTGCACCAACACCTAAAATAAAAATTAATAAAAATCTATTTCTCCTAATTAGCCACTAATTACTACAATTCAATTAATAATTAATAGAAAAATAGCTTAATACGATTTTTATGATCAGGGGTTTTACAACTTCCTAAAAGTCGTGGTCTGCCATTCTAACACTTTCTCATCTTTTGTCCATACACTATTCTATCATCCTCTAACTCGTCTATACTACCCAACTTACAAGAATTCTACTAGTAGTCACATTCTTTGAAGTTATTGTCTAGGTTGTAAGGCAAATATATTTATTGGGTCGAGAATCTTGGGATACCTGTCTAGAATCTCATAACTATGACTTTTCTCCGTAACCGTCAAGTATAGTAGTCTAATACTGCCACGCCACCTGGCCAGTATGACTGCAAGTAATTCGAGTACTCTACCATAATCGTTTGGCTGCAACTGTCGCTACCTCGCCAGCGATTTATCATAGTCATCAGTTCGTAACAAGTGCCTTCAACTCCTTCCTAGGCATAGTCTAAGTTTTAGGGCAACACTTAAGGTCTTGACTAAAACTATTAGGAGTATGACCTACTTCAAACAATCTAACAAATTTTTATTATGCTAAATGATGCTACTTAAGGGTTAAACTAATAAAGAATATAGATATTGCTATAGTGCATATACATAAGGGGTATTATTAAGAACTCATCCTTAGTTATCAAGCATTACTAACACAATTATGTTTTAACTAACAAAATAAGGGTGAGGTTGATATAAATCAAACAATTCATAATGGCACGAAAAGATACAACTATGATAGGAAGAGTTAAGCACGAGATAAGGAATGGATATAAAAAGAGGAGATGAGTCACCCAATAGGACGAGATAAGGATAGGGAAAGAATACTACTACTGCTACTCACGTCATCCATTAGCATCACGTGTATGCCATCTGGGTAGAATATACATATATCCTCATAACTGCTAAACTACCATATATATAATTCTACATCTATTTGTACATCTAAGATCTTGTGTCACAATGGGGTTACGAGTATGCAAAGACAATTATAACTAAAAGGTCGTACCTGTATCTACGACTTCATGTGTCTGCTCTCCCATATTTGTCATAATGAGTGCTTGGCCTTGTCCTTGGTTGTTCAACTGGGGTCTAGACCCCTCGATTTGTGCAGACTGTAGAAGCAGTGGTGGGTCCCTTTGGTCTCCTATACTTGAGGGTGTATGCGGTGCTCCTGATTCTAATGCCATAGGCCTCTGGTTCTGTTTAGGACATTCTCGGGCTTGATGGTGACTTGATCCATATATCATGTATAGCCCCAATCGATGATGACAGTCTTTTAGAATATGACCTGTTTTACCACAATAGTGACAAGTACGGAGCTCCTTGGTTGTATACGGTGTGGCGCTATATGGTTGCTGGCGTGTCAAAGGGTGTCTAATGGGTCCTCCTTGTTGTCCTTACCAGTCCTTGGTGGATTCTCTGTTGATTTCCATTTTCCTTGCTGATGGTCTCCTGAATCCTGGCCTCTGTCAATAGCTCGGCATAAGAGATCCGGGACTGGGAGCTAGTGTAGTGCTGGAACTCCTAAGTCAGCCCGCGGTGAAATCTCTTAGCCTTCTCCAAGTTATTAGGTATTAGGACGGTGCCATACTTACTGAGGCGGCTAAACTCTGCGTCATACTCATCAACTGTCTTGTTTCCCTGCTCCAGATGGAGGAACTCATCGTACAACGCGTCCCTTACAGTGTCTGGAAAGTACTTTCTCTCAAAGCACTCCAAGAATTGTTTCCAAGTCTGACGCGTACCCAACTGGCGCTCCATTGATTCTCATCAGTGATGCGCATTGCCCTCTAACTGAGTCCTTACGCCTATCATCCATAGATCAGTAGGTAGTTGTGAAGCCTAACAACTTCTTGGTATTGGCAATCCAGTTCGTAGTCTCATCTGGACTCGCATTGCCCTTATACGGCTTGGGGCCCATCTGCACAAAGTCCTTGACTGAACCATCTCGAGCTTGTGGTACTGAAACTGGTGTCTGGGCTGGTACAGGGACTAGTGCGGCCATTCTCTCAAGTGCTGCCAGAAATTCTAGCCTCTGCTCTACCACTTGCTGCCTCTGCTCTGCAGCCTGCACGGCTGTCTGCTGACTCTGTTCCTGTATTATCATCTGGAAGAATTGGAACAGCTGCGTCTGGATATCCTGCGGTGCTAGTGGAGTTAAAATGGCCCCATCAGGTATGCAGAAGGAGTTGATGGAATTGGATTGCTAGTTAGTCCATCCGGTCCTGGAAGAAGAGGAGTCGTTGAGGCCTCTCCTGGTGATTGGCCGTTGACCCCTGGAGACGTGTTGTCCCCGGTTGCGGCTTGTTCGTTACGCAAATTCATCTTTCTACAAGAGATGGACAAAAGATTAAGAAGAGTACATGAATCAAGCAGGATGCAATCACTTAAGTAGGACATGTTGGAAGGAAGGTAAGTTATAGTCAAGTGTGGATGAGATCTAAAATTCTAATCCTAGGTACAGGCTTGCTCGGTATAGTAACGTAACCGAGACAATATGCTCTCGACCTGCATGGGCCACCACAAAAACATGTCACGCCCCAGTCCCAAAATACGTAGGACTAGGAACACATAAACATGCCAGCCGTATGTATATGGCAACTCCAATATATGGATACCATAATACACACGTACGCTGTAATATGAATATAAACTCACATTTGGTATATATAGTGTCACAAGTCACAGATATGCTAATCTCATCCACACAACAAGTCATAGAAAAGAAATAACTAAGCTAGAATAAGCAGTCTGAAATATCCAAAATAATAGTCGGGTGGAGACAAATCTACTACCAATGACTATATCCAAAACTAAAATGAGAGAGGAGTATAAAATCTCCAATATAAAATAATGTGATGACAGAAGTATATCAGCTAAGAAGATCCATCACTAGATATAATCAATGATGCTCAGAAGGTAAGACCTCCTCGGCAGAAAGTAATGCGTCAGGTCCAGGCCCGTACTCCTGCGGGTACTCCTGATCATCTATACCTGGCAAGGGACCAGGTCCTCAGAGGGACATAACAAGATACATAGAAGCAAGCCAAATGAATACAGTAAACATGCAATATATACAAAAAATATATAATTATGTTGTACAAGACAATCTATTTGAATGCAAATGAGGACAACTTTTTGACGTATGAGCAAGGGTACGCTACTCAATCTAAATCTCATAACTCACACACACGTCAGTGGACATCATCAGCCGACATACCGCGGGGGTAGCGACCCTCGTGACTCCATCAATCGACATATCACGGGGGTAGCGACCATCGGAAATGACCACCATAGTGCGTGCTAGTTACTACGGTTTATCAGAGTGGTTAAAGCCCATACGCCTACAAATTGTCCTCTATGATACTAAGTGTCAAGTGTGTGTCAACATATCTAATATATAGTAATGACTGAAAAAAACTACACATGCAATGAATAAACTGAAATGCAATAAATATACAGAAATATACTAAGCATACAAAATACTGTAAGCAATTTGGCAAGGTATCTTGCCTGGCAAGAAAGCTACAAAGTGTAACGTCCAGATATCACGCACACAAGAGTAGAAGCCGCGGCCTCGGAGTAAACGTCTCCGGATGCTGAAATAGACATCACCAATATTTCCATAATAAGAGAGATAGCTAAAAAATACTACCCTTTCATCCAATTTGGACACAGGGGCAAAACAGTAATTTGGAGTCAAAGTGGGGTCCACATGTGGCCCACTTTGCACCAAAAAGCGTGCAAGGGGTAAAGGTCTCTAAATGGTACAAAATTATAGGTCAAACCAATTCTAAACGTCAATACGAACTCAACGGTACATCCAATTTTGGATTCCGGTGAGCCAAACACAAATTCGCCCAAAAAGTCAACCGTGGGGCCCGCCAATTGGCGACTTGGTCAACTGTCTCAGAATTGTGTGAAAATTGGGTCACAGGACCAGCGCATTACCACGAGTCCAGTGGCACAAGTTTCGTCGCATTCTGACGAGCGTGCAGAAAATACATAGGACTTTTACCAAAGTTGCGATACGGGAATTGTCCGCGAATACGGGCTGATTCCGACGCGCACACGCGTCCAAATCAGTTTTTGCAAAATATCACATGTCTGGGTACACTGTGTGCACCTTTTGGTACACTTGGTACATGATGGGGCGGTCCCGTTTGGCGGGGTGCGCTCCGTTTCACAATTTTTGAAAATCTTAAAAAATATATTTTTTGGGTTTTCTAACGAATTTAATTTTACATACAGCATTTAACAAATTAATGTAATTAACAAAAATTAAACTAGGTCAAGTGGTCTCCGTATACCAAAAAAAAAATTAAATTCGGATCTCTGTGGTGGAAGATACGAATCCGGGAACATAGGTAGTTACCGCAGTTTTCTTCGAGACCCGAAAGTTGTCTTTTTTCGTCAACTTGGAGGCTGTTTTCGCCTAGGGTTACGCGTTGTTCGAGGTCATCTATAATACAGATATTGAAGAGGGTGTACCGGTGAAGACGGGGTCGAGTTTGGTTCAGCGAGGTGACCCGACCTTGTTCCAACGCGGAGGGGATATTGTGCGTGTACCGTCAGATCTTCCTGCCAAATCGGTCTTGTATACTGCACTGGTCAAGATGGTGAGCCTCTTTGTAGACCATAAGTTTGATATTTGTAACTGTGGCTAACAAATTTTTTCATTTCTCATGAATAGGCAAGGAAAGTGAAGAAGTAGGGGAGAAGCCTCGTAAGTTGCCAGGGTTCTAATTATATGGCAATCAATGACGAACTCCAACAAATCGATAACGCTGAAGAATTTTCTTTCTTGGAAAATAGAGAGCAACGCACGAAGAGGCGCCATGAAGTTTAAATACTAATTTTGAGTTGTAAAAGTTTGACTGAATATGACTTTTGAGAATTGTCAAAATGTTAGCTGTAAAAGTTGTAAAAGTTGTAAACGTTTGACTGAATATGACTTATGACGATATTTAGGCTTTGAGTTGTAAAAGTTGTCAAAGTTTAAACTATAATTTTGCCTTATTGTGACTCTTTGAGTTAATTTTGCCTTATTGTGACTCTTTGACTTAATTTTGCCTTGTTGTGACACGTTGAGTCAATTTTGCCTTGTAAAAGTTGTATCGAAGTGTAAACTATCAATTTGAGCTGTATACATAACTGTGTATATATGACAGTGAGCATACTTTAGGACTGTCACAATTTTGACAGTCCTAGTATACACTAGGACTGTCAAAATTGTGACAGTCCTAAAGTTATATAAATGGGCATATATAACAGTGGGCATACTTTAGGACTGTCACATTTTTGACAGTCCTAGTATACACTAGGACTGTCAAAATTGTGACAGTCCTAAAGTTATATAAATGGGCATATATGACAGTGGGCATACTTTAGGACTGTCACATTTTTGACAGTCCTAGTATACACTAGGACTGTCAAAATTGTGACAGTCCTAAACTTATATAAATGGGCATATATGACAGTGGGCAAACTTTTGGACTGTCACATTTTTGACAGTCCTAGTATACACTAGGACTGTCAAAATTGTGACAGTCCTAAAGTTATATAAATGGGCATATATGACAGAGGGCAAACTTTTGGACTGTCACAAATTTGACAGTCCTTGTGTACACTTGGACTGTCAAAATTGTGACAGTCCTAAAGTTATATAAATGGACATATATGACAGAGGGCAAACTTTTGGACTGTCACAATTATGACAGTCCTAGTATATACTAGGACTGTCATAATTGTGACAGTCCTATTATCCTGGCAGTCTTTGAAATTTACAGTCCTAAGTTATTAGTAGCAATGCACAATATTCAGTCAAAATCGTCATAACTTCTTTCATTACACAACATACAACATATTGTTCAATATACACTTAAACATACATGGATCAACACAAAATACATTTTCAATATACAGTATCAATCGATAAGAATATCAAAGTAGTCGTCCGGCATGATTTTTGGATCCTCCATCTTCATCATCTTCTTATAGGCCGCCATTGCATCCTTTTAGGGTGTCGTCCATGCGATCGCTTCCTCTGGTGCGTGTTTATACCAAAGCGTAGAAGGTGGCAGAATAGGAGAATGAGCGATCAAGCTTGGGATGACGAAGTGTTGTCCGACAAGCCCTATGCAACATAGATTGGATACTCGGTGTTCGGCCAGGGGGCACACATTGGAAAGAAAGTATTGTTAATACCTTGTGAGATAATTACAATAGGTAACTTATACCTATTAGAGAAGACGTAAGCAGCAGGCGGGACATCCATGTAATGGTCTGGTCCGGTGACTGTTTCCGTACAAGGTATGCCTGCCAACAAATCTCCAACAATTTCTTCGCCAAGTATCTGGCTATAGAAGGCTAGTCGCGACTCCAACCCCTCGTACAGCTCTGCCCTAACCTGTCTCCATCCTGCTTCCACTAAATAGCTTAGTTGTCTTGCTAGTGCATGGTATCCACAGTGGCCATCCGCAGGAACATCAACAATAGACCAAATGAAGTTTCGCATCTCAGGTAGGAAATTTTCAATGTATAGACTATAAGAAACAGAAAAGTTATCAACACCCTCCGTCGTGCCTGCATCTATGGTTTTCTGTTTCTTCCCCCTTCGAATAGTTAGCTTAGGAGTTCGAACAACGGACTTTGCCTCCAAACTGCGTTCGATATGTTCGAATAAGGATGGATCTCTTTTAGTTGACTCCTCCTCCTTCTTTTTTGCTCTACTCTTTCTTGAGTGTGGTCTTCCCTTAGGAGTTCGAACAACGGATGGCTCTTGCAATCAAGTTGTTGCCGGAACTGCAATCTCTTGGATTTTAACCTCAATGGATCTTCTCTCCGGTTCCGATGCGCCACACCACCTTGCGTGAAGTAGTTTCACTTGGGACAACGCAAAGAAATCATCTTGCACTTCCACTGTCGGCATTATCGACAGCTGTCGCCAACGTTGATCAACACCATCTATTGGAATAGGTATAGATTCACGACGGTATTCGTTGATCTCATGTGCACACGGAAGTCCCAGTGAATGTCGATATGAACAACCGCAAACCTCGGGATCATAACCCACCGACTTCGACCTACGAATCTCCTCAAACAATAACCCCAAGGCCTTGTAAGATACCACATGGGTTAAACCATCCAAGAGGGGTTCTTGCTTGTATTCATACTTTGCAATATTGAGGCTCATCTCAAATGATGCTACAATATCGTTCACCGTGGCAATAGTCATCAAATGAATCGATTGCCAAACAGAGACAAAATTACCGACCGATGCCCGCAGATATCTTTTTAAACATGAGTGTGCTCCTTCGACCCGGTTCGTAGTGATCGTGCCATAATGCTTCACCATGTTGGTCCATGCTAAGACGAATTGCTCTTTATGTGGTTCTAGCCAAGTATCTTTGATATAAGATATGCATGTCGGGTTACTCGTCTCCCACTTTTGTTGGAACATGTACCATGCTGCGTCGTAACTGTCTGTAGTACTTACTCGCCATACAAGACTCCAATCACTGTAGAATTCTTTGAAGCGAAGAATGTCAATTTTACCGTCTATATTTTCAAATTTTCTCTTGCATTGAGCTTGGATATTTCTATTTATATGCCAAGTGCATAGTAGTCTATGCGCATGAGGAAATACAATATCTATAGCATTTATCAACGCATATTCTCTGTCAGTAACAAAAACAGACGGCTCTTTGTAACCTGTGTAAAGGGATTGTAGTTTCCTCAACGTCCATGTGTAATCCTCTACTGTCTCACTCTTCATAAAACAAAAAGCGACTGTAAATGTTTTTCCCGTAGACGTAAACCCGACAACGTGAAAAAGAGGCATCTTGAACTTGTTCGTCTTATATGTACAATCAAGGACCAACACGTCTGCGAAGGACTGAGCCAAGTGTGTGCAATCAGGATGAGCCCAAAATAATGAAAGGAGTTCATCAGTTTGTGGATGTCTTCTATGGTACTCCACGTAGTGATGCTCCCCAAGCAACTTCAATACTTGCTGCATCGCCATTCTTCCTTTCATATTATTGCATTTCGCTCTGGCCAAACTATTATAGATCGTTCTCATGGTTGACTTGTTTCCATCTTGTTTTTGTCGCACAACAGAATATATTTGTTTCGGTGCTACTCCTGAAAGGAACAATTCTTCAACCAACTTTTTCTCATCCTCCTTCAACCGTGCTACGTAGGCATGACCCGTAAGTGTCCCTGGAATAGGATGATTGTGTCTTCCATTCTTAACTTCGATTTTTCACTTCACATCTTCAACTTTTACAATCAACACCTTCAATGGACAACCACATTTTCTCGTCCCAACGTTTTTCTTAGGGATTTCTTTTTCAACAACACCCTTTTTTTTATGATGCTCCCTAAACACACCTCCTCTTTCGCATCCCAGCTCAAGATATTTTCTGCCCGGCCGAGATCGGATGGATCTTGCAATGACAATAACTATGTTAAGTCGTCTCCCAACTTCTCTGCACCACTCTAATGCTTCTTCATGGCTTGCAAATTCAATATCCGTTGAGAAAATATCATCCACCTCAACACTAACAGCAGGATGTACCACAATATCTGAACAAGGTTGGTCCTATAACCAATATCAAATAATATAAAAATTAATAACTTCATATAATTATCCAGGACTGTCACTATTTTTACAGTCCTATTTTTAAATAGGACTGTCCAAATTATGACAGTCCTACTTTTATATAGGACTGTCGAATTTATGACAGTCCTCTATTAATTTAGGACTGTAGATTATTTGACAGTCCTATATTTATATAGGACTGTCTAATTTTTACAGTCCTAAATCGTGATTGTCAAATTAGGGTTGTCGTTTTACGTACCGTACGTGCTTCGGAACAACCAACTTGTTCTTCGGAACGTCCGGAGTGCATATTTAATGAATTGGATGATCTGACTTCGTCATCGAACATTTTTTCATGCATTGTTCCTACAATAGTCAAAATAAACTAAATTTTTTCGGACAATTGCAAAACTTAATCATCGTAGGTTGTCGAAGACATACCGGAAGAATATTCCTTGGAGTATCACTAAAGTAAAATCCTCCTCCAACCACAACTAGCAATTTCCAAATTTAGATTTGGGCTTGGTGGAATGAGGGTTTCTTCAAGTCTAGGTGGAATGCCAAAAATAGAAAGTCATTTCAATTTTATAGTTTGGTGTGGGCTAGCCCCAAGTAACTATGATAGTGGCAAACTTGTAATTTTGGGAAAAGAGACTGTCAAAATTTTGACAGTCCTTACAAGTGGTAGGACTGTCAAAATTTTGACAGTCCTGACTACAACAGTCCCGCGTTTGGGCTAGCCCCAAGTAAGTTTTATGATGGTAAACTTGTAATTTTTTGTAAATTTATTATGGACTAGTCCGGAGTAAAATGTGTAGTGCCCTTATTATTAGCCTTATTCTTTGGTCGGTTCTCATTGTTTGTTTCCTCCTTGGGCTACTAACAAAGAAGACTTTTTGGTTTCTCTCCAGAATAGTAATAACATAAAAACATAAAAACTTCTAACTGTATATATATACAAATTCCGAATCCCTTTAGCAGCAGCAGCGTTGAGAATGAGAAGGGAGAATTCTGAGGTGGGCTTCTTCTCCATTCTCCATTGATCTCTTTCTTTCTCTGCTCTTTAAAGTTGCAATCCTTGCGAGTTTATATACGTAACTCATTTTCTTTTTGTTTGATTTTCTTCTTCTTTTAGTTCAAGAACGGAGTATTAGGACTTTTTGCTGTTTAAAGTTTCAATCTTTATTTCATATACTGGATGGAAAAGTGTAATTTTTGCAGCTTTACCACACAATTTCCTAGCTTTCAGTGATTTGATGGCAGGAGTTGAAATATGGTTATATTCTTCTTTCGTTAAAATTGGATTTTTTTTTATGTATGATTTGTTTCAATCCGTGCTTTTTTTCTGCCCAGCAAATTTGTGCCCATTATTTGATATTTGGTTAGGGTTTGAAAAGTCTAGCAAAGATTGGTTCTTTATGTATTTTCAGCTGATTTGTGGTGGCATTTAGCTTCTTAAGAATAACATATAATTCTGTTATGACAGAATTAGGAAATTTTGGATGTGGAAACAAGTTAGAACACAGCAGTTCTATGATAATTCTCCATAAATATGTGCAAATGTAACATTTTTTTTCTAACTAGGAAGTTTTTTTTCTATGTTAATTTGTTTAAATGTAGTAAGGATGTAGTAAGGATTTGAGAAATTTACCACGAATTCGTTCTTTATATATGGTGGCATGGTGGTTTTAGCTTCTTAATCCAAGACCATAATTTTGTAATTACAGAACTAGGAAACTTCTGGACTAGGAAACCTGTAAAAATTCAATGTTTATGACAATGATTGTCAATCTTCAAAAGTTTATTGTCAGAAAATGTGTGATTCTGAAGCCTCACCCTTCTTATGGGACATATTTAACTATGGTATAAGTAACTTTAGAAAACATTGTTTCCATCTTATTATATGATTGTCGTCTTCATTATGATGATGCTGGATAGATGAGGTTCAGAAATAAGTTATCCTAGGCCATCTCTAACCCATCCTCAAATGTTTCTTCAATTTGAGGACTCAAAACAGAATAATCTCGTATTATTCCATCCTCAAAATCTTACAACATCAACCCATCTATCCTCAAACAGTAAACAACTATTATTTATGTCAAATGTCAATATAAATTTATTTTTTATAATTATTTTAATATAATCATATACACTATATTATTATACATCAAATTTTCTACTATAATCATATCCTAAAAAACAAAATTATGTGAAATTTTGTACATGATCCAAAATTATGTGAAATTCTACAAAGAATTTTTTTTAATACTAATAACAAATATATTCAATATTAGATTCTATTGGAAAATCTCAACAAGAAAACTTTTTAATGGTATTATTATTAGATTAATTATATTGATAAATTAAAAGATATATAACAAAATATGTATAAATAGTGGATCATCAAATTTGAGGATCAAACCACTCTTCCCTAAAAATTTGAGGAAATTTCCTCAAATTGAGGGTGGGTTGGAGAGGATTTCCCCTTAATTATGTATTTGAGGGATTGGGTTGTCTTAGTTTGCCTGAGAATTGTTTCCTGCTAGCTGAAAAAGTGCGATGATGAGGTGACGAGACACTGCCATTTCCGGTTTTCAACTAAGCCATCTCTGCCTCCTATTTTAGAAAGCCATCTTTATCATATTGGTACTTTAGTAGCCTAAATCTATTTTGATGACTTAACGTCATTCATCAGTGCTCAATGAGTAGTGTTTTGGGATGATCTAATGTATGGTGTCCTTTTTTCAGTGTGAACCGATGGTGGATGTATCGGCACAGATAATTTCTGTGTTACTTTATTAACCCCTTTCCTACAAATTGGCAGGTTGTCCTTTGAAGAAAATAAGCGGAATCTTCAGCAGCTTATACGTGTTCATAGTTTTGTCGTGGTTGCTGTTTTGATGGGCTGTGTGTACGGGAAGGGCTGTGGGTATGCAAAAAATGTCAAGCACACACCTGGATACGAGGATCCTATTGTCCTTGCTTCGGAGACATCTTGTGCGTGTCTGTAGAATTATCCAACTTGTTCATATAATTGAAAGCTTGAAGATGAAATATCATTTTGCGGTTATAAACATGGTGCTTTGAGCTTCTACCGTTGGCCTCGTTTGGTTCGCGGAATCACAGTCTTGGGAAAGGAAAGTCATTCATTTCCTGTATTTGGATGCCAAAGGAAATGAGTAGTTGGGGGGAGGAATGGTTCCCCCACTCACCCCATGGATTCACTTTCCCACCCCTAATTATTCACTTTCCCTCCTAATTTCCTGGACCTTTCCAAACACCGGAAAAGAAAATTGATGGGGATTATAATTTCCCAAATGAAAGGAAAGAACAAAGAATTGATTTCCTTTCCTTTCCCCGAACCAAACGAGGTCATGTATGTCTATTTCTGTGTATGGGAATTACAATTTCCCATAGGGAAGGAAAGAGAATAATTGGTGCATTACATAATTGTCTATTTCTGTGTATGGGGTAGTACCTTCTCGATTTTACGAGGCTTACTAACCATGTACTAATTTCATTCCTTCTTCCTGCATAAATCTAACTTATGTGATCATCACTAACTTTTACCATTACAATAGTATAAGGCTTTACGCTTTAGTATATGCGTCTTGAATGCCACAGGAGCATGTATCTCAATTTTAGACACTATTCCCCTCCATTTTTTCTCTCTATCAAAAGAAGAAGATAATAGACTATGTATCTTGAATGCTAGGAAGAAACTTTCACCTTTTCACGACAATTGGATTTCATTTTCGACAATTATATACTTTAGGTAAACAGAACCAATCCCCATTTTCATGGTGCATCATCAATTTGACTTAAGCACAACTAATGATAAACCATTTAAAGGATCAACCTTGTGAATCATGATTGTTGCAATTGAATTACTCCTTATAAACACATATAAGCTGTATTGAGATCTTTGATCACATCCTGAGCTTACAAACTGAACAACTTCAAGTAATGAGATACACATGTAAATAGATCTGTGGTTTGGAAGAAACTATAGGATAGTGCATTCAGTTCTTCAAGTTACAACATGATTGGTGGATTTATACTCTTCACAAACTTCACAACTTTTTTGGCAATGTCATTGCAGAATAGATTGATGTGTGTACTCAATAATCTTAATGAACTAGATTTCATACTAGGTATTGATACTTGCATCTTATGTATCTTTATGCAGTTACTGTAAGCGAAATAGAGGCATTGTATGAGCTATTTAAAAAACTAAGCCATTCAATAATTAAAGATGGTCTCATCCATAAGGTATTCTTTCCACATATCACTATGATTTTAAGAAATATATTCAGTTTTATTTTTGTTTTATTACTCAGCGAACTAATGTATAAACTTATAACTTTGAGCAGGAGGAATTCCAACTTGCTCTCTTCAGAAACAGAAATAAGAAAAATCTTTTTGCAGACAGGGTCAGTGTTCACACAGCTTTCACTTCTTTCGATTTCTACATATAATGATATTGATACCTACTGGTTCTTGTAATTTCCATGAATTTTGTGTTAAGGCTTTGCAATAGCAGTTTACTTTCTTTCAGATCCTAATAGGGCTTTGTTTTGTATCTTAGGGCCTGGTTGGTTGCAAGAATTGTAAGACCCATGTGTTGCAATCCATGGAATTTTCAATCCCCGTTCATGTTGTTTGGTTGCATCATGTTTTTCCTTTTGTTTTTTGAAAATTAGTGGTCATCCATGTAGTCCCCAGCAAAGTACACACATTTATTAGATTCCCAGAATTGATTTTCACATGGTTTATGAGAGAAATTCTTTCACTTCTCAATATCAAATAGAAATTGAAATCTCCATGGGCAATTTCTATAATAAAACACTCCCAGGAGCTGCTTCTTCTGGGATGCCAAATCATGGCTGCTTCTGCTTATTTTCTGAAAAGCACTCCCAGGAGTTGTTTGGCAACAACAGCTTGTCAATACTTTCTTTAAAATTCTAGTTCAGTCTTGGGGCAACATTTGAATGTGAGATGCTGCTTTCAGGAGATGCTTCTACTTCTGCTGCTGCTTGCTGCTTTCCGAAACCATGCCTTAAGCACTGGAACTACATGTTCTGGAATCCTAGTTCCTTGTAACAATCATGCCCTTAGTAAAAACTCATGGAATGCTCTTTATTCTATATAGTGACTACTAATTGGTAAAGCAACAAAAAGTCTCACAATTGCTTTTAAACTGAAAATCCATTTTTACATTCTAGGCTCCTGAAAATCACCTTCTATTTTCTACAGAGAATCCAAGGATATTTTTAGAGAGATTACTGGGAAAAAAAGGATCACCATGGTCTGGTATTATGTTGGTTATAGGATGGAAAAAAAGAGAGGTGAAATATAGAAGATGAAGACAAAAGTAGGGAGGAACAAAAGTAGGGAATTTTCTCATTAATTTCATCAATAGATATATAGGAACCAAGCCCACCCATCTCGTTGGAATTCTTACCCGTTGAGTACAATTGTAATGTATGCAGTCGGGGGGCAAATGTAATTATGCATCATAAAAGAATCATGAATCAACATGTGGTCAGATGGTTCAGATCACTAGGATTTGACTTTCGAGTCTCAACCACTGTTACATATGAGAATCATCCACACAACATCAGGTCGAAATTCCAGTTCTAGTTAGTCGAGATCCTGACTAGATCATGTTAGAATTGTGAGAGTTAGTGGGGCTATGTAGTTACTTTAGTTTCACATTGGATAGACTTGCAAGAGAAAAAGTTTCCTCCTCTCCCTCTATATATACCATCTCTCTATACCATAGTTTACAGTATCAGCCGATACCTATACGGTTTGGCATGTCCGATACCGACCACCACCGAAACTGATCGATAACAACGTTGGGGATCTCTTTCCCAATCAATTCGTCAGAAAAAATTGAAAAAAAGACCAATCAAAAAGGGTGTAAAAACATAGCAATGTTGTTAATGTATTTAAATGAAAAAAACTTATTTATCGTAGTAAACCAACCAACAAGGGTGACTATTAAATTTCAAAATTACTAAGAAACAACACAGAAAATACTTATAATTATGCCTAAATAAACAAAATATTTTTTCTAATTTTTTTAAAATTATTAATAATTTTGTTTTTGATACTTCGATCCGAAACGACTGATAGTGCCGATATTGTCGATCTGGTCCAATTCCGATATAGATAGTGCGAACCTTGCTATATACTCAAACTACTCAATGAAAGATATCCCATCGATCCCAATATAGCCTTTCGACATGATATCATAGCATAATTCTTCTTGGACCCAACTTTATGAAAGACCATGGCTATGTTTGCTTTTGCTAAATTCCATGGTTGATCTAAAAAATTCGTGCTTTCAGAATGAGAAATTGATAGTATAACGAGGAAGGGCTTATTTTGTCAGTGGAAGTAAAAAAATTTCCATGGATCCTAACATCATACTTTGCTAGAAATCGAATAGATTGTTCACAATCAACGTTGCAGGATTTAAGAGAGATACCTTTTCTCGAAAAACAAGTTAAAAGATACACCTTCAATCAAGTTAGATTGATCGCAGAATCCAAGAATGCCTAGAGTAGGTGCCTTCTGAATTATTGTTACCGAGGCTTCAACAATGAACCTTTTATCTCCTTGCCTCCCCTCTGGGTTTCGCTCCTTAGGGAATCCTATAGTCGAATCCATATGAATAAACAAGACAACTCTCTATCACAGCTCCTAAATATTAGCAAAGGATAAATATAAGATAAGTTAGGTAATTATGAACTAAGGTTAGTTCATAATTATCCTAATTAATTCCTACCAGGGCCTAATTGAAATATATCACATATATTTTATTAGGTCCCTACAGAAATCAAAATTGCACTAAGCCTCGTAGTTGTGCAACTTATTAGGTGCTTGTTGCATTTAGCCGTAGATATGAAAATTGAACGACTCTGATTACCTATACTAACATATTTAATTTAGTAACCCTACTGAATAAAGCCTGGTCATCTGCAAGTCATGAGTGAAACTCCAAAATTATGTCATGACCCCGTGATTGACTCGAACGGGTAACTGCTTCGAAAGAAGTTGTGCTGCAGTATTCATCTACTAATTGGTAAAGCGCCCAAAAGTCTCAAAATATCATCTATGCCGAAAAAGCATTATTAGATAAATAAGGTAGCTTATCATTATATTCTAGACTCATTTTTCATTTTCCATAGAGAATATAAGGATATTTTTAGAGGGTTCACCACAAGGTTCGCAATATCGGTATCGGACCATTCCTACAAGTATTGGGATCATGATATCAGCACTATCGATGGTTTCGGATCGGAGTATTGAATTTTTTGGTATCGGAAAGCAAATAATTATTAATAAATTATTAATATTTTAGAAAATATATTTGATAGATTTAGTCATAATTTTAAGTATTTTCAGTGTTGTTTCTTAGTACTTTTGAAATTGAATAAAATAGTAATCATCCTTGCCGACTGGTTTGTGTGCGATAGATAAGTTTGTCACCCTTGCCGATTTGGTTTGTATGCGATAGATCAGTTTTCTTCTTTTATATGCTTTTACAACCTTGCTAATTGTTTTTTTTTGTGCCAAATTGACCGGAAAAGAGACCCCCAATGTCGGTATCGAATCGGGACATGCCAAACCGTATCGGTATCGCGATAGTGCAAACTATGGTTCACCAGGCTCTAGGACCATGTTGTTTATTAGATCCATGGAGAAAAGTAGGCGACAGAGAGAAGAAGCCGAAATAAGGGAAGACATTAAACTACCTTTTTTATTGTTAATTTATCCAATGAACACATGACATATTTATATATAGAAACCAAACCCAGTCGAGTCTATTGGAATTTGTTGATATGGTATGTTGGGTGTCATATTTAAGTATAGTATAAGCACATGGGAATATCCTGAGGACATATTTGGGATGCCAGAATATGTCACAGGATATTCCATTATGAGATTATTGTCATAATGATTGAGATCATTGTATTAATGACTGTAAGGCTATATAATGCCAATGAGACAATCAATAAAATAATAAACTAATTTCAACATGGTATCAGAGCCAAGTTTTCACAAACCCTATCCGTCACCAAGCTTCCACAAACCCACAGGAGGATTTCCTAGATCTCCTCCACCGAACTCTTCCATGCCCCCCTTTCTTCCCTTCTCTTCTCCGTCCTTCGCAGACCGCCCTTCGTTGTTGCTGCCCCGTCCCGCTGCTGCTGCGGCTACTACTGCTGCTGCGGCTGCTGCGACTGCTGCTGCTGCGACGGCGGCTGTGACATGCGTGCTGCCGCCTCCTCCGCACCAGCACGAGACAGCACCTAATAGGGATGCCTAGATCTGAAAAAGGGGGGACATGTTCGGATCTAGGAGCGGACGACGAGGACGAGCGTGAGTCGTGGAACGGACGTGACGTGATTGGATAGACGACGCATCGATGGAGGAGATCATCAAGAAGCTAGATTCTGCAGAGGTGGCGACGTTGATGAAGTTGTTGACGATGTCGGCTGGTGAGAACACGACACGAACGTCGCCGGAGTTGAAGCTTTCCTCCATCGATCTGAAATTAGATGGACCAGCCACCTATCTGAGTTGGTCACGGCGGGTGAGAAGAACCCTCGCAGGAAAAAACATGGAGGGGTTCCTGACGGGCGAGACGACAGAGCCGGACGAGGGCTCGACAGGACGCGATGAGTGGAAGACCACTCATATGGTGATCTACATCTGGCTTCTCAACTCCTTAGTCCAGTCTATTGCCGCCACGGTAGACGGTATTGAGATGGTGAAAGATGTGTAGGAGAAGTTGAGAAGGACCTATGATGGTGTGGGGAACAACTTACGGGTCTTCCAGATAAAGGGGGAGATTGATGACACCGTACAGGGAGAGAAGACGGTGCAGGAGTATGCCACGGAGTTGGAGCGTCTGTGGTTGGATTATGATCACTCCTCAGATCGGGCGAGCCGCGGGGACCCTAAGTATAAGGAGAGACAGGTGTGTCTGCAGGAGAGGACGATGAAGTTCCTCAAAGGGTTGACTGCAGCTTTCGCACAGAGGACGGCCCTACTTCTAGCCCAACCAAAGATCCCTAGCCTTGAGGAGGCTATCTCAGCCATGATCCAGGAGGAGACACGCATTAGGCTGCAAGCCGGGACATGTGGTCCCCCCGAAGCAAAGTCAGCACTAGCAATCACCAGCTCAGGTAACACAGGATCTAAGGAAGAGCCCTGGCAGCATAACCGGCAGTGCTACAACTGTAGGGAGATGGGTCATCATCGGTATGCTTGTACCAAACCACCTAGGAAGGGAGATTCAGGTGGTGGACGAGGACCGTTCGGCGGACGAGGATATAATGGAGGACGTGGTCGTGGTCGAGGGGGTAGACGAGGCGGCCGAGAAGGTTATCGGACGAACCTCCTGATATCAGAAGGAAACGGAGAAGCTGATGGCACCTTTACTGTGGAGGACCAGGCACTGGGAGACATGAGGAGTAGAACAGAGGAGGCGTTCACCCCATTCTTTGTTAGGGACAACGCTGCCATGTATGCCCATCCATCAGAAGGTACTGATGAATCACTTGCTCTTGCGTCTATCTCTTCCCTCAAATCATCAGACTGGATTATCGACTCGGGAGCATTTCGACATGTGACGGAAAATGCTAGTGAGTTTTCTTCCTACACTCACCTAGCATCAGCAGACAGCATTCAGACAGCTGATGGCACTTTCCAGCCAGTGGTCGGTAAGGGTACTGTTAATTGTACAGGTTCAGTAAGATTATCCAATGTTTTACATGATCCATCCTTTCCAGTCAGTCTCTTGTCCATTAGTTCTATAATTCTCCAACTTAAATGCATTGTTTATTTTGATATTCCTAAGGTGACCTTCCAGGAGAAAGGGACAGGACGAAGACTTGGGACTGACACTTGGCATGAGGGACTGTGGTACCTAGATCGAGAAGGACTGGACTCAGCATTGGTATCTATGGCAGAGAAGGCTGGCATGGAAGGACTGCAGCAGAGGACTGAGGATACCTTGATACTCCATCATCCGAGGATGGGACATTCTTCCTTTGATACTCTAAGTAAGTTGTATCCAGAGATTTATGCAAAAACAAATAAAGAGAAATTAGTATGTGATGCGTGCGAGTTAGGAAAACTTACTAGGAGCTCATATGTTGGCACGGGTCATAGGAGCACTTTTGCTTTTGAGGTAGTACATTCTGATGTCTGGGGTCCATGTGCTACTAACACTATGAATGGTTATAAGTACTTTGTTTCTTTCATTGAGTGTGCCTCTAGTGTTACCTGGTTATATTTGATGAAAAATAAGAATGATGTACCTGCTTGTTTTCGGGATTTCCATAAGCATGTCCAGACTCAGTACAAAGCAGTTGTGAAGGTACTGAGGTCTGACAATGGAACGGAGTATACCAACAGGACGCTTGCAGAATACTTGTCAGCACACGGAATACAGCATCAGACCACCTGTGCATACACACCAGCACAAAATGGAGTTGCAAAAAGGAAAAACAGACACCTTCTGGAGGTCGCAAGAAGTATGATGATCGACATGAATGTCCCACAGAGTCTGTGGGGGCATGCAGTGTTGACAGCAGCTCAACTCATCAACATGATGCCCTCGAAGGTCCTCGGATGGAAGTCCCCATGTGAGGTATTGCAAGGCAATAATAGGGGGATACTCCCACTGAAGGTGTTTGGGTGTGTGTGTTTTGTGAAGGACAACAGGCCATCAGTTGGGAAACTTGACCCTAGAGCGGTCAAATGCATCTTCGTAGGCTACTCGGCGACCCAGAAGGGGTATGTGTGCTGGAGTCCAGTAGAGAAGAAGTTTGTCAGTATGGATGTCCACTTTCGGGAGCATGAGCCATACTACCGCCAGGACAGAACTTCACACAACACGCCTAATACTGCCAGTATTAGGCGAGAGGGGGAGATGGAGAACTTGGTGGTAACCGATTTAGAAGTTTGGCATGGAGGCACGGAGAAGGGACAAAAAGGTGAAGGTGTTAGGTCTACGGCTCAGGGAGAGTTACTTACCTACAGCAGGAGAGAGAAGCAAACTGCAGGACCAGTACCGACAGTGCCAGTGCCAAGTCCTTTGTCTGCGTTCGTCCCAACTCCTGAGGCACCGACACCAACCCCCCTTCAGGTAATACCCCCTCCTTCACAAGATATCATTCCTCCTACTTCTACTCCTCCCACACCACTATCTGTACGGAGGACCACTCGCAGCAATGCAGAAAATCCTCCAAACAGATATGGTTTGGATATTGCTCAGTTTGTTTCTTATGACCATATCCCTTCTTCTCATGGAGCATTTATAGCATCTTTGGATAGTATTACTGTACCTAACAATTGGCAGGTTGCCAAGAACGATCCAAAGTGGAAAGTGGCAATGCACGAGGAGTTGGGAGCTCTGGAGAAGAACCACACTTGGGAGCTTGTGAGACTGCCAGAGGGGAAGAGAGCAGTTGGATACAAGTGGGTCTTTACCGTGAAGCAGAACCCAGATGGACAGGTTGAGCGCTACAAAGCTCGACTAGTAGCCAAAGGATACAGTCAGACGTACGACATCGACTATGACGAGACCTTTGCACCAGTTGCAAAGATGAGCATTGTCAGGACTCTGATTTTTCTGGCAGCGAATGGTGGATGGAAGCTACACCAACTGGATGTGAAGAATGCGTTTCTTCACGGAGATCTAGTGGAGGAGGTGTACATGGAGATACCACCAGGATTTGGCACCAATCAGACAGTGGGCAAGGTCTGCAGGTTGAAGAAGTTCCTCTATGGACTGAAGCAGTCTCCTCGAGCGTGGTTTGACAGATTCAGAAGGGCGATGATAGGGATGGGATATCAGCAGATCAATGCTGATCATACTGTGTTCTTCCGTCGGAGTGGAGGCTACATCCCCATGCTTGCGGTGTATGTGGACGATATGATTATCACAGGAGATGATGAGCAGGAGATCGCCCAACTCAAAGGAAAGCTTGGCAAGGAATTCGAGGTGAAGGATCTCGGCCTTCTTCGGTACTTCCTTGGGATTGAGATTGCTCGAGAAGCAGAGGGGATTGTTCTCTCTCAAAGGAAGTATGCACTGGACCATCTCACAGAAACTGGGATGTTGGGGTGCAAACCTGCAGCGACATCAATAGATCAGAGGTTCAAGATTGATGCTGAGGCTGGAGAACCAGTTGATCGGGACAGATAGTCAGATACCAGAGACTGGTTGGCAAGTTGATCTATTTGAGCCACACATGTCCTGATATCTGCTTTGCAGTAAGTGTGGTGAGCCGCTACATGTATGACCCACGGAAGGGTCATATGGATGCAGTGTACCAGATTCTGAGGTACTTGAAAGGTGCTCCCGGGAAGGGACTAATATTCAGGAAGAACAATCATGTGAGCATCGAGGGCTACTGTGATTCTGACTGGGCTAGTTGTGCTGATGACAGGAGGTCTACCTCGGGATATTGCATATTTGTAGGAGGTAACTTGGTCTCCTGGAGGAGTAAGAAGCAGTCTGTGGTGGCCAGATCGACAGTTGAAGCAGAGTACAGAGCTATGGCCTTGGGAGTTGCAGAGCTGCTATGGTTGAAGAATATGCTGGTGGAGCTGAAGCTGGATCAAGGAGCCAAGATGAAGCTGTGGTGTGACAATCAGTCAGCTATTAGTATCGCCAACAATCCAGTACAGCATGACAGGACCAAACACATCGAGATTGATAGATTCTTCATCAAAGAGAAGTTGGATAGTGGATTATTGGAGCTTGGCCATGTTCCAACCAGGGATCAAGTAGCAGATGGACTAACCAAGGGACTCGCCTCAGTGAGCATGATTAGAGGATGTGACAAGATGGGCTTAGTGAATATCTTTCACCCATCTTGAGGGGGAGTGTTGATATGGTATGTTGGGTGTCATATTTAAGTATAGTATAAGCACATGGGAATATCCTGAGGACATATTTGGGATGCCAGAATATGTCACAGGATATTCCATTATGAGATTATTGTCATAATGATTGAGATCATTGTATTAATGACTGTAAGGCTATATAATGCCAATGAGACAATCAATAAAATAATCAACTAATTTCAACAGAATTCTTACCACCAGGCTCTGAATTCTGATTTCCAACATATGCAGCATCGAAATTCACGAAGAAGTATGTTGTCGATGGTTCCCGCCGCTAGGATTGGAATTCTGGCCACTGTTTCATACGTGAATAAGCCGCACAGCATATGAGAATCCCAATTTTAAACGAGTCGAAATTTCAACTAGATCGCCTTTCAGATTTTTCTTTTCCTTCCTTTACTTTTCCTGTGCACAATTTGATTGGATTTTATTTTGACTGCATAGCAGTGTCACATACTGCAAGACTTTGTTCTAGCATTGATCACTATATGAGGTGTTGCACTTCAATTATTTACTATTTAGGGTCAAGAAGCATAGTTTATCTCGTCGATCAATTTAAAATTGCTTGTTTCTGGAGTTAGTTAGCACACCCTATGACATGTTTACTAAATAGTTTTTCACCATGTTAAATTTTTTTTTCTTGAAAGCTTAAGCTAGAGAATTGTTGGGGTCCAGTCTGGATTTGGTAAATTTTGGAGCCCAAATATGGTCAAAGATTTGATTTGATATAATTTGAAAATCTACATTAAATGTAATATTTGATTAGATTTCAAATTTGTATCAAATATTTAATCTGCCATATTTGGACGTCCATAATTGGTGTTGGGCTATTTTAGGTGTAATAGGATTATTATTTTAGGGTTTCCTATTTAGAAAATCATATTATGACCTAAAGTAGATTTCTTATCCTATAAATAGGGAGGAGGGTGGAGGCACAAAGAATAAGCACAAGTTGGAGATTCGGGGTGCTCGTCCACAAGAAATCTAAGAGAAAGCCCGTGCTTTGCTCTTAGGACTTCACCATCCAAGACAGAAGGAAGAAGGAGATCCAATCGAGGAGTCGTCAACTTCGATTAGGAAGATTGCTACGGGTTGGTGAGTGATTTCAATTGTAATATTCTTCTTTTCTTCTTGAGTGTGGTGAGGGGGTTGAACCTATTAGGGCAAAGGGTTTCAACATTAGTTTTTGCAATCTTGTAATTTCATCTGAGTTATAAAGGTTGTGATTTATCCAGGTGACGTAGTCACTGTCATATACTTGTCTTCATCTGTGCTTGGTGTTTGTAGATTGGTTGGTCATTTCAGGTGGGTTGGCAAAACGCTTCCGGGACGCGCCTAACACGTGGTATCAGAGCGCACGTGTTTTCAACACGTGGTATCAGAGTAAAGTTCTTCTCGAGAGGGAAGGTGCAACTATGTCTACGGAGTAGATGAACACTCGTATGATCACCCTCACAGGGGAAAACTGGGCGATTTGGAAGCCAAGAATGGAGGATCTACTCTGGTGCAAGGACTTGCATGGTCCGTTGGAGGGCGACAACGCAAAGCCGACGGACAAATGTGCTGATGACTGAAAACGACTGGATCGAAAGGCTGTTGGATTCATCCGCCAATGGCTGGATGACTCGGTGTTTTACCACATGTCCATGGAGAGTTCTACAAAAGCATTGTGGGAGAAGCTGCATTCGTTGTACGAAAGGAAGACGGCTGGCAACAAAGCATTTCTGATTCGTCAACTCGAAATACACGGAGGGTGCACCGGTGGCACAACATCTGAACGAGGTTCAGGGCATCATCAATCAGCTGTTTGCGATGAAGATGGTGATTGAGGATGAGCTTCAGGCCCTTCTGCTTTTGAGTTCTATGCCGGAAAGCTGGGAGATGTTGGTGGTGTCGGTGAGCAACTCCGCTCCTGATAGAGTTGTCACGATGGAGGCAGTCAAAAGCAGCTTGTTGAACGAGGAGATCCAGCGTAAGCAAGTGGAATCGTCGCAAGAGTCCGCTCTGGTGGCTTCCTACGGGAAGGGAAAACCCAAGTCACAGGCGAGGACATGATGGGAGTTCTCGGGATCTTGCGATTGTGGACCGCAATGAGGGCTGCTATCACTGTGGCGAAAGGGGTCATATCAAGAGGAACTGCATGAAGCTCAAAGCTGAGAAGGCCAAAGGCAAGGATGATCAGGAGGATCTCACGGCTATGGGAGATCTCATCATCGCAGCAACCGACGCAGAGGAACCTTGTGGCATGTGTCATGATGACGACTGGGTCATGGACACGGGGACGTCGTATCACGCCACTCCATATAGGAGGATCTTCACGTCATACCGCGGTGGTAGGTTTGGACGTGTGAAGATGGGCAACAAGGGGACGGCTGCAGTTGTAGGTATCAGTGATGTGCACTTGACAACGGAGCTTGGTGAGAAGCTCGTTCTTAAGAATATGCGACATGTACCGAGTTTGCGCTACAACTTGGTTTCGGTAGGGAGGCTGACGGATGATGGTTGTCGCTGTTTATTTGGGGACAAAGATTGGATGCTTACGAAGGGTTCCCAACAGCTGACTTGAGGAGATTTATGTTGTGGCATGTACAGGCTCAAGCCGCTGAGGTGTACAGGCAGGCCACAGACACCGGATGGAGGCTCGAGGGGTATTCGACAGGAGGTGGATCGTCAAAAACTTGTCTTGGAGGGGCTTCGAGATACTTTGAGGGATACAGAGGATTCGGTTCGTCGAGACAAAGCGAAGAATGGTGATGAGTCAAATATTGATGGTCAGTCTGTCGGTCCCATGACAGCTGGTCGGTCTTCAGGTGGGGGTTGCTTCACGGATCCAGTTTTGGCGACTGGTGGTTTGCCAAATCTTCCCGGAGCGACATTGGTTTCAGCAGTTCGAGGTCATGGAGGAGTTTAAGGTTTGCAGCAAACTCAATCTGAGGTAGGAGCATTATCGTTCACACAGTTCAGGGGAAGCTGTGGGTCATCGACGGCATGCACAGTGCGTGATGTTCTGCTCGAGGGCGCATGTGTATGGGGGAGCTTCAAGTTCGGACACGAAGGTGGGCAGATTCAGGAGTTCGAATCTCGGGAGAATCGCACCGTCCGCTTGGTTGGGCCAGACAAGGGTGAAGAAGCTCGTCGGAACGTTAACACGTTCCGGTGGAAGACGTAAGTCGGGAACATTCAACCAAGACTCACGGTGAGGTTGATCGTCAGGGACTTCGGTCTTGGCCGTGTCATTGATATCGGCAGGATCCCAGTAGTGCAGGAGGTGCTACGCATGACAGCTAGCGTCGACGTGACGGTCGAGGAGCTGGAGACGACGGAAGATGAAAAGCAACTTGGGGGATCGGAGATTAGTGGCATGGGGGAGCAGGATTTCTGTCGCGAAATGACATGCATGGAGTCCAGTTGAGGAGCCATGAGGTCAACACCCTCTCATCAGACTGGAGGGGGAGATTGTTGGGGTCCAGTCTAGATTTGGTAAATTTTGGAGCCCAAATATGGTCAAAGATTTGATTTGATATAATTTGGAAATCTACATTAAATGTAATATTTGATTAGATTTCAAATTTGTATCAAATATTTAATCTGCCATATTTGAACGTCCATAATTGGTGTTGGACTATTTTAGGTGTAATAGGATTATTATTTTAGGGTTTCCTATTTAGGAAATCCTATTATGACCTAAAATAGATTTCTCATCCTATAAATATGGAGGAGGGCGGAGGCACAAAGAATAAGCACAAGTTGGAGATTCGGAGTGCTCGTCCACATGAAATCTAAGAGAAAGTCCGTGTTTTGCTCTTAGGACTTCACCATCCAAGACAGAAGGAAGAAGGAGATCTAATCGAGGAGTCGTCAACTTCGATTAGGGAGATTGCTACGGGTTGGTGAGTGATTTCAATTGTAATCATCTGTTTTTCTTCTTGAGTGTGGTGAGGGGGTTGAACCTATTAGGGCAAAGGGTTTCAACATTAGTTTTTGCAATCTTGTAATTTCATCTGAGTTATAAAGGTTGGGATTTGTCCAGGTAACATAGTCACCGCCATATACTTGTCTTCATCTGTGCTTGGTGTTCGTAGATTGGTTGATCATCTCAGGTGGGTTGGCAAAACGCTTCCGCGACGCGCCTAACATGTGGTATCAGAGCGCACGTGTTTTCAACAAGAATGTACTTACTCTCAAATTTCTGTTTCAGAAATACTCTTCACGTTGTTTTCAACTAGAAGTTCTTCGTTTTTTAGCCATCAGCAGGAAGAGTATATCTTTAGTGACTATAAAAATGTGTTAGTGTCTACTGTCATTACTTGTTAGCATACACAAAATATTAATATTCTATGTTTGAAATTTTGTGTTTGACTTGGGTGGCAAACCTTGTCATTTTTGTTGTGACTATCTGTCTATCATACTTGCAGTTTTGCCATATATCCTAATCTGAAAAGTATCAATGTTTTTGCTACTCCTAGTTCCCTGTGTTTGGTAGTGTTATTCCTTTGCTTATAGCTTTCTCTATTGCCAAAAGCCAAACAGCTTTTGTTTCTCATGGCTGAGTTGAGGGTTTTATCTTTCATGCTCATCCTTTAAGTTTTCTGCTTGGGTGTAGACTTGTTAGTTTCTGATGGATGAATAAGCTTGCAGTCTGACTACTATACCGGATGGTTTTGTGAATGCTTGTTCTGGGTGCTTCTTTCTAAGTATTTAAACGAATAAAATTTACTTGTTTTTCTCATGCAGATCTTTGACTTGTTTGATCTCAAGTGTAATGGTGTTATAGAATTTGGAGAATTTGTTCGATCCTTAAGCATCTTCCATCCAGACACGTTTGCAGCAGAAAAAATTGCATGTATGCCACTTTGCCATTTACAAGTTAAATACCTGGTGTTAATTTTGTTTTTCCTCATTTAATACATCTGTTTTGATGTCAATAATGCTACATATTAATAATAATGCATCCTGGTGCCATTGTGAATTAACAACCTTTTTGTTGTTACCAAGCAGGATTCTTCACTAATGGGGTTTTGGCTTTACTATTTCTGTTTCACTTCCTACCTTGTTCATGTACTATAGGTGTTCATATAGTTTCTGATGAGGCTCTTGCAATGTATTTTTTGCAGTTGCGTTTAGATTGTATGATTTAAGGCAAACTGGTTATATTGAACGCGAGGAGGTTTGTATCTTAGATCTCTCTTATTCCTTTCTATTAACGTATGTATGATTTGACTTTTGCAAACTGATAATCTTCGTCATGGTCTTACCAAATAACCTCTCACAGCCATGTCTTCCCCCTTACCGTCCTCCATGAGTGTTATACGAAGTTATTTAAGGAGTATAACTGAGACCTTCTTGCTTTAAACAGTTGAAGGAGATGGTGCTGGCTCTTTTTAATGAATCAGAATTGTTTCTTTCGGATGATGTTGTAGAACAAATTGTTGATCATGTGAGCGACTCATCATTGTCATGTTGCCACATCATACTAACAAACAGTTGTGTGCAACTTTAGCTGGCTTTTCAAGTAATTTTCTTGTTTATGCTTCATTCATCATGCAGACATTCAGCCAGGCAGATACAAAGGGTGATGGGAAGATAGATCCTGATGAATGGAAAGAATTTGTAGTAAAAAATCCAACATTACTGAAGAACATGACTCTGCCGTACTTGAAGTGAGCTTCCTTTAGTATTTAAATGATATCATATTACCTTTGCAAGTTGATATTAGATGTGATTTTCCTTGTGAGCATATTATTCTCTTGTTATTCGTCTATTGTGCTTTTGTGATGCTAGTCTAAAAAGCATACATGAAGATAGTGCATTCATCTGAATTGTAGAATAATTCCCAAATAATATGATGTTACTAATAATAATCTTTCACAGTTGGATCACTCAATTTGTAGTGCTCTAGTCGAGTTATAGTATCTATTTTATATGGTTGAAAGCTGAAGCAACCAACTTTCTATTTGTGTAAACTTGCACTAATACTTGTTTAGGTTTACTGAAATCCTAAGAATAGAAACTTGGTTTAATACTTGCTTAACTTTATTGATGGATGGGGCTACATATATATAGGAGAGGCTAACCCCTCTCTCTACTATTCTACTAGATGCGGGACTAAACAACCACTAATACTCTCAACACTTTCCCTCAAGATGGGCGATAGATATCAATTATCCCCATCTTGTCACATAGTTTAGAAAGACTCGATGAATTAAGGCCCTTAGTCAGACAATCTGTAACTTGTTCTTCTGAGCGAACATGATCGAGCTTTAATATCCATTTTTCTAGCTTATCTTTGATGAAGAACCGATCGATCTCGATGTGCTTAGTTCTGTCATGCTGGACTGGATTGTTAGCTATACTTATTGCAGCTTGACTGTCACTCAGATGACGCAACGGTGTTCCCTGCTCCAGTTTCAACTCCGTCAGCAGTGTTCTTACCTACAACAACTCTGACACTCCCCGAGCCATAGCTCTATACTCTGCTTCAGCAATCGATCGTGCTACCACAGACTGTTTCTTGCTTCTCCATGAGATTATGTTACCCCCCATAAAGACACAGTATCCTGAGGTAGTCTGCATCGCAGTACCCCTCAACACCCAGGTGTCCATTTTTCTTGAACCATAGCCCTCTTCCAGGAGTCCCCTTCAGATATCTCAGGATACGGAAACTTCATCCATGTGACCCTTCCTTGGATCATGCATGTAGCGACTCACTACACTCACAACAAATGAGATATCATGACGAGTGTGGCATAGATAAATCAATCTGCCTACAAATCTCTGATATCTCTTACGATCAACGGGCTCTACTGTCTCTGCACCCAACTTATCTTTCTGATCGATTGGAGTGACTGCCGATCGGCATCCCAGCATACCGGTTTCTGTGAGCAGGTCTAGTATATACTTCCTCTGAGAGAACGATCCCATCTCTTTCTCGAGCCACTTTGATCCCGAAAAAATACCTCATCATTCCCAAGTCCTTTACTTCAAACTCCTTGGCGAGTTTTGACTTCAGCTGGGTGATCTCCTCCTCATTATCACCTGTGATCACTATATCATCCACATACACTGCAAGTATGGTGATGTGGCCTCTTGCATGCTGGAAGAATACTGTGTGATCTGCATTGGTCTGGCGGTACCCCATGCTTGTGACAGTCTTCCTGAATTTATCAAACCAGGCTCGAGGAGATTGCTTGAGCCCATACATTAATTTCTTTAGCTTGCACACCTTTCTCGTCGACTGCTTCGTACAAAACTCCGGGGGGGGTCTCCATGTATACTTCCTCTTGTAGTTCCCTATAAAGAAAAAACGTTATTCACATCCAATTGATACTTCTGTCACCCATGGTTTGCTGCAAGGGAGACCAAGGTTCTCACAGTGCTCATCTTTGCCACTGGAGCAAATGTCTCATCATAGTCGATGCCATAGGATTTGGTGAATCCCTTTGCAACCAACCTTGCCTTGTACCGCTCCACCTTTCCTTCTGGCGTCTCTTTTACTGTGAAGACTCATTTGCATCCAACTGTTCTATTTCCTTTAGGCAACGGAACAAGCTCCCATGAACAATTTCTTTCGAGTGCCCCAAGTTCCTCCAACATTGCAGCTCTCCATCTTGGATCTTCCTTCGCTTCCTGTCAACACTTAGGCAAAGTGGTGGTGTCTAACGATGCAATGAATGCTCGATAGGTAGGGGATATATTAGAGTAGGATAAGAAATTGGCAATGTCATGTTCATAACCTTAACGATTATGGATTTTTTTTGCATTACCGCGAGAAGATCTCCTTAAGGGAATATGAGGAAGTGGTGAAGATCATACCATCTGAATCAGCGAGATCCGCGTCCGAATCAGAGGAATCCGATGCGGAAGGTGCATCTTCAAGAGTTGGGACAGGGTTAGGCGAGGGACATGACACAGTAGGGGCAATAGGCACAATAATAGACACAGTAGTGGACTGCTACTTTCTCCTTCTGTAGACTTGGAGCTCTGTAGATTGTTCTGTAGTCTGTTTCTTCCCCTGCACTGGAGCATCACTTTCTTCCTCCTGATTGTCACCACTTTCTTCCTTCTGATTATGTGCATCCTTATCACTTTCCTCATCCTTGCTATCTTCCCCTTGTTCCCTTGGACCAGCTTCCATCATTGGACATGGAATTGACCCGACAATCATGCTTGGGCCAATCTCTCTCACTCCTAACATCTCCTGTGTTAGGTGTTTCACAAAATGCGGAGCCTTCACCTGAACTATTGTAGTAGTATGGTTCCATCTCTCTGAATGTAAGTACATGCTTACAAAGAGCCTTCGTTTCACCGGACTCCAACAAGAGTATCACTTCTGAGTCCCTGAATAGCTAACAAAGATGCACTTCACTACCCGAGGGTCCAACTTTTCCATCGCAGGTCTGTTATCTTTCACAAAACACATCCAAATACCTTTGGGGGAACAATGTACTTATTCTCTCCTGTAAGCATCTCAAACGGTGTGTTTCATCCTAACACCTGAGAGGGTATTTTGTTGATAAGATATGCAACCGTCAACACGGCATGCCTCCACAAGTGTTTAGGAATATTCATGGCAAACATCATTGGTCGTGCTACTTCCAACAGGTACCTGTTCTTCCACTCTGTCACGCCATTCTGTGCTGGTGTATAGGCACACGAAGTCTGATGATGTATCCCATGGGCTGATAAGTACTCTTCAATAGCATTGTTGGTGTATTATGTCCCATTGTCAGATCTCAAAATCTTCACTTTAGCATTCTATTGTCTTGTAATCCTGCAATGAAAAACTTGAAAGCATGCAAAGACATCACTCTTACTCTTCATTAGGTATACCCAGGTAACACGAGTGTAGCAGTCAATAAAGGTGACAAACCCTTTAAAACTATTAACTTCAGTTGTAGGACAAGGTTCCCACACATCAGAGTGTATCATAACAAAAGTAGCTAAACTTCTATTTCCAGAACTCACATAAGAGCTTCTGGTATGTTTTTCAAGCTCACAAGCATCACAAACCAACTTTTGTTTATTAGCCTTTCGATACATAGATGGATACATCCGACTCAGTAGACTGAATGAAGAGTGTCCCATGCACTGATGTTGAAGTAATTATTCTGCTTCCACTGCTCTTCGCGGCTCCTCCAGTTGTGATTCTTCCACCAGTGACGCTAGTGCTGCATCCAGCCCACCCATGTCCAAGTACCATAGCCCCTTATTCCAAGTGTCAGTCCCCAATCGTCTCCCTGTTCCCTTCTCCTGAAAAATTACCTTAGGAATGTCAAAGGAAACATTACAATTAAGTTGAAGAACAATGACACTAATGAACAATAGATTAACGAGAAAATATGGAGCATACAAGACATCAGTAAGGGTTATGGAAGGGGTGCATTCAACTGTGCCTTTACCCATAACGGGTCTAGTCGTACCATCGGCAGTCTGAATGCTTTCAGGCGTCGTCAGGTAAGTGTAATCTTGGAACTCATCATGCACTCGTGACATGGCGGGATGCCCCAAAGTCAATTATCCAACCTGGTCTGTGGATAGATGCCAGGGCATGAGCAAGTATACCTGTGTTTGTATGGACACAGTGGGTGACGTTACCCCCGGAGGTGGTTGGAGTTGATGCCCCAAAGGTTGGAGTTGATGCCCCAAAGGTGTTGGCTCGACTGTCCCTGGTTCTAAGTTTCATGCTTCTCCATATCTCTAGCATTTTTCTCTCACTAGGGATTATATCGGGTGACTGACTCTTAGTTCCATTTTCTGTCAGGTTTGTCTTGTGTCCTCCGGAATGATTATTTTTTCCACCAGCATAGCCTCTTCTGCCACCCCTACGCCCTCCATGGCTGCGCCCGCGGCCGCTGGACTGTCCTCTCAGGGGTTTCGTACAGAATCTGATGAAGTGTCCAGGGTCTCCACAGTTATAGCACCCCCCCTCCGGAAGGGTTTGGATTAAAAGCTGCTAGAGCTGATTTTTTCCCTAGAGAGCTAGTGGTGCTAGGCATCTGCTTCAGTCGTGCCTCTTCTTGTGCCATAGCAGCTATGACCTCCTCTAGTGATGACAGTCTAGGTTGAGCAAGTAGGATATTCCTCCTCTGCTCGAATGCTGGGTTGAGCCCCTTCATGAACTTCATCATCCTCTGTCGTGAAACATACTCCATGAACTTCTTATAATGTTTCGCAAATGCCGGTTCCACTTGCTCATCTTCCACGCCAATGGGGTCATAGTGGTCGAGATCCGACCAATACTTTTTCAGCAGAGCCGCATACTCAGAGATGGTGTGATCTTCTTGGACCACCTTATCAAGTTCATCTTGTAGTTGAAAAACTCTCATAGGGTTGCCCGACCCTGAGTATATATCTCTCAGCGTCATCCCAATGTCACCAGCACCCTCCATTGCTTTCACGTTGTCCGACACTTGGTCGGTCAATGAGGCTGTCAACCATCTAGTAACAACATTATTGACGATCTCCCACACAGCAAATTCCTGTGAGAAGTGACCTTCAGGTGCCTTGGTTTGGCCATTCACATAGCCCACCAAGCTCTTGCCTTCAGATTCTACATCGCCTGACGCGACCACTTCACGTAGTTGGAAGTACCCTCCAACTTTATCTCAAGTTTCTCCAACTTCTCCATTTTGTATGGTGAAGGATCCACATCTGCGTGTGCACCACATGGGCTAGTCTCGGTCAGTCTCTTGGAGAAGAGATCGTCCACCAAAGCCTTCATCTCTTGGGCCGTCAGCTTGCCGTATATCGTCTCCATTATCTTCTTCTTGTCCTCTTCCATCAGCAAGATCAGCAAGACGGTGGCAGATCTAGATTGTTTCCACCTTTGATTGCCGTCTTTTCCATGTCTACTGTTCCTCCTTCAGCGGTGAGAGTCGCTGCTTACGTCCCGTGCAAGACTTCGACCCGAGGTCGCATGGCCTGACGAGAAGGAGGAACCGACAGTTGTAGTCGAGATCAAGAGTTCACACAAGAGTTTTCTCAGTGAAATATCTTGATCCAACAAGAAACTATATAATTAATATCCCGATTATAACTTACTGCTACAAAACAATAATCAGAAAATTAAATTTTTTTGTCTTCCGTGCAATCGCAGTTGCATATGGACATAACCGAGTTACAACTTGCAGGAGAAGATGAAAAAGAAGATCGTTGGGGTCGGGGGTCGCCGGGATCGCAGCGGCAACAACAGCAGTCGGGACAGCAGCAGCAACAGTAACCGCGGTGGCGGTGCAGGCCGACGGCGCTGCGGCGCGCGGCTAGGCGGTCACCGGGGCCGGCAGGGGCTGCGGTCGCCGGGGCCGGACGGCGGGGAAAGAAGGGAGGGGGCGGCTGTGAGAGGGTTAGGGTTAGTGTGTTTGGAGAAGGGTGGGGGAATTTGGCTCTGATACCAAATAGAAACTTGGTTTAATACTTGGCTTAATTTTATTGATGGGTGGGACTAAATATATATAGAAGAGGCTAACCCCTCTCTCTACTATTCTACTATATGTGGGACTAAACACCCACTAATACTCTGAACACTAAGTATACATGTTTGTCATGTTAATGGCTACATACTATTTTAATTGTATATGCTTGACATAGTTTTCCAGTTACTGCCTTTTGCAGTCATATGTTCTTGTAGGAACTTTAGAGCTGGGGATAGTCTTCATAATCCATCCAAATTGCTTCAAAGGCTTAGAATATATGTATTGGTTGTCCACTGCCATCATTGGGTTTAACAACCTTAAGGTTCCTATAGCATTTGGAGAATTGTATTGTTTAGGGATCTATCTTGCATGGATATGAATATAATACAGAGAGAGAAACAAACATAGCCCTGTTTTTGCTACGAAATTTGGTTTTAACTTTTAAGCCGTGCCTCGTGTTGGTCTTTTACTAAATGAGAATAAGGAAGCTTTTAGGTTATCTGACAGATAACATAGTTGGAAAAATCATATCAAGATAGATGACCAGTTTGTTTGACAAAAGCTTTCGGAGGATTTGTGATTGATATTCATATGCTGTCATCAAAAACTTGCTGAGCGTTTACTAAGGGCATCTTTGGACTGTGGGTTTTGAATATTTTGGACAATCTCAGCATAAAAAATATCTATGCTTTGCTTGATGGGGAGTTATTGACTATCTAGAATCAGAAAGCTAGAGAGCCTTCTAGTCTGCCTGTCAGAAGCCCACTTGTAAAATCTGTTGTTCACACATGGGGATTGAGTTTTGCTGGAACAAGAAGGAAGACCTACAAACCGGAACCTTTTGGGTAAATTCGGGAATTGTAGTGCTGGAACTGGAAGTCCAATCTACAAAACTAATCTACAAACTGGGACTTCTAGTTAAGTTGTGGAAGTTTGTAGTAAAGAAACCCGAGGTGCCGTCCTATTAGACTGAAAGCCTAGTTCCTGCATCTTCCATCTACTCCTAAATCTAGAATCAAACCTCTACAGCTTTGGATCTTCCTTTAGTTCATATCATCCATTAGAACCTATCAAAATCATCTGATCTTGTTCTTTTTTTATCTTCATTTTTGAGTTTAGACTCCCATTCATATTTGAAGCCTTCTAGCAGCCTCATAAGCTTGTTACTGGAATTTGGTGTCTTATTTACTGGTTTCCGAGATTTTTGAGGGAGTAACCCTACCCTCTTTTAACATAGAAGGAAGCTTAAGCCCATATCTTCTCATTATACTAAGTCCAAACCTAGAGTTACTTCCTAAAAAATAAGTCTAAATCTAGATGTTGGAACTGGAGCTGAGCAACTCAAAGTTAGGTTGGTGCTATTGAGTATTTGCCATTACGGTGTTGCACACCAAATTTATTGAAAAGAAAGAAGAACACACTTGACATGGATCTCTCAAAGAACTTTATTCTGTTGCAAGCCTATTTTTCAATGGAATTTTTGCAGTCATCATCCCCTTCACTAAAGTGGCTTTAGTTTCTACTTTAGCACAAGAGATTCAAAAACTGAACTAGTTGAGTTTGTTCTATAAATCGTGGTGGAGGTGGAGATTACTTGTTTTCTGGCATCAATAATTAAATACCTGTAAGTATTTGGCTATAAGCTAGGAAGCACATGAATGATAGGTGATACTATTATGGTAAGCGATAAGCAAAATTTGAAAAATAAAATTTAGGTTATATATATATATATATATATATATAGTCAAATGTGCGCCTTTTCTGAGCGCCTTGGAATAGCTAAGGCACGTCTTGAAAATCTTGTGAAAAAAATAACATGTTTAGACTATTTTTTGAACTGTTGTTCTGTTTTTTGAACTACTGTACTTTTTTGTTACTGTTTTTTCTCTCACTCACTCAATTCAAAGTGATTGCAACCTAGACATGGGGGAATTTAAAGCACACATGTTTATCAATGTAGAAATCCGATATATATATTATTTTAACGCCTCGTGTCGCTCGGACGTGCGTCTTAAATGCGCCTTGCGCCTCGGACGATTTGGACCCTTTACTCCTCGAGTGCGCCTTGCGCCTTTGATATATATATATATATCCATGTTGTGGCCGCCTTGGAGCCTCCTTCTGGCCGTCCGCTGGAGGCTATGGACATTGGAAGAGTATACGAATTCCCTTGAGCAAGAGATCGACGTCAACAATGGATGGTCTAACTGTCCTTGGTAGGCGTACGCATAGAAAGTCTCGCTCGAGAAGTAGGTTGATTCTTCTTCTCATGCAGAATCTCTATGGACCATGGGTCCCCCGCAAGCGAGCGGACAAGGCCTAGATTGAGGAGGGAGGGCGTTGGGAAGAGGGTGTCGAGGCTGACGGATGGGCAAGACAGTCATAGGGTAAAGGAATGCAGCGACTCCCACTGGGCCCAGTCTGCAGCGTGGAAGCAGTGCAGCATCTCTTAGCATTGAATTGCGGAAGAAGTGTAGCGATTGCAGAGGGGAGGCAGCACCCTACAAAAGCCTAGACCTTGGAAGTAGTAGCTCGATAGTATACATAAGGAAGCCCCCATCTTCCTTAAGAGCAAACCAAAGAGCTGGGTTGTTGTTTGTAAACCAAAGCTTGCAGAAGATCTCCTACGCCTGGAGTTTGAAGCACCAATAGGGCGTGAGGGGGCTCGGATGGTGGAGGTGACGATCGCGAATGTAGCCGAAGCATCAGCTAAATGGAGGCTGCATTGACGCTTTATGTGTTGGGTCCAGTCCGTTCTTCATTTGTTGGCATTCATCCACCGTTCTTGGCATACATCTGGCAAGACGGAGCATTTCTTGTCCGAGAATGTTTTTTTCTTCGTGCGATTTGAGGAAGAGCAAGACCTCGTCTCCATGCTTGATGGAATCCTTGGCTATTCAAGGGTTGATTAGTGGTCACGAAGGGATAGGAGCTTGGCGTTGCCTTGGAGAAAGATCTCCTTGCGGTAATCCTAGTTTGGTTAGCTTCCCAAACTGCCGCTGGTGCTGTGGAGTCGGTCATTTCTTCGCAAGATGGCAAGCTTCGTCGTCATCCCGATCAAGATTGATGCCCCGACGACAGATATTACTCGGTTAGCATTTACTCAGATCTTGGTTGAAGTATCAGTTGCGCGCGTCTTGCCAAAGGAGATTTCAGTCCTCCTGACATCGGGTCACAGTCTTGTGATACCTGTGATCTACGAGTGGGTACCTCCCACTTACAATGCATGTCGTTGCTTTGGGCATGAAAAAAACCATTATCCGGATCCGACTGGTGAGTCCTTTCGCGAAGAACTTGTGGAGGTTCTGTATGAACGCTTTGATGAGGTAGTTAGTTTAGGGCGTCCTACATTCCAGGAGATGGAGTATAATGTCGGTGTTATTCGTTCATATATCATGCCTAAAGAAAACGAAGCCGATATCACCCCCCAGGAGGTTCATTCAGATATCGTGCCTAACAAAGACACTGGTTATGTCGGGGGTGGCATAGATTCTTTCCCTGTCAAAATTGGGAGACTGTTGGACTAGGTGGAGATAATCTGAGGGCACATTTAGAAGGAGTGGAGGCATTATGTTGGCTTCTTAGTTTGAATCGGTTGGTTGGTTTTGAGCTATGTGAGAAATCGCATGATTTGAACGATATTTCAAACTTGCTTAATTTGGTCGGATTGGATGGTTTATGGAGTAGAGCTTGCTTGTATGGTTATGACAATTAAGAAGATCGTGCATCACGTCAAGTCGTCTATTTGAGGAATTGTTTGGTATCTGCTCGGTACCCGGAACTGTGTTTAGTGTGATACGGTACCCTAGAACTTTGTTGGATGTGGTGCGGTACTGTAGAATATTTAGGACCAATATGTTTTTGTTGGTATATTATAATGTATTAGGGGATTTTATGTAAGATGGAGGGTTGTAAGGCTATATTATATATATATATATATATATATATATATATATATATATAGCCAAGAGATTATAATGAGATATAGAACTCCAAATATTCTACATGGTATCAGAGCACAAATCCTAGTCGCCACAAACCCTATCTGCCAAACCCTAACTGCCACTACCGCTGCCGCACCGCTCGCCCGCCACCACCGCACAGTCGTTCACCGCCGCCGCCGTCGCACAGTCGCCCACCGTCGCCGCCGCACCGCTCACCCACCACCACCGTCGTCGCCGCCGCCTCCACACTTCCGCCACCATCGCGAAACCGCGACTCCTACGGAGCCCGCAGGAGCCTTCTGCCGCGGTTCCCGACGTCTCTTGCGGGTCGTTCCGGACATTGACATTGAAGGCTAGATCCGATGGAGGAAAGGCATGATCGGGTCTAGGAGAGGACGAACGTGAATCGTGGGACGGGTGTGAGATGATCGGAGAAGAAGAGGATCGATGGAGATCATCAAAAAGTTGGACCAGGCGGAGGTCGCAACGTTGATGAAGCTGATGAAACTGTCGGCTGGTGAGAGTGCGACACGGACACCGGCGAAGTTGGAGCTTCCCTACATCGATCTGAAGCTTGATGCATCGGCCACCTAGCTGAGTTGGTCACGACGGACGAGAAATACTCGCAGGGAAGAACCTGGAGGGTTTCTCATCAAGAGAGAAGACAGAGCCGGATGAGGGCTCGGCAGGACGCGACGAGTGAAAGTCCACTCATATGGTAATATACATTTGGCTCCTCAATTCTTTAGTCCAGCCGATCGCCGCCACAGTGGATGACCTTGGGATGGTAAAGGAGGTATGGTAGAAGTTTAGGAGGACCTACGATGGTGTGGAAAATAACTTGAGGATTTTCCAGATCAAGGGGGAGATCGACGACACCGTACAGGGAGAAGACAATGCAGGAGTACGCCACGGAGTTGGAGCGTCTGTGGTTGGATTACGATCACTCCTCAGATCGGACGAGCTGCGAGGATCCGAAGTGTAAGAAAAGAGGTATGTTTGCAGGAGAGGACGATAAAATTTCTTAAGGGGCTGGCCGTAGTGTTTGCTCAGAGGACAACACTACTTCTAGCCCAGCCGAAGATCTCTACACTTGAGGAGGCTATTTCGGCCATGATCCAGGAGGAGACTCGCATCAAGCTACAGGCAGGGACAAGTGGTCCTCATAAAGTGAAGTCAGCACTGGCGGTTGCCAATTCAAACGACAAAGGACCTAAGGGAGACTCCCGGCAGTGCTACAACTGCGGGAAGGTGGGCCATCTGAGGTATGCTTGCACCAAACCACCTAAGGAGGGAGATTCAGGTAGTGGACGTGGACAGTTTGGAGGACGTGGCTGTGGTCGTGGGGGTCGACGGGGTAGTCGAGGAGGTTATCGGGCGAACTGCTGGTTACAGAAGGGTGAGGAGGGAACTGATGACGCCTATACTGGTGAGGATCAGGCACTACTGGGCATGCTGGAGGTATACAGGAGAAAGCAGAGAGCGTCAAGCGATGGAGACAGGAGTAGGACTGAGGTGTCCACCTTAGTCTTCGCCAGAGGCAATACTGTCTTGTATGTCTATCCATCGGAAGGTACTGATGATTCACTCGCCCTTGCATCTATGTCTTTCCCTAGATCGTCGGACTGGATTATCGATTCGGGTGCGTCTCGACATGTGACAGGGAATGCTAGTGAGTTCTCTTCCTACACTCACCTAGCATCGGCAGGCAGCATTCAAACAGCTGATGGTACTTTTCAGCCAGTGGTCGGTAAGGGTATTGTCGATTGCACAGGTTCGGTAAAATTATCCAATGTTTTGCATGTTTCTTCTTTTTCGGTCAATTTTTTGTCCATTAGTTTTATAATTCTCCAACTAAAATGCATTCTCTTTTGATACGGGACGAAGGCTTGGGACTGACACTTGGCATGATGGACTGTGGTACTTGGATCGGGAAGGATTAGATTCGGCATTGTCTGTGGCAGAGGGCAGGAATGGGAGGACCGAAGATGAGTGCCGATGATACACTGATACTCCACCACAGGCGGTTGGGGTACTCCTCTTTTGGTATTTTAAGTAGGTTGTATCCATCTATTTATGAGAAAGCAAATAAGGAAAAATTAGTATGTGATGAATGTGATTTAGGCAAACTTACTAGAAGCTTATATGTTAGTGCGGGCTATAGGAGCTCTTCTGATTTTGATATTATACATTTTGATGTTTGGGGGTCGTGCTCCACAACTACTATGAATGGTTATAAGTATTTCGTTTCTTTTATTGATTGTTCCTTTCGTGTCACCTGTCTGTATTTGATGAAGAATAAGAGTGATATCTTTGCCTGTTTTCGGGACTTTCATAAACATATCCAGACTCAATACAGAGCAGTGGTGAAGATATTGAGGTCTGACAATGGGACAGAGTATACCAATAATGCACTTGAGGAATATCTGTCAGCCCAAGGGATACAACATCAGACCACCTGTGCATACACACCAGCACAGAATGAAGTGGCAAAAAGGAAGAACAGACACCTTCTGGAGGTGGCAAGGAGCATGACGATCGCCATGAATGTCCCACAGAGTCTGTGGGACCATGCAGTGTTGACAGCAGCTCAACTGATCAACATGATACCCTCGAAAGTACTGGGATGGAAGTCTCCATGTGAGATATTGCAAGGTAATAATATTGGGATACTCCCGCTGAAGGTGTTTGGCTGCGTATGTTTTGTGAAGGACAACAGACCGTCTGTTGGAAAACGTGACCCTAGAGCAATCAAGTGTCTTCGTGGGCTATTCGACGACTTAGAAGGGGTACATGTGCTGGAGTCCAGTAGAGAAGAAGAGGTTTCTGAGTATGGATGTTCACTTCAGGGAGCTTGAGCCATACTACCGTCAGGAGGGAACCTCATCCATGGGCAACTCACCTGATACTGAGAGTATGAGACGAGAGAGGGAGATTGGCGAGAGTTTGGTGACCGATTTAGGAGTATGGCATAGAGGAACGGTTGAGGAGGAGAGTGAAGAGGAACAGGGGGAGAAGATGAGAGGTGTTAGGCCCATGGATCTGGGGGAGTTACTTACCTACAGCAGGAAAGGGAAGCAAACTGCAGGACCAATACCTATAGTGCCTATAGTGCCAGTGCCAAGTCCCTTGCGTCCGTCTCGATTCCTGAGCCACCTATACCATCACCACCATATTTTTCTTCAGGTGATATCATTCTTCCTATCCCTCCCACACCATTATCAGTACGGAGGATCACTCGCAGCAATGCGAAAAATTCTCCTGATAGATATGGTTGAGACATTGCTCAGTTTATTTCATATGATAACATCTCTTCTTTTCATGGAGCATTCATTGCGTCTTTGGATAGTATTACTGTACCTAACAATTGGCAGGTTGCCAAGAACGATCCAAAGTGGAAAGTGGCGATGCACGAGGAGTTAGGCGCTCTTGAGAAGAACCACACTTGGGAACTGGTGTTTGTGGTATTAAACGAAAGAATGAAAGTGTATTTCAATGACAGGGTTTATGCGAAACCCGCGCCCTTTGGTTTACAAACAAACTTGTACAATGTAATCCTATACGAGGATGTGGGAGTACAATTTATTTAATCTGGGTATAAATTGTTATAGGTGTCTGAACTGCAGTCGATCACTTTAGCCCTTGGACCACACGATGTTGAAGAAGTGCCGTAGAAGACAGGTAGCAGCTTCGAAGGTTGCAGGAGAGGGTGGATGCACGATGCCAAAGTCGTCGATCCCTGCTCTTTGCCTGAGCTCCGGTCTCTCTCTCTCTCTCTCTTGACCTTTTGATCTGGTATTGGTTTTTCTTAACCAAGTTTCCGACCCTCAAATTTGTCGACCTTGTTCGTTTTTTTCGACCTTGTTCCCCATTGATAGGGGTCTCTATTTATAGAGTTTTGGTGACAGTGACCACTCCGTCGGTGTAAAAACCGAGGAGTGGGAAGTACAGCACCCCTTTACACAACGGTTAAGATAACCAATGCCTGCGTATAGATGACCTTTTGAGTGAGCATGTGACGCGTGTCCAACTAAGGGGACAAAACACGTATATTTGCTACGAAGATCACGGCGTAGAAGCCACGTAGGTAGGTATCCCTTGTGTAGAAGAGGTTGGCGTAGAAGCCAAATGACTGTCACCCTGGCGTAGAAGCCAAGTAGGCATAGAAGCCGAACAGGCGTAGAAGCCGAATAGGCATAGAAGCCGAATAGTCGTAGAGGCCGAGTGGTCGTAGAGGCCGAGTGGGCGTAGAAGCCGCGTGAGCACAGATCCTGAATGGGCGTAGAAGCCGCTGCGTACCGTGTCAGAGTGCTGATGTGGACGTCTTAGCCGGAATTACGGCTTTTGAAGATATAATCAAATCTCTTGCAGAGATTTGCCACCATCTTATGCATTAAATGCGGAGGCGTATTTTGAAGGTCTGCAGCCCTTCTGTGCATCCGTCGCAGAGACGTGCCTTGAGAGAAACTGTCACCGCTCTGTGCAATTAGACGTGGAGACGTGCCTCGAGTCCCGTACGAAGTGCAGCTTTTGACGTGGCAGGCGGTTTGTCTACTGCGGAGCGTAAAACAGCTCATGTTTGCCTGTGTAAAACAATGCAGCGTATTCCCTTGTACGCGAAAGAGCGGTTTACGCTGAGGGGACTTCAGTAAACGACGGTTCGGTGATGTTTTAACCAAATCCTCTGCATTAAATGCAAAGATCCGCCATCATACTGTGGGGCACGTCCCGAGGGGTCTGCCATCGTTTCCAGCCGTCGTCTGGGTAGCCGTGCAGCACTTTTTGTCAGGAGTCAGAGGTCAGATTCACTGCGTGACTTGACAGGTTCATTTCGGGGAAGAAGCGTTCCTCGTACGCTTTAACGCTGCTTTGAGAGCGGATGAGTTTTACGCCATGGAGGCGATGAAGAACCCTGTTTACGCTGGAGCGGCCTGGACGTACTGCACTTACGCGGATGGTCCTTTGAGCTTATTCTTCACGCTGTATTTTAGTAGAAAAAGCTCTGTTGTACGCTTGATGGCTCTGAAGGCCCCTGTTTACGCTGCTCTGCATCAAGAGGCTGCGTAGATCCTCCCAGCGTAATTTTTATGCTTCTACAAGACCCCCTTCAAAACTTTTAAATTCCTCGGAATTTGAAACGCTTTGAATGAAGCATGAACGGCCCCTCGTAACTCGAAACGTTTCTGAATGGAGCGTTGAAACGGTCGATGCTGACTTTATGGCGGATTTATTGGGGACCGCTGTGATCTCTTTCGCCTATAAAAAGGCTGGGGGAGTTAGCCTGTTCTCCCCACATTCCCATTATCATGCCGAGATGATCGCCGGAGTTCGTCGGGTCGACCTGAGGAAGAAGGAGATCATGTTCTTCCAGCATGTAGGGAGCCGAAAAAGACGGCGTCTTCGAGCAAGTGTCCACTGCAACGATGGATCATGGAAGGATATCTTAGCCTCCCTTGCTCGGGATAATCAGCAACTTTGTATGGTGGTTCTTCCGGAAAGAGGGAAGGATCATATTTCACCACACGGCTGGCGAGCGGTGTCTTCTCCTGTCACCTCTTCGGGGATGAGAGAGAAGACAAGCTGTAACAGCCTTCTCCCAGGACTGAGTTGGGTTTAATACCTCAACCCAATCTGCCATGGCGCACGGAGCGTGGGATATGAAAGCCCCAACTCTGCCGTTGATCATTGCCATGTCAGTCAGTTTGCTGGAACTGACTGACCGCCGGAGAAGATGGATGAAGAATTGAAGCCCAGCGAGAACCTATCAGAACAGCTTCTGGGCAATCTTCAGACGATGATGTGGAAACCCTCCTGTCGACGGAGTTTCCCTCAGTTGTAATCATGAAAATGAAAAGAAAACCCTTGTACATTGGATTTCCCTCATATGTAATCATGACTTTAATCTTTAATAAAATCGTCTTGCTTCTTCATATGATCATCTTACCATACGTTGCTGTGAAGTCTGAATATGTGTAGCTTCAACACGTCTGAATCTTTACGCCGACTCTGATAGAAAGAGTATTAGGCCCTGTCCTTTACGCATAACGAATAGTCCATAGAACGCTGTTTAAGTATTTTGAACATTTAGAACTGTCATGTTGCTAGGACTGAGGGACCGCGTAGAGCTCTGAACTGCTGCTTCTGATGAGCAGAAATTTTGTTCAGACTTCGTCTTCAAGAATGATCTCTCGAAACTCCCTTGGAACATGGTCGAGGTTTTGGCTGTCAAACTGATTTTGCCATCTTGATAGACGAGATGTTCAGACTGGAGTCTGGATGAACCTCCAATTTTGGACCCGAGAAGAGTAATTTCTCAATGTTTGAACTCTGTATGCTTCGGGTACTTGGGATGCTCTGGGTCAAGAACGAGTATCTTCTGTGTGAACTCTTGGCAATTGACCGCTTTGGGGACTGTTCGAATATGCGGAAAGTCGTGGAGCGTGAAATCATCAGTCTGTAGCCTCTGGGCGTAAAATACCATCGAGCGTGAAATCGTAGACTTGTGGTTCCTGAGCGTGAAGTCGTAGGTTTGTAGCCTCTCGAGCATAAAAGCTATCTCCTGAAAAGAAAATTTCTTCGAGCGTGAAGTTTGCGGATCTGTTGCTTCTGAGCGTAAACTGAGCGCCACCGAGCGTGAGATCATCGATTTGGTATCTGCTTAGCGTAAAGTCGTAGGTTTGTGGCCTCTCGAGCATAAAAGCTACCGAGCACAAAGGCATCCGGGCGTAAAACCATAGACTTATAGCTTGCGAGCTTAAACCGTAGATCTGTTGCTGTCGAGCGTAGAAAGCTCCTTTAGCGTAGAACCTGCTGAACCGTCTTGCACGAAAAACTTTTCGAATTTGCTGACTATCCGTCTTTCAAGGGTAGTGGGCTGACGTAGCATCCAATCATAACCCACTATTAATTGCGAGATTTGGTTAGGGTCTCGAGGAGTCCGTCCGAGGATTCGAGGAGTCGACCCGAACTCTATATATATCCCAAGCTTTTGAGAGAAAAACTTTTTATCTGTCTTCTGCGAAAGAGAGCTTTCGACTGTCCGAGTTTTTCTTCGTTCCTTCTCCGAACACCTCGAGTCTTCAAAAATGGCGCCGAAACAAACCCCCTCCGCTAAGGGAAAGAGTATAGGTTCTTCTTCTCATTCTTCTACCCCAGCGAGGGAGTCTTCGGTCGGGCAAGGCGAACTTCCTTCTGAGCGAAGTATCCCGCCGACGAGCAGCGCACCCGGTCTTAGAGGTAGAGCCTTTGGGGTGACAAAAACGACGAAAAATCCTTCGCACACGTTGAACGTGATCGCGCTAGGTCGTCTTCTGTGCTGATAGCCTCTTTTGAGGAAGATGATGCACGGAGACGTTTTCATCTTTTACGCCCACATTTCTAATGTGCCAGCGTAAAGACTCCATATTTTTGTAGTACTGAGCGTAAAAGCTCTGGCTACCGAAAATTGGCGTATATCGTAAAATTTGAGTTTTACGCTTGTGGAGGGGATTTCCGGCGTAAAATAACCAAATTTGTACAATCCTGCGTAGAGCACAGACTGTCGTTTCTTTGGTCTGTATGTTTGTGTAAGGTTTGCAATGACATATTTTTCTTGCACTTTTGCAGTTGATTTGGGTGTCTCCACTGGCCGAGGTGATGGGCTCCGCTGCCGGGATGCTGCACTCGAACTACCTGGAGGATCTGTCCCACGTGGCATTTTCCATCTCCGGACCCCAGTATCCTGAGGGAAGGGAGTTTTTGATATCGGCTCAGGGCGAGCGGACGCTGCTGAGCATGTTCAATGGCGAGCCCTTGACATATGTAGACGGGGAGCAGTACATAAAGCCGACTTTCCTCTTTGGGGACATGATTGATAAACAGTCCCAGACGAAGCCCAAGAGGGAGCCCTGGGTTTTTTCTGCCGGAAATTTGGTTTTGTACCTGCCAACGATGCCGAGGGATTATCCCATCTCGGCTTTCTTCCACGCGACGCATCCCAGGAAGATGTCGTGGACGCTCACTCCTGATCTTCACGGCAAGCCGGGAAAGATCTTTCATCTGAAAGGAGCTGACCAGGGGTCATTTGTCAGTCGTCCTTCCGGCGTTGTGACGTTGTTCAGGGGACTGTGCCCGGACAGTGTCCCGAGTGAAGACAGCTCAGTGATCCAGCCGGTCCAATTGCCGACTTTCTGCAACGACTTTATGGGACGAGGCTGGGTATATCCCAAGGAGAATCCTCGGTGCAACGGGTGGATCGCCCCAACAAACTCCCGATGGACATGCCTAGTTGACTGGGCTTTGAAGCACTTCCGGAGAGAGCTGGAGGGCATTGGACTGTATGCCGCTGTGAGTGCGACGAGCGTCGGGTTGCCTCCCAATCCTAATTTGTTCTTGGCACTGATGGAGCGATACATTTCGCTCACTGGCACCTTCGCCACTCCACTGGGGGAGCTGGGATTGGCCCTCCATGAGATGGCAGTTGTCTCGAGACTGCCGATGGGGGTTACCTCATATGAAGAGTATGTTCCCACCAACCGGGAGTTGGTGGACTTGGACCCTCGGGTGGCGGAAGTGTATCAGGAGCTGATGTGTCAATACTTCGCGTGCACCGCTTTTTATAACGAGCCTTCTGATTTGGCTCACACCACCAAGTGGATGTCCTACCTCTTCTTCCACCGAGCCAGGACTGCCAAGTCGGAGAAAGCCTCGGGGGGCAAGAATGAGCCCGTGAACTGTTTGGGCGTGCTTAGTGCCCAGGTCGTGGAGGATCTTATGGAGGAGGCTAAAGCTCCGGATCAGATTCTCGTCGGGGGGGTAGGAAAGTACCCTGAAGGCATTAAGGCCTGTAGTTACTTAAGGCGCTGTCGCAGGCCTCTGTCTAAGGAAGCCCAGCTGGCTGGTTTTCTCTCCATATGGCTGCGTCGAGTAGTAGTGCCTGGTACTGCGTCCGCGGACCGCATTCACCGGAACATCCTGTGGCCGGCAGTGCGCCTGCTGTTCGGGGCAAGACTGGACTTGCTTCCTGCCATGGTGTGCCGTATACAGGCTGGCCTGAGAGCCATGACTGATGGGTTGCTCGTTGATGAAGCTCGGCGTGAGAGTTTTCCCCGGGTGGAATTACCATACCTGTATTTGATGGGATGGTTAATTCTCCACAATCCCCGGGTGATGTCTCCTGGCTCCGGTAGCAGCTCGGGGGGTATATTCTTGCTGAATTACAAGGACTCTCCCTGGAATGTGAGCACAGTTTTAGACTGTCGGCTGGTATTGAACCTCAGCCACGGCTGGAAGCTCCTCTGTACTCCCCCTCCTGTACATCGCAATCAATCAGGGACGAGACTTGAGGATTCAGGTGGAGAGAAGACCGATCTTTCTCCGGAAGCTTTTAATTGGTTGGTCTGCATTAGGCCCTCCCATCTGCTGTACCGGAGCGAAGACCATTGCTTCTTCGAGCCCTATCTGCCTAGTCGGTTTGCCAGGCAGTTCGGGTACGATCAGTTGCACGTGGGCAACGCCGTCACCAGCTTCAGGTCCAGGGGCGGACTCATTGATGGAGCTAGAGGGTGGCGATATTTCATTATGGGTTGCACGGGGGCAACCTTCATCGTGCCGGTCGTTACAACCTCCACGGAGCTCCGCATTCTCCATTCTTACGCCCAGTTCTATGTGGCGATTAACACCTTCCACCGCGATTTTGACATGCGTGGAAGCTTCAGGGTGCCTTCTCCCAAGCCTGGGGGAAGAGTCGAAGTCCCCTCGGTTTCTTCGGACGAGGGTGAGGAGTCTGGTACTCCAGATGAGCCTCTGGTGTCGGTGCCGAGGTGTGAAGTGCCTCCGCCTGCAGGGGCTTTAGTAGTCTCTTCTGGGAAGCGACGGGCTTCTGCTCCGAAGGAAGCTTCTCTTCGTAAGAGGAGGAAGGAGATGGTTGCTCGTCCTCTCCGTATTCTTGGTGTTGAGGCTCCCGGGAGTGAGCCTGTATCTCCCCATATCAGGGATGATTCTTTGGCTGGAGGTTCCTCGCCTTTTAGAGAGGGACCTTCTACAGTTCCGGCCGGCGGCGCCGGAGAATCCTCGCTAGAGGTTGCTGTCGTGGCTACTGCTCCAGGTAGCGGAGCGAGATTGCCTGTGTGGCCGAGGCAGATGGGAGAATCTTTCCCGAGGTCAGCAGCGGGTAAAGCTCCCGCCGTGTCAGCGAGCACGTCTGGCGAGATTCCAGCTGATGAACCTCGACCGCGTCTTGGTGAAGGCTTGACAGAACTCTTGGTGATGTCGGTCGGCCCACCTCCTTCTCCAGGTATGACAGTTCGCATTGCGTCATTAAGGCGTGGTTTAGCTACATCGGCTGCAGATGCGTCGTATATGCCGTTGGCTCCGGGTAAATGTCGTCTTTATGTCTCCCTTTAGAAAGATTACCATCATACTGATATCAACTTTCTTGTCATTTTCTCAGGGGATGGCGTCCACGGAGAGCACAGCGTTGAAGCGCCTTCTGGCTCTGCTCCGGCTCCTGGCGATGATGTGGAGGCGCCTGACTTCGAGGAGGAAATGTCCTCGGGGGCTAGCTCGTCCAGAGTGGTTTCGTCGTCTCAAGAGGAGGACGAACCCGTCATCGTGACCTCGCCCCTCGCGAGTATGCCGATGACTTCGATCGTTGTCGTCGCACCTTCTTCGGTCGCGCCACGCGTCGAGGCGGCGGCTGTGGCCACCTCGTCTGCAGTTATCCCTGGAGAGGGACTTGCTGATATCGCGGCCACTCCTGGCGTTCAGTCGGATCTAGTTGCGTTGACCGAGCAACATACCAGCCTCTTTTACACCGGTTTGAAAACGATGATATCAATGGTGTTGGCGAAGAGTCTAGATTTCGAGCGCCTGAAGAAGACTTCTCAGTTTTCGATCGGGGCCATCAGGGAGCTCGGCGATCCTGGGGTAGCTGACGCTCTGGAGGCGGTGGTTAATGGTTTAGAGCAACCCATTAACGAATACTTGCAGCTGACTCGGGGCAGCTTCGATGCTGAGGTCCAGACCAAGTACGACCACATGACTGCGCGGCTCACTACCAAGCTGGAAAGCCTAGACAACTCCATCAAGACACATGAGCTGGAGATGGATAGAAGAAAAGCTGTCGTGGTAGAGGCTCTCGCTCTTGAGACGAAGTGCCGATCCGAGCATGACGGGAATGAAGCGAGGGCCTCCAAGCTGAGGGAAAAACTCGCTCGGGCAGAGGAGTGGGCTTCTCAATCGTTGGCGGGTCTAGACGTAGCGACTGGGCGATTGAGCGCGGCGCGACGGGATTTGGACCGTGCGGAAGCTGCCCGCGCGGGCTGCCTTCGGGCAAGGGCTGAGCTGTCCTGTATGAATACCCCCGAGGCACGGCTGGAGTGGGCTCGCGCCGATGCCTTGGTTCTTAGGAATGAGAGGATAGCTGCACTGGAGCGGCTGATTCGCAATCTGACTACTCCGCCATCATGATGTATCCTTTCTCTTTTTGCTTCCCCGGATGTAATTCTGCTCTTTATCGGGAATAAATAAAAGCGACTCTTTTCTGACTTTTGTGGACCCATCATTTCGGAATGTAAATGACAGGTTTGGGCGAGAGTGATATCTGATGATAAACTCTCGATAAACTTTTAGCGGGACATATCTGTTCAGAGGTCATACGGACATGATAGAATGTAACCCAACTAATTGCGTTCTGGAAGTAGTTTTGTCAGAATTGAGATCCTCGCTATATTCTACTCGAGCATGGGAGATTAAGCATAGTACCTTTTCAGGAATTTGCCGTTGATAGGAGCCACTAACAGGTCTCCATTAGGCTGGGCTATCCTGTAGGCACCGTTCGAGAATGTTGTCTCGATCACATAAGTGCCTTCCCACTTGGGCTGGAATTTGCCTTTACTTCTGTGAGTAAGAATCATCGGCCTTCTTACGGCTAGAACTAGCTCGCCGACTTTGAACACTCTTTCCTTCACTTTGCGATTGAAGGTTTTGGAAATGCGTGCTTGGTAGAGCGCGATGCGCTGCTGAGCTTGTAGGCGTTTCTCGTCTAACCCTTCTAGCTCTTGGAGCCTTAACAGGTCATTCTTTTCTCGAGTCAGCTCACTAGTTACGGCTATCCTGGGTGACGGGATCTGGATTTCAATGGGGAGAACTGCTTCGCTCCCGTAGACCAGCGAGAATGGGGTGCAACCTGTCGGTGTTCGTACCGTTGTGCGGTATGCCCAGAGACATTCGCCCAGCTTCTCATTCCAATCTCTCTTGTTTGAAGAGACGAATTTCTTCAAGAGTTTGATAATGGTTTTGTTGAAAGCTTCCGCCAAACCATTAGCAGTTGGATAATATGCCGTAGAGGCAATATTGTGTATCCGATTTTTATCGCAAAATCGATGAAACGCTTGGCTGATGAACTGAGGCCCATTGTCGTGAATTATCCTCCGGGGTACCCCGAAGCGATAAATGACGTGATGCTTGATGAAGCTGATCACATTAGACGCCTTTACCTCAGCGAGGGGGATCGTCTCTGCCCATTTGGAGAAGTAATCCGTGATGGCCAGTATGAACTGGTGACCGCTGGAAGAAGACGGGTGAATAGGACCAATGATATCCATACCCCATGCTTCGAAAGGCCAGGACGCAACCGTATGATGTAGATATTCAGACGGTTGATGTATGAAGTCTGCATGAACCTGACAGGCTCTGCATTGTCTTGCATACCGTATTGCATCTGCGATCATAGTAGGCCAGTAATAGCCCATTCTCCTGATGCGATCCTGTAGCTTAGGACCGGGTTGATGCGCTCCGCATATGCCGTCGTGAGCTTCCCGGATAATCTGCTGTGCTTCGTCTTCAGATAGACATCTTAATAGCAGTCCGTCGTAGGTCCGACGATATAGGCATTGTGAAGATGCATCGTAGTAGAAGCGTAATGATCGCCTTTTGACGGATACTGCTTCTTTGGGGTCCTCCGACAAGATTTCGTATGCGACGAAATCCATGAAGGGACTTCTCCAGTCTCTTCTGGAGGGATCTGCGTTCACAGCGTGGCTGCATTCTATGTGAAAGTTCTTCACACAGAATAAATCTCTGTTAAGAAGGATTATCGAATCCTGCCTTCTTATAGGGATGGTTAAATCTGCAGCTAGACTGGCTGGGGCATCAGCTTCTAGATCTGAGATCGAGGTACATGCTCTAGGAAGAACCCTTTGAATGTCATGGCTATCTCGACCGTCGCTCGGTGATAGGGGATGAGGTCTGGATTCCGGACTTCATATATTCCTCTGACTTGATTGACGATAAGCAGAGAATCACCGAATGCTTCCAGGGACTCGACCCCCAACTCTTTGGCGACTTGGAGCCCGATTAGCAGAGCGTTGTACTCTGCCACATTGTTGGAGCAGGGCTCGCTAAGAGAATATGCTCGGTAGATGACGAGCTGATCAGGAGTGACCAGGACGACTCCTACTCCTGAAACGACGTTTCTCCTAGGACCGGTTCTGGAGGCACCATCGAAGAAGAGTTGCCACGCGTCACTTTCCATCGCGGAATTACATTCTGCAACTTCGTCGGGAATGTCCTCGTATAATTTGGAGGCCTCCGGGATCGGATGAGCAGCTAGGAAGTCAGCCAGCGCTTGGCCCTTGATGGACTTCTGCGATACGTACACCATGTCATATGGTGTTAATAGCGAACATAGTGCCGCGTCGGGAATTAAGAGCACTAGATTTGCTTATCAGTACTCGAAGAGGCTTGATCCTGGAGATGATATGAATAGTCTGGCCGGCGACAGTGCCGCGTCTTCTGGATAGCGAACATCAGAGCCAAGCATTCCTTCTCCACTGGGTTGTACCGGTGTTCGGCTCCGACCATCATCCTGCTGAGGTAGTAGATAGCCTGTTCATGACCCATGTCGTTCTTCTGTGCGAGAAGAGCTCCTAGTGAATGATCCATCGCTCGAACGTACAGCAAGAATGGTCTTCCCATGACGGGAGGCACCAGAACTGGCGGACTGGTGAGGTAGTGCTTGATATCTCCGAACGCTTGCTGACAGGCTTCGTCCCATACGAAGAATACACCTTTCTTCATGAGATGAGAAAATGGCTGACATCTCCCCGAGAGGTTGGATATGAATCGCCGGATGTAAGCCAGACGGCCTTGAAATCCCCGGAGTTCCCTCAGATTACGGGGCGGTCGCATTTCCACGATTGCCTGGACTTTGTCAGGGTCCACCTGGATGCCTTTGGCGGTGATGACAAATCCCAGGAACTTGCCACTGGATACCCCAGAAAGGACTTCGTAGGGTTCATCTTGAGTTGATGTTGGCGCATTAACTCGAATACCGTCCTCAAGTCTTGAATGTGATCACCTTTGAGGCGACTCTTGACGGCTATGTCGTCTACGTAACATTCCACTGTTTTACGTAAATGCTCATGGAATATGTTACTCATAGCCCGTTGGTATGTAGCTCCGACGTTCTTCAATCCGAAGGGCATGACCGTATAGCAATATACCCCCAATGGTGTCCGGAAGGCAGTGTGCTTCTCGTCTTCAGGATGCATCTTGATCTGATTGTATCCTGAGAATCCGTCCATGAAAGACATGCGTTCAAAGCCGCAGGTGTTGTCGATCATGATGTCCGTGATAGAAAGAGGGAATTCATCCTTGGGGCAGGCCGCATTCAGATCTCGGTAGTCGATGCAGATACGTACCTTCCCATTTTTTTCATGACTGGGACAACGTTGGCGACCCAGTCGGGATGTTGTTCTTCCCGGATGAAACCACAGGCTATCAGCTTCTTGACTTCAGCTTCAATGGCGTCCATCATGTCCGGGCGGAACCGGCGTTGGTGCTGTTTCACAGGCTTTGAGTCGGTCAATATGTTGAGTTTGTGAGTAGCCACCTTCGGGTCTAGGCCCGGCATGTCCTCATAATCCCATGCAAAGATGTCGACGTATTCCTTTATCAGCTGTATGATTTCTTCCCTTTCAGCTGGGGGAAGATTGTCACTGATAAATATTGACTTTGGCGAAAGTTCACCCCCAACATCGATTTGGATAACTTCATCTTTGGTGGGAGGTTCTCTTTGCTCGAAGCGGAATTCCCACTGCGTATCCATTTGTTGAGCCCAAGAGTCATTCTCAAACGGTTCAGAATCCTGTTCATCTGCTCCTGAGGGATCTGTCACCACCATATTTACTGATAGTGTTTGTTCGAGAGCATCAGTTGAGTCGGGGGGCGACGAGCCGTTCTGGGAGGAGGAAAAGATGTCCTCGTCTGACTTGGAAGTCGTGAGGGAGGTGGCATACCCTAACCCGAAACGAGTTGGTCGAACGGGGGTCGCCGCGCGGCGGCGTTCGTCTGCCTCTTCCGTAGTTGAGGCCTGGCTTCCGCTTCAAGTCGTAGCCCATGTTCTGCATGATCTTCAGCGCTTGCGGGCTGTATCGGTGAACTTGCATTTTTTCAGTATCGTCATTGAAAGAATCTTCCTGGATAGCCGGTTGATTGTGCATGCGGCCGAAGAATATTGGACGCTGACTGCTGCAGGTAGGCGGGACAATGAAGATAGAATCCTCATGGGGTCCATACGTTGTGATGACGTTGGATGATGACGCTACTTCCCAGACATACGGACGGTAGGAGTTTATAGCTTCCAAGAATTTTTGTGCTATGGGTTCTACCTCGTCACGGGGAGTGGATTCCAGTTTCGGTATTTGAGCGTCAATATATTGGAAAAGGGGATGTTTATTACCATCTGAAACTCCGTTCCTGGTTGCATTTACATCAGTCGGCTGCCTGTCGCGCCGAAGGTTGATGACCAAGGGTGGGGGCTTTCGGTTCAAAGTGATCACGAGAGGATCACTCCCTTCTCCTGACCTGGTCTTGTTCAGGTGGATAGCCATGGGCTCTATGGCTTTTGGACGAGTGGTTCGTCCTTTCACTCTGATTGACAGCGGTAGTGCGGCAGAGGGTTCTCTTGGCTCCCGGTGGGATCCCTTCTCTGCGTCGCCTGACACTTCTTTTGTGTGGTCTTGGGAGTACAACACGGCATCGGAATAGTAGGATTCTATTCCTTTGAACGGGTTTAGGTCAGCCGCCTCCGTTTGTACCGTTCCTTGTGCGTCTACATATTTAAGGCATTGATGTAGGGTTGAAGGAACGATGTTGTGGTCGTGGATCCACGGTCTCCCCAGCAAAATGTTGTAGGATACCTCTGAATCGATGACGTAACATGTGGCCACCGATCTAAGGTTGCCGATCTGGATCCTCAGGCGAATTTTTCCCAATGGCTTACTTCTTCCGGCATTGAAATCCACGATCGTAGTGGTGGTGTAAGCCAATTCGCTGGTAGGAATCCTCAGCGGTCTGAGTAGACTGTGAGGGATGATTCTGATCGACGATCCCGGATCTATGTGAATCCGATCGACCTCCATGAAACCGACGTACCCGGTGTAATAGAGGGGCCTGTCATGCTTGTTATGTTTTAACAGCATGTCGTCTTGGATGAAAGTGATATTTGGGACCACCTCCATCACACTGTGGCATTGAGGACACGCCACTGGTTCTTCGTCGGGGGACTTGAGCTGGGTCAAGTATGCCTCCGCCTGCATCAGCGCTTCACTCAGGGCTAGACGAGTGTCTTGGGAAAGCCTGAGTAGCTCGAAGATGGACAACCTGGCTGGCGTATTGGCTAGTTGGGGCAGGATGTCGAAGTTTGTATGGCTTCTCTAAACCTTTGCTTGGAATATTTTTCACAGGTTTATCAAAGCGTACTTCTTTTTGCTTCCCTTTCTTCGCCGGGGTTGGTTTTGAAGGACTGATATCTGGTACGACGGGACCTTGCTCTGAAGGTTTGATTGCTGGAGCGTCCGCCGGTGCATCTTCCTGACTTTCTCCGTAGTCGCTGAGGTAGGCTTTCCCTGAACGGGTTGCAGCAAATACCTCGTCTTCGTCCGATGCCGAAGAAGTCGTGATCATATGGCAGGGCCTGTATTAGGAGCTCTTTTTGGATGTAGGCTTAGTAAGCCTTAGTTTCTTCCTCGAGCTCTGACACCAGGTCTGGATGAACCCACATAATCTCGCCTTGCCGGGTAGTCAGGGGTACCAGGTCGTGATTTTGATCCCTAGCTGGAGGGAGATTGACGATGTTCATCGTTGTCCGGGAGATAGGTGCAACGCCGTCCGGGATCTCTTGGGGAGGCAGATTGCCAAACTGCAGAGAGATCATGTTGGTCGTGACCGTCTTCTCAGGGTTGTGCAGAGTGATGGCCTTAGCATCGATTAACCCCTGGATCTTCCTTTTCAGTATGTAACACACCTTTGTTGGGTGGTGTACGTATCTGTGGAAGATGCAGTATTTGGGGTCGTTAGTATTGCCGACTTCCTGGGGCCGCCTTAGCTCTGGAAGGGTGATCTTGCCGCTTTTGACGAGACACTCGAATATACTTGGGATATCGTCGTCGTCGAAAGAGTAGACTTCGACGGGCCTGGAAGTCCCGGGTTTCGTTTGCGTGGTTGCCGCAATCTTTGGTCTGGCCGTATTGATTGCCAGGGCTTCTTTCCCTTTGGGACCACGAGGATGGTCGCTGCTAGGAGATGACCTCTTGCCTCTGTCAGAGGCGGAGATCATGATGCCATTGTCGCGCGCCTTGCGACCGTTGTCTTCGGCGGCTACTGCCGAGATGATGAACGAGGGCCAATCATGGAACTGATATGGTCCTGTGAATACCGAGACCACGGGAAGGAGGTTCTTCCTGCAAATGTCTATTAATGCAGAGTCGGGAACTCCTGGAGGCATCTGTAAGGTGGCCTGACGAAAACGTTCGATGAAGATGCGAACGTCCTCCTTTTCCTTCTGCTTGACTTCGATGAGAGTGGACATAGACATGTCCATTCCTCCCTCGTAGAATCGTGTGAAGAATAAAGCTCTAAAGTCCTCGAAGGAAGTAATGCAGTTGTCCGCCAAGCTACGGTACCACTGATAGGCTACTCCTGAGAGACAGCCTTTGAACACCCGAGTGAGGAGGGCGTCGTTCCCTTGTAGCAACACCGTCATCATACTGAAATAGTTCATGTACTGGCTTGGTGATGTTTTTTCCTCGAACAGGGCCATAGTCTGAGGTTTGTACCTCGGCGGGAAAGGGACCTCCTCCCAGATAGCTGGGTAGGGCTGGTTGATTCCCAGTTTTTTGAGCTGATCTTTGTGCTTCAAGGCGTCGAACTGGGCTTTCAACTCCCGCACTGCCTGCATCGGATTTTCAGTCGGAAGCGGGGCCACGGAGTGGTGCGGAGTTGGTTGTATCGTAACTCCAGCGGGAGGTAAGGCATTCTCTGAGTGAGGAAGCGGAGGAACTGCTGACTCTTGATCTAGCGCAGGCTCTTGGCTCGGGTTGGATGGTGGTAAGTCCACCCCCACACGTATCTGAGTTGGCGGGACTGATGCTTGAGCCATGGCAGTCGCGTGCTGAGTTAGCATCATCTGGTGCATGTTCTCCATCATGGATTGCATTTGTTTCAGAGATGTCTCCAGTATAGTGATGCGTTGTTCCGCGTTCCCTGACGGCGAAGCTTCCTCGCATTCATCTTCAACGGCGTAAACTCCCATCTCCCTGGGTGTTATTGAAGGATTAGTATAGGTCGCTGTAGAAGTCGACTCTACACTTTCTGCCTCTGATTCGGGGGCTTGGCGACCCCCAACGTCGGAATCAGAAGAGGACGAAGCTGGTTGTCGTGACCTCGCGCGAGTGTTTTGGAACACCCCGGCTTCAGCGTTCCTGAGGAGCTCACTGAACCTCCTTCGGCTCGGGGGCCGGGAGGGATGACGTCTTGAGCTCGACCTTCCTCTACGTATGTGTGAAGCCATGTTCACAGATGCATGCGCGGGTTCCTCTTCCTGGAAAGACTGAGAGTAGCTCAATCGGTCGAAAACCGACTGTTTTGCTTTAGAACAGCAGCAGTCAATCACAATTTTATGACTATTACAACATTGCTCGCTAGGGGGCGTAATAGACATGTTGGAAGGTCCCCTTTCCTTACGCTTCTGGATTAGATATGCGCGCAAGTCAGGAGGAGTAGAGGAAGGAGACGAAGGCTTGTTTCTTCTTTCAGCGGGCGTGCGGATATTGGGCACCCCGGTTTTCCTTGTGCCACCTGTGTACAACAGGTTGGCCATCTAGGAGGCGGATAATCCCCTGGGAGGGTGTCTTTCCGCAATCTGAGCTTGTTTTACGCCGAGGGACTGTGTCTGGCGTAAATTGGAGATTCGCTCAGTCTGGCGTAAAGCTGGAGAGGCCCTCAGTCGGCCATCGACTTCTCGCGTAATCCGGAGGGTAGGCAGATTGTTCCCTTGCTGGCGTAAAGGCCGAGTAGTTGAGTATTCGCCTGCTTGCTTCCCCTCGCGGAGATCACAGCGCTCATCTGGTTTACCGTAGAGGTCAGATGTTGTCTTGCGCGTGGAGCGTGATCTGTATCTCCGATTTGGCGTTGGGGCACCATTGGGTTTTACGTGCAGGGCACGGAGGGAGCAATGCTACCACCTCATTGGTCGGAGAGATCAGAGAGATCGGAGAATCCACAGGAATGGTAGAGGATGTTTTGGGCATCCACACTTTGCGCAGCTTCCTGTTTTCTTGGACGGAGAGAGAGTGAGAGCTACCCCCGGTTTGAAGCATGTTTTCGTAGGCAGACTGGTCGAACTGGACGACCAGTGTCTTCTTCACGGATCCTACGGATACCGCATCGTGTTGAGCAATTGCTTCCTCATCAGAAGAGAAAGATGTCCCCAGCAGAGTCGCCATCTTGTTTGTGGTATTAAACGAAAGAATGAAAGTGTATTTCAATGACAGGGTTTATGCGAAACCTGCGCCCTTTGGTTTACAAACTTGTACAATGTAATCCTATACGAGGATGTGGGAGTACAATTTATTTAATCTGGGTATAAATTGCTATAGGTGTCTGATCTGCAGTCGATCACTTTAGCCCTTGGACCACACGATGTTGAAGAAGTGCCGTAGAAGACAGGTAGCAGCTTCGAAGGTTGCAGGAGAGGGTGGATGCACGATGCCAAAGTCGTCGATCCCTGCTCTTTGCCTGAGCTCCGGTCTCTCTCTTTCTCTCTCACTCTCTCTCTCTCTCTTGACCTTTTGATCTGGTATTGGTTTTTCCTAACCAAGTTTCCGACCCTCCAATTTGTCGACCTTGTTCGTTTTTTTCGACCTTGTTCCCCATTGATAGGGGTCTCTATTTATAGAGTTTTGGTGACAGTGACTACTCCGTCGGTGTAAAAATCTAGGAGTGGGAAGTACAACACCCCTTTACACAACGGTTAAGATAACCAATGCCTGCGTATAGATGACCTTTTGAGTGAGCATGTGACGCGTGTCCAACTAAGGGGACAAAACGCGTATATTTGCTGCGAAGATCACGGCGTAGAAGCCACGTAGGTAGGTATCCCTTGTGTAGAAGAGGTTGGCGTAGAAGCCAAATGACTGTCACCCTGGCGTAGAAGCCAAGTAGGCATAGAAGCCGAACAGGCATAGAAGCCGAATAGTCGTAGAGGCCGAGTGGTCGTAGAGACTGAGTGGGCGTAGAAGCCGCGTGAGCACAGATCCTGAATGGGCGTAGAAGCCGTTGCGTACCGTGCCAGAGTGCTGATGTGGACGTCTTAGCCGGAATTACGGCTTTTGAAGATATAATCAAATCTCTTGCAGAGATTTGCCACCATCTTATGCATTAAATGCGGAGGCGTGTTTTGAAGGTCTGCAGTCCTTCTGTGCATCCGTCGCAGAGACGTGCCTTGAGAGAAACTGTCACCGCTCTGTGCAATTAGACGTGGAGACGTGCCTCGAGTCCCGTACGAAGTGCAGCTTTTGACATGGCAGGCGGTTTGTCTACTGCGGAGCGTAAAACAGCTCATGTTTGCCTGTGTAAAACAAGGCAACGTATTCCCTTGTACGCGAAAGAGCGTTTTACGCTGAGGGGACTTCAGTAAACGACGGTTCGGTGATGTTTTAACCAAATCCTCTGCATTAAATGCAAAGATCTGCCATCATACTGTGGGGCGCATCCCGAGGGGTCTGCCATCGTTTCCAGCCGTCGTCTGGGTAGCCGTGCAGCACTTTTTTGTCAGGAGTCAGAGGTCAGATTCACTGCGTGACTTGACAGGTTCATTTTGGGGAAGACGAAGCGTTCCTCGTACGCTTTAACGCTGCTTTGAGAGCGGATGAGTTTTACGCCATAGAGGCGATGAAGAACCCTGTTTACGCTGGAGCGGCCTGGACGTACTGCACTTATGCGGATGGTCCTTTGAGCTTATTCTTCACGCTGTGTTTTAGTGGAAAAAGCTCTGTTGTACGCTTGATGGCTCTGAAGGCCCCTGTTTACGCTGCTCTGTATCAAGAGGCTGCGTAGATCCTCCCAGCGTATTTTTATGCTTCTACAACTGATAAAACTGCCAGAGGGGAAGAGGGCAATCAGATGCAAGTGGATCTTTACTGTGAAGCAGAATCCATATGGACAGGTTGAGCGCTACAAGGTTCGACTGGTGGCAAAATGATACAGTCAAGCGTACGATATTGACTACGACGAGACTTTCGCACTAGTGGCGAAGATGAGTATCGTCAGGACCCTAATTTTTTTTGCCGCGAATGGTGGATGGAAGCTACACCAACTGGATGTGAAGAATGTGTTTCTTCATGGAGATCTAGTGGAGGAGGTGTACATGAAGATACCACCAGGATTTTGCACTGGTAAGACAGTGGGCAAGGTCTGCAGCAGGTTAAAGAAGTCCCTTTATGGACTGAAGCAGTCTCCTCGAGCTTGGTTTGACAGATTCAGGAGGGCGATGATAGGGATGGGATATCGGCAGATTAACGCTGATCACGCTGTATTTTTTCGTCGAAGTGGAGGCCACATCACCATGCTTGTGGTGTATGTGGACGATATGATTATCACATGAGATGATGAGCAGGAGATTGCCCGACTCAAGGAAAATCTTGTCAAGGAGTTCGGGGTGAAGGACCTTGGCCTTCTTCGGTACTTATTTGGGATTAAGATTGCTCGAGAAGCAGAGGGGATTGTTCTTTCTCGGAAAAAGTATGCGCTGGACCTTCTCACAAAGACAGGGATGTTGGGATGCAAACCTGCAGCGACGTCGATCAATCAGAGGTTCAAACTGGGTGCTGAGGCTGGAGAACCAATTGACCGGGACAGATACCAGAGACTGGTGTGGGCAAGTTGATCTATTTGAGACGCACACGTCCTCATATCTGCTTTGCACTGAGTGTGGTGAGCCGCTACATGCATGATCCAAGGAAGGGTCATATGGACGCAGTGTACCAGATTCTGAGATACTTGAAGGGTGCCTCCAGAAAGGGGTTGATATTCAGGAAGAATAATCACGTGAGCATCGAGGGCTACTGTGACTCTGACTGGGGTAGTTGTGCTGATGACAAGAGGTCTACCTCAGACTATTGCATATTTGTATGAGGCAACTTGGTCTCTTGGAGGAGTAAGAAGCAGTCAGTGGTGGCCAGATCGACAGCTGAAACGGAGTACAAAACTATGGCCTTGGGAGTTGCAGAGCTACTATGGCTGAAGAGTATGCTGGTGGAGCTAAAGTTGGATGTGACAACCAGTCAACCATCAGTATCTCCAACAATCCAGTGCATCATGTAGCAAATAGTCTGACCAAGGGACATCTCTGTAGAAATGATTAGAGGATGTGACAAGATGGACTTGGTGAATATCTTTTGCCCATCTTGAGGAGGATTGTTGGTATATTATAATGTATTAGGGGGTTTTATGTAAGATGGAGGGTTGTAAGGAGATATATATATATATATATATATATATATAGCCAAGAGATTATAATAAGATATAAAACTCCAAATATTCTGCAGTTTTTAATCGAAATATTGAATGGAAAGTTGGTTATCGCGAGAATGAATTGTTGTGCGAATAGAGAAGTACATTGCTTTATTTATGTTTATGTACCATGTATATGTTTTATAGATAAATTGTTCACGCATTCGAATGACCATTGGACAACTTGTGCATAGGGTTTAGCTTTCCTCGAACGATCGTCGGGACCCTGAGACCGATTCGACTTAGGAGAAAATTATGTGAAACTTCTTCATGCACAGGCTATTACAGGACCTTCAGTGGGACTAGCTATCCAGATGGAAGGATGCGTCGCAATACCGGTAATTCAAGAACTTTAGTGAGCCTCGTTACATGCACTTTAAGGATTTGTCGTCTTACCAGAAAATAGTTCAAGATGGCTTATGATGTCAGTGACCGTCATATAGTTAGGTTGCGTGCTAATGTCATTTGTTTGTAGGCTTAACAAGTTGTATGTAGAAATTGACTCATTACACTTATATTTTATAAAGGCTAACAATTAATGTAGAGACACTTGTGATACATTTATATATTATGAATTAATATCATTGTTTGCAGGTAAGGATGATAGCGTTTGGTAAGATTCACTATGTCAAATGACACATTTATGATCATGTATATATGTTTATGAAATTGTTTAACGATTTTACACTTTTATGCTCATATACATAATGACACAGAATTAGCTTAGAGTACATCAAGACAATATAGTTCCATGGGCCTTCTAAAGGAGGCATTGTATTGGCTTCTTGGTTTGAATTGGCTGGTTCGTTTTGAACTGTGGGAGAAATCGTGAGATTTAAGCGGTGGTGTAGACTTGCTTAATTTGACGCAGGTGGACTTGCCGTATGGGGGAAATTCATAGACCTGAGTAAACGAGCGTTGGATCCAACTTATGCAGCAGGAGAGGAGTCCTCCGAAGAACACGCGACGCAAGAAACCGGATACTAAGCTGACTAGAACAAAATGCTAATATAATGTGGTCTATTAGTTTCTGCAATGGGTTCTGAGAGAGAGTTGGGGTGTAATTGGTGTTGAAAGGTAGTAGCTATTTAAGCCCCTACTATCTATTTTTGGATTAATATAATTATCTTTTCCACACGCGCGCACGCACACACATATATATATATATTAAAAAAAAATATAAAATATTTTATTATATATATATATATATATATATATATATATATATATATATATATATAGAGAGAGAGAGAGAGAGAGAGAGAGAGAGAGAGATCTCCGCCTTTAAGCAATTTTGCATATTTATCGAAATAACAGCCGTTAGATTGTCTTTTTGACCGTTCAGATTAGATCAGAATCTCGTTCAGATTATCATTAAACTACTCAATTTCTTACGAGATTTTAATCTAATCTGAACGGTCAAAAAGATAATCCAACGACTGCTTTTTCGTAGAACATATGAAAATGCTTAAGAGAAGGGATTCCAATCCCTCCTTTTATATATATATATATATATATATATATATATATATATATATTTGTTTATGCATATTAGTCTGTGCAATATGTAAAAAGGTGTGTACTTCCATTGAGATAGTAGGGTGTCCTTGCGGCGCAACATGAGGGAGAAGAAGAGGAGCGACGCAACATGAGGGAGGAGAAGAGACGGATGAGATCTCAAGCTCTCAAAGGTGCGAAGGAGGAGACACATTCTTTGATTTTCTCACAGATTTGATTTATCTAGGGTTATTGCCCTTGGATTGACTTCTTTTAATGGCTTGTGTAAAGGACAGCTGGTCCAATTTGTCTTTTTTATTTTTTTAAATAAAAAATACGTATCAGTGTGTGTGTGCCGAATGCGTATCCGATATGTATGCAAAATTAGAAAAATTAATTAAAATTATGTATACTAAAACTAGTATCCGATACGTAGCGGATGAGTACCGTTTGAATACGGATAAGTCGAACATTTTTAAGTATCCGTGCTTCCTATGCTACGAGATCCTTGGGCTGTGTAGAAGGCCCTAAGATCATATAACACTTCGAAACAAGACCCTTTCAGAGATGTAAAAGGACCCAACACCTTTAAGCGAGTGTCCTCACTCTTGTTTTTCAGACAGCTTTACAAGGGAATTGATGGTGGGTCTGCGAAGATTGCATATTAATCCAGTTTTCAAGTTTTCCTTCTTCACAGAAGGGTCCATCCTAGCCAGTCCAGTTATGTAAGGTTTAGACATATATATAAAGGGTATACAAGTTTTACAACTTCAGAGGCAAATATGCTAAAATGCATAATTTTACAGGCTTGTTTAGGCAAAATTAACCCAAACTCAAGAAAAAGGAGAGATTCTATGTTTTTACAGTACTTGCTGTTTGATAAAGGTTTAGGGAAATTATATTTGTATGCCAAATTCATTCCATTTTACTTTACAGTTTCCCCTTAATTGATTCTCATACATTTTTTTTTTGTCCTTCTCAGGGACATAACCTTGGCATTCCCAAGCTTTGTTATGAACTCCGAAGTGAACGATGATGAAATAATGTAAAAGTAATGCAGAGTTTTGCTCATATATCTACATGAAATGAGAAAAAGATGGATCTATGTTGAAGGGGAATCGTCTTCTCTCAATGATGGATATTTTGACGACGATTGCATTCGATGATTTTGTTGGTATATTAGAATATTTTTGGTATATTTGTTGGAATATTAGAATATTCTACAGAGAGTTTTAATGGGATATTAATGTAAAATGAATGATTGTAATGCTATAAATAGCTAAGAGATTATCAATAAAATATATAATAATTACTCCAAAAATATTTTACATAGTATCAGAGTCCAAATCTTAGCCACCACCTTCCAAATTCTAGCCGCCGCCATCGCCACCGCTGTCACACCGTCCACAACCACCGCTGCCGCGCCGTCCGCCACCACCGTCATCGCTCGTCCGTCACCACCACCGTGAAGCTGCAACTCCCATGGAACCTTCTGCCGCGGTTCCTGGTGTCTCCCGCGGGTCGTTCCAGACGTTGACATCAAATGCCTAGATCTGATGGGGGAGAGACATGATCGGGTCTAGGAGAGGACGAAGATGAACGTGAATCGTGGGACGGGTGTGAGGTGATCGGAGAAGAGGAGGATCGATGGAGGAGATCATCAAGAAGTTGGACTCTGCGGAAGTCGCAACGTTGATGAAGCTGATGAAACTGTCGGCTGGTGAGAGCGCGAAACGAACATTGGCGAAGTTGGAGCTTTCATCCATCGATCTGAAGTTTGATAGACCCGACCACCTACCTGAGTTGGTCACGACGGGTGAGGAGAACCCTCGCAGGGAAGAACCTGGAGGGTTTCTTGTCATGAGAGAAGATAGAGCCGGATGAGGACTCGGCAGGACGCGACGAGTGGAAGTCCACTCATATGGTGGTATACATTTGGCTCCTCAATTCTTTAGCCTAGTCGATCGCCGCCACAGTGGATGGCCTTGAGATGGTAAAAGACGTGTGAGAGAAGTTGAGGAGAACCTACGATGGTGTGGGAAATAACTTGAGGATTTTTCAGATCAAGGGGGAGATCAACGACACCGTACAGGGAGAGAAGGAGGTACAAGAGTATGTCAAGGAGTTGGAGCGTCTGTGGTTGGATTATGATCACTTCTCAGATCGGGCGAGCTGCGAGGACCCGAAGTGTAAGGAGAGACATGTATGTCTGCAGGAGAGGACGATGCAGTTTCTTAAGGGGCTGGCCGCAGTGTTTGCTCAGAGGACAACACTACTTCTAGCCTAACCGAAGATTCCTACACTTGAGGAGGCTATCTCGGCTATGATCCAGGAGGAGACTCGTATCAAGCTACAGGTAGGGACACGTGGTCCTCCTGAAGTGAAGACAGCACTGACGGTTACCAATTCTGGCGGCACATGACCTAAGGGAGACCCCCGACAGTGTTACAACTGCGGGGATGTGGGCCATCTGAGGTATGCTTGCACCAAACCACCCAAGGAGGGAGATTCAGGTGGTGGACGTGGACGGTTTGGAGGACGTGGTCGTGGTCGTGGGGGTCGATGGGGTGGTCGATGAGGTTATCGAGCGAACCTGCTGGTAGCAGAAGACGAGGCGGGAGCTAATGGTGCATATACTAAGGAGGATCATGCACTACTGGGCATGCTGGAAGTACTCAGGAGAAAGCAGAGAGCGTCAAGCGATGGAGACATGAGGAGTGGGACTGATGAGGCATCCACCTCAGTCTTCGCCAGAGGCAACGCTGCCATGTATGCCCATCCATTGGAAAGTACTGATGACTCACTTGCCCTTGCATCTATGTCTTCCCTTAGATGGTCGGACTGGATTGTCGATTCGGGTGCGTCTCGACACGTGACAGGGAATGCTAGTGAGTTCTCTTCCTACACTCACCTAGCATCTGCAGACATCATTCAAACAGCTGATGGTACTTCCCAGCCAGTGGTCGGTAAGAGTACTGTCGATTGTACAGGTTCAGTAAGATTATCCAATATTTTATATACTCATTTTCCAGTCAGTCTTTTGTCCATTAGTTCTATAATCCTCTAACTAAAATGCATTGTCTCTTTTGATATTCCTAAGGTGATCTTCCAGGAGAAGGAGACGGGACGAAGACTTGGGACTGTCACTTGGCATGATGGACTGTGGTACCAGGATCGGGAAGAACTGGATTCGACATTAGTGTCTGTGGCAGAAAGGGCAAAAATTGGAGGACCAAAGATGAGTGCCGAGGATACACTGATACTCCATCACAGGCGGTTGTGGCACTCCTCTTTTGGTATTTTGAGTAGGTTGTATCCATCTATTTATGAGAAGGCAAATAAGGAGAAACTAGTATATGATGCATGTGATTTAGAAAAACTTACTAGGAGCTCATATGTTGGTCCGGGCCAGAGGAGCTCTTCTATTTTTAATATTATACATTCTGATGTCTGGGGGCGTGCGCCACAACTACTATAAATGGTTACAAGTATTTCGTCTTTTTTATTGATTGTTCATCTCGTGTCACCTGGCTGTATTTGATGAAGAATAAGAGAGGTCTTTGCATGTTTCCGGGACTTTCATAAACATGTTCAGACTCAGTACAGAGCAGTGGTGAAGGTACTAAGGTCTGACAATGGAACAGAGGATACCAACAAAGCACTTGAGGAATACTTGTCAGCCTAAGGAATACAGCATCAGACCACTTGTGTATACACACCAGCACATAATGGAGTGGCAGAAAGGAAGAACATACACCTTCTGGAGGTGGCAAGGAGCATGATGATCGCCATGAATGTCCCACAGAGTCTGTGGGGGCATGCAGTGTTGACAGCAGCTCGATTGATCAACAAGATGCCCTCGAAGGTACTGTGAGATATTGCAAGAAAATAATAGTGGGATACTCCCACTAAACGTGTTTGGCTGCGTATGTTTTGTGAAGGACAACAGACCGACTATTGGAAAACTTGACCCCAGAGCAGTCAAGTGTGTATTCATGGGCTATTCGGCGACTCAAAAGGGGTACCTATATTGGAGCCCAGTAGAAAGGAAGAAGTTTTTGAGCATGGATGTTCACTTCAGGAAGTTTGAGCTATACTACCGTCAGGAGGGAACCTTATCCATAAGCAACTCACCTGATATTGAGAGTATGAAGAGGGAGAGGGAGATTGGTGAGAGTGTGGTGACCGATTTAGGAGTATGGCATGGAGGAACGTTTGAGGAGGAACGTTTGAGGAGGAACAGGAGAGTGAAGAGGAACATCGGGAGGCGATGAGAGGTGTTAGGCCCACGGCTCAGGGGGAGTTACTTACCTACAGCAGGAAAGGGAAGCAAACTACAGGACCAGTACCTATAGTGCCAGTGCCAAGTCCCTTGCCTGTGTCCGTCTTAACTCCTGATACACCTACACCACCACCACCAGATTCTCCTTCAGGTGATATCATTCTTCCTACTCCTCCCACACCATTATCAGTACGGAGAGCCACTCGCAATAATGCTGAAAATCCTCCTGATAGATATGGTTATGACCTTGCTCAGTTTGTTTCATATAATAACATCTCTTCTTCTCATGAGCATTCATTGCATCTTTGGATAGTATTACTGTACCTAACAATTGACAGGTTACCAAGAACGATCCAAAGTGGAAAGCGAGGATGCGAGGAGTTAGGCGCTCTTGAGAAGAACCATACTTGGAAACTAGTAAAACTGCCAAGGGGAAGAGGACAGTCGGATGCAAGTGGGTCTTTACTGTGAAGCAGAACCCATATGGAAAAGTAGAGCGCTACAAGGCTCGACTGGTGGCAAAATGATACAGTCAGACGTACGACATTGACTATGATGAGACATTTGTACCAGTGGCGAAGATGAGTACCGTTAGGACCCTGATTTCTTTGGCAGCGAATGGTGGATGGAAGCTACACCAACTGGATGTGAAGAATGCGTTTCTTCATGGGAATCTAGTGGAGGAAGTGTACATGGAGATACCACCATGATTCTGCACCGATAAGACAGTGGGTAAGGTCTGCAGGTTGAAGAAGTTCCTCTATGGACTAAAGCAGTCTCCTCGAGCGTGGTTTGACAGATTCAGGAGGACGATGATAGAGATGAGATATCAACAGATCAATGCTGATCATACTGTGTTCTTCCGTCGGAGTGGAGGCCACATCACCATGCTTGCGGTGTATGTGGACGATATAATTATCACAGGAGATGTTGAGCATGAGATTGTCCGACTCAAGGGGAAGCTTGGCAAGGAGTTCGAGGTGAAGGACCTTGGCCTTCTTCGGTACTTCCTTGGGATTGAGATTGCTCGAGAAGCAGAGGGGATTGTTCTTTCTCAGAGAAAGTATGCGCTGGACCTTCTCACAGAGACAGGGATGTTGGGATGCAGATCTGCAGCGGCGCCGATCAACTAGGGGTTCAATCTGTGTGCTGAAGCTGGAGAACCAATTGACCGAGACAGATACCAGAAACTGGTGGGCAAGTTGATCTATTTGAGCCACGCACGTCCTGATATATGCTTTGTAGTGAGTGTGGTGAGCCGCTATATGCATAACCCAAGGAAGGGTCATATGGACGCAATGTACCAGATTCTGAGATACTTGAAGGGTGCCTCCGGAAATAGGTTGATATTCAGGAAGAATGATCACTTGAGCATCGATGGCTACTGTGACTCTGACTGGGCTAGCTGTACTGATGACGGGAGGTCTACCTCAGGCTATTGCATATTTGTAGGAGGCAACTTGGTCTCTTGGAGGAGTAAGAAGCAGTCGGTGTGGCCAGATTGACAGCTGAAGCGGAGTACAGAGCTATGGTCTTGGGAGTTGCGGAGCTGCTATGCCTGAAGAGTATGCTGGTGGAGTTGAAGCTGCATCAAGGAGCCAAGATGAAGCTGTGGTGTGACAACCAGTCAGCCATCAGTATCGCCAACAATCCAGTGCAGCATGGCAGGACCAAACACATCGAGATCGATAGGTTCTTTGTCAAGGAGAAATTGGACTGTGGACTAGTGGAGTTAGGTCATGTTCCAACCAAGAAGCAAGTAGCAGACAGTATGACCAAGAGACTTAGCTCTGCAGATATGATTAGAGGATGTGATAAGATGGAATTAGTGAATATCTTTCGTCCATCTTAAGGAGGAGTGTTGGTATATTAGAATATTCTTGGTATATTTGTTGGAATATTAGAATACTTTACATAAAATTTTAATTGGGTATTAATGTAAGATGAAAAATTATAAAGTTATAAATAGCCAAAAAAATTATCAATAAAATATATAACAATTACTCAAAAATAATCTACAGATTCAACTGCTAAGCTGTCAACAAGATCCTAACTTTCTTCTGGTGACCTGTGATACCGAAAGGACATGCATCACCATCAAATGTTACATGCCAAGGTGGTTCCCTGTTGCTGCACTGTGGTTAGATGTGTGTTAATCGATAAGAACTAGGCGTGGATTTCACTTGTATTTTCTAACTTCGAGGTACGAGGAACATGGAATGTTTAATCACAATATGATCTTGGTGGTGCTGCTGAAGTTCCTTGTTACCACATCCTAAGATCTCGGAAAGGAGCTGGTTATGAATAGATCTTGCTTGAAGTATAATTAGTTTTCATTGTTGGGAATAAAACGGTGGTTGAATGCAGAAAAAATAAAATTGACTTGTATAGAAAAATCAAGTTAGTAAAATTTAAAGCAAGGACACACAATAAATAGATATGAAACTTCTAACCGTATAAAAAATTATCAGAAGAGCAATATTATTACTTAGATAAGATTACAATGTTTTAAAAGATCATTATAACTGTAACCTTCACTACCAGCATAAATTTTCAAAGCTACCCAATTTCTCGCATCTTCAGCTTCTTTTTCTTTAGTTTCTTTTTTCAAGGCTGTTGATAAGGGCACTACAACTTTTACTTGGGGCTAGCCCAGGATTGGGACTAGCCCATTAATGAGCAAAGTTTACTCACACTAGTCCATTAGTTTACTCATACTAGCCCACTTTGAAACCCTTCTTCCCAAACACTCCCAAACCCTTCCCACTCCACCGGAGCCCTCCCCCCTCCCGCCGTCCTCCTCCGCCTTCTCCCCCGTCCTCCACCGCAGCCTCCCGTCGCCGCGCCTCCCGTCGTCGTCGCCGTCAAAACCAAAAAAGAAAATGAAAAATAGAAGAACTGTCAAAATTTGACATATATGTTGATTTTTAGGACTGTCAAAATTTTGACAGTCCTACCAATTGGAAGTACTGTCAAAATTTTGAAAGTCCTAAAAATTCAACATATATTTTTAGGACTGTCAAACTTTTGACAGTCCTACCAATTGGAAGGACTGTCAAAATTTTGACAGTCCTAAAAATGTATGTTGAATTTTTAGGACTGTCAAAATTTTGACAGTCCTACAAATTGGTAGGACTGTCAAAATTTTGACAGTCCTTCCCATTGGTAGGACTGTCAAAATCAACATCCCCTTTTCTGTTAATTTATTTTTCTGTCAAAATATCCTTAAAATTTCTATCCTTAAAATTTGTTAAAGTATTCTGTTATTTAAAATAGTAAATTTATTATTGGTACATTAAATATTTTGTAAAAAAAAAATTAACAAAAGTAAAATTTGGAGGTCGAAACATCGTTTTTTTTGCGATTCTAAAAATTTGGGAAGTCCGTCAAACGGTGAAACCGTTTATCCCGAAGTACTTTTCCATACGGTCATTTTGGCACAAACTGGAGCTTGTTTCGATCTCTCAGTCAAAAGTTATGATATTTTAAAGTTTTATATTTTATATTTTTGCCTGTAATATGTACGTCTTACTTCGGATGAAAATTCTCTCTACACGAATTGTGTTACTCTCGTCGAAAACATACAAATAGACCTATTGTGTGACGAAAAACGATTTGAAAACAAATAGTTATGGCCGTTTGAAGTCTGATCGACGGTAGACGTAATATTCGTACGGTAGATTTTTTTTTTTTGGTTCAATGATAACATATTTTATTTTGGATGTTAAACTAAATAAAAAAAAATCAAAATCCAAAGCTAACTAAATAGAAATAAACTTAAAAAAAAATCCTGACAATTAAAATGAGGACTGTCAAAATTTTGACAGTCCTCATTGTTTGTGGGACTGTCAAAATCCTGACAGTCCTAGTTTTATATAAAATTTTCAGTGGGTTAAAATTAGGACTGTCAAAATTTTGACAGTCCACATAGCTTGTGGGACTGTCAAAATTATGACAGTCCTAACAATTTGTAGGACTGTCAAAATTTTGCAGTCATTCCAAGTGGTAGGACTGTCAAAATTTTGACAGTCCTGATTATAACAGTGGGCTAGCCCCGAGTAACTTTCATGATGGCAAACTTGTAATTCTTTCTAAATTTTCAATGGGCTAGCCCCGAGTAAAATGTGTAGTGCCTTTATAATTACCCTTTTTTAACCTATTGGTGGTTAACTAAGATATTTCTTTTGAGCACAATGGTATATTACATAAAGAACCCTAGGTCCATTTATATGGCATATCACGTGTTTATATATAGAGATTCAATCATATGTAGGCATTGACTAGGAAGGATTAAGATTTTGCTCCAATCCTATACTATTAGGATGATTAATAAATATGAGTCAATCCTTAACATTTGACTAGTGCATCTTAATTTCAATGCATAAAACCTCAAACTATACCTTAAATATATTACATATAGCATCCAAGCGTAGAACACATTGCACCGTAATTATACGAGGACACAAGAAGCTTCACTCAGAGAGATTGAGAAGGCAATCTGGAATGAGAGCACTCGTACACTTACACGTGCGAGTTGTCGTACATTACCCCCTAGCCATTTACATGTCGAAAGTGGTATTTCAACACACTAGTTTAGGTATATAATTTTTTGTTTCACTCTATAATTTCTGGTTTCACTTTACATTGCTGGTTATATTCTTATCTGTCGTGCTTTCTAGCTTCACTTATTTATCTGTCTTTACATTTTCGTATGTTATCTGCTGCACTCTATTTTCTTTACCATAGTGTATTGCTTATCTGCTCATCTTGTATTTCTTTACTATTACAGTTTTATAGTCTTGTCAATTAATTGGAACTGCTATTGGGTTATACTCACTCCTTCCTGATTGAACATATTTTTCAGATGATTGGCTAGAGGCGATGTGTCCCACCTACTACGGGCCATATGATGGCGAGGTCGTAAAACATGTTGAGTAGTACCACTAGTTGGAGAGGTTTAGACATTTTATTATGAGATTGTATTTAACTCTAGTTAGACTTTATGTCATGTATTATTATTTGAGACCTTGTGTTGAGATTAGACTAATATGTTGTGACGAGACTTGGATTTGTGATGTATTTGTGACTCTTTATTTCTCTTCTTCTATTTCATATCGTGCCTTTATCTCCCTTTAGTTTATTGTGATTGAATATTGATTATCATTATATCATTATATTGTCCTCCATTTGGAGTTGAGATATCATTGACATGTGCCTTATATATATTGTGTGGGATATTTAGATAGTATGCATGGTTGTCTTAGACAGCGTTCTACGTCGTTGTTACGACGTAGGCTAGGCATGGCTCACGTACTCGTGCCCCTACACTGGGTGCGGGCCATGACAGATGTAGCATATAGCTAGTTAACTGAAGATTCCAGTTGGGTGTATCAAGGTTAGGTATGTACAGGCTCTATGCAAGTGCGACAAGTAGGGTGCATATCCAGTGATATCTTTGTGTGTACTACAATATACATGTATAAGAATGGGTATGTATAAAGTGTCAAGTATAGACAAGTATCTTAGGGTCAGTATAGGAGTGGTATCATATGATACATGGGTATTCATGGGTATGTTATATACCCTAGAGTGTCATGTATAGGTATGTGTGTGGGCAAGGGTGTATTAGAAGTACAAGTGTATACTTGAGGGTTAGTGTCAAGGTAGAGATAGTATCTTGGGTATATATGTTAGTGTCAAGATACTTGGATATGGGGTAAGTGTGAGGTAAGTATTAGAGTTTGAGTGTGCGTAACATTGGTATTGTATCAAGATACAAGTGAGTATCTTGGGTATGTATCAACCTATGGGGTATCCTAGATATGTATCAAGGTATTGGATTAGGATACTAGAAGTGTTAAGGTATTATGATTCCTATAGCATATATTATGTAAGATATGCACATAGGTATCCTAGATATAACTTTGGAATAGTTTAGATAAACTAAATACATAAACCTAGTAGGTTTTAGAGAACCTAAATAGATACTTACCTAGTATAGACCCAAATTGACATAGAATTGACATAAAAACCTAATAACCAAGTAGATAGGATTGATATTGCTTTCAAATCACCTATTGACACTGTAAACTCATAATATAGGTCACTCAGACTTCGATACAGATTCTGACTTATACCATCAGTTCAGGATCACAGGCGAGTACATTCTCTGATAGTTTTTCTTGCTTGATAGCTTCTATGATACATATTTTTAGTGATATTTTTACTTGATTTCGGCACGTTGGTTACACGGATTAGTATTATATGGATTCATTTTTATGCGATACGTTGTTTCAGACTTGTTTGGCTTATCATGATTCTCTTACTGGCATCACTCATATTTATCTAGCTGACCTTATATTTTGATCAACGTAGCAGTACTTGGATCCATTAGTACTAGTCATACGAAAAAATACTTTAGTAGACATGTAACTTTTCAAACTATACCCTCTGGTATAATCTAGATAGATAGTAGTCGCACAACACACGTGTGAGGTGCCGTACATTACCTCTAGCCGTTTACATGTCGAAAGTGGTATTTCAATACACTAGATAAATGCAATCTTTCTTGCTTCACTTTATACTTGTTACATGCCATACTTGTTTATGTTTACTTCATTTACTTTACTTGATTTGCCATGATTGTTGTACTTATCTGTTTCACTCTATTACCATACCATGACTTTAGTTTACCTATTCATCATGTATTTCATTGCTATTTACTGTTTTATAGTTTCTACCATGTATTGGAACTGCTTTCAGTGCTTGTATTCATTCCATCCTGACATGATAACATTTTTAGGCGATGATTATGAGGATCTATATCCAACCCATTATGGGCCCCAGGAGGACATAATAGCATAGTTGGATCCTGTTGCTCAGGAGAAGCAGAGAGTGATCGCAGGAGAGACCCAGCCGGGGTTATCTAGTTAGCTTTGCTCTTTTATTATAGTATTTTGATATAGAATTTCCCCCTGAAAACCTATTGAGATTTGGACATGTTTGATGCATAGTTTAGTACTATATTTGGATTTACAACTTGGAACTTGTGACTATTGTTTCTCTTCGTTATATTCTATCGTGTTTTATCTTCCTTAGATATTGTGATTAAGTATTATCATTGATTATATTACATGTCCTCCCTTAGAAGAGTTGAGATATTATTGCGTGAGGTGTGGATTATAATTTTGAGGTATTAAACAACATTCTACCGTCGATACTGCGGCGTAGGTTGGACGTACCTACGACTTATGTCCGAATTTTTTGGTGCGGGTCGTGATAGTTATCTACCATAAAATACCTATTTAATGTGGAGGAATTAAACATTTCAATTCCAACATCATCATAACCATATTCTTCTTTCAAAGCATCTCGGAGTTCTTTAACATTTTTGTATTCAAAGAATATGTCATATAATGACTCAGACAAAGTATTTAGAATTCTGTGGAAATAGTGATAATCTATTTTTTTAGGCATTTTTTGTTTTACTGAGCTAGAGGATTTTGGTATCCCTAAGTCAGACTTAGTGTCATTAGAATTATTTGTTTTAGATATGGACCTATCAATAGGTGAAATCATCCCTAAGGTAGTGAGCCAAAATCTCATCTGACTCTGTCATTTCTTGAAGTAAGAACCAGTGAACTTTGATGGCTTGCTACTAGAAGATTTGTCTTTACCAGTCATGTTTACTAATATGACAGTCTAACAGTCTACAAAAATAGTGTATTTAATCAATATGACAGCTCTAATAATAGTTTGAATGATTTTCGCTAATCAAACTTAACACATATTTAGTCTATCAAGTTGTTTCTAGCTAACGGTGGTCCGAAGATACTTCAATACTGTGTCGCTTAGGACTATTTATACCCTTTTTAAGGGAAGAATCCTTTCGACTTGTATCTAAACTAATCTCTATTTTAAAACTTAGATTCCAAAAAAATTACAATATCACTAATCTATTTACTTTACCGTAAATTGTTTAAATATACCAAAGTAGTATTTAATGTAACAACCGAAATTGCTTAAATATACCAAAGTAGTATCTAATGTAACAAAATGTAATAGTCTATGTGTCGGTTGTGGTTAACCACCATATGAAAATATAGAAATTGTGTTGAACATATTTTTTAAACGGCATCCAGCGCCAGCAAATGTGGACGCGACGAATCCAACCAAACTGGACGACGGCGGTGCACGTGTGTGATACACAGGACCAGCCCATACAATCTCACGTAGGAGCAAGAGAGATGAAGTAATATAAGTCCTTCAATTTGGAAAACTCCCAACCAATGTGGTTTTTTTCCCACCAAACATACAACAGTACTCCTGTCAAAGAAGATTAATTTAATTTATATGATTTTTATTGGCAGGTATTGTTCATTCTTACTTACTGTACTTGAAAAGAAATGAGTGTTAAGCAAGCAATCATAGCATCCATTCTCACAGAAACGTTTATTGCTCCTATTTGTAGGATACGTTTTTGTAGTAGACCAGACAAGATATGCTAGTAGTACCGATTTAGACTGTTTTTCTTCAATTAACTTTTTCTTCTTTGCCAAGAATGATGTAGAGATCATTGTAATGAAACGCTTGTCTCCTTTCTGATCTTTCCAATTCTATAACCCTAGACTTGAAAAGAAATGAGTGCTATCAGCAATCCTAGCTTCCAATTACCAAGTCTTAGGGTTCTGGACCAGAATAGTTGGCGGATGTTAAAGCCACTGCTCGGGCTCGGTTCTCTTGGAGGAAAAAAAAAAAAAAACTCCCAACTTTAAGACAAAATTGTATTTAAAAAATATTTAGAGAAGCTTGAATTATTAGACAAGCTTAAGCCACCTTTCCTTACGAGCTAATGAGCTTTCGCTCAAAGTGTTTTAAATGATTTCTTTGCCTGTCAAAATGGAAAATTGTAAATGTAAGATGTTTAATTTTGGCTGGTGATAAGGACACTACAAAATATACTTGGAGCTAGTTCAGGATTGGGACTAGTCCATTAATGAGTGAAGTTTACTCATACTAGTCCAAAAGTTTATTCATACTAGTCCAAAAGTTTACTCATACTAGCACAAACATTAAACACTCCTCCCAAACCCTCCAAACCTCCACCGGAGCCCTCCCCCTCCTTCCTTTCTTGTCGGAACCCTCCTCCTGCTCCCTCCCTCCTCCTACTCCCTCCGTGCTCCACCGCCGCCCCCGCGCGCAGCTGCGGCCTCGTCCTCCACCACGTGAACGCTCTGCCTCCTCCCCCGTCCTCCACCGTCGCCTCCCGTCGCCGCCTCCGCCTCCTCCCCCGCCTCCCGCCGCCTCCTTCCCCTCCCGCTCCTCCGCCTCGTACCCCATTTCGGTGCTCGACTACCTCGGCGTCCGCCGCTCCTCCCTCCCCTCCTTCCTCCGCCGCTACAACCAGATCCTCCACTCAAGCGTTGTGGGCGACTGTCAAAATTTTGACAGTCCTAATTTTTTAGACAGCCAGTAAAATGCATTTAAATGCAACCTAAAACCAGTAACAAATAAGTTAATTTCAACAAACCATATCTGATCCTTTTACTAACTGAATACTGTATAGTCACATAGACATTGGTCAGATGACATGAATAATAGCACAATGACAGAAAAATAATAGCACACAGGAAACCAAAAAAGAAGAAGAAAAATGGAAGGACTGTAAAAATTTGACATATATGTTGATTTTTTAGGACTGTCAAAATTTTGACAGTCCAACCAATTGGAAGGACTGTCAAAATTTTGACAGTCCTAAAAAATAAACATATATTTTTATGATTGTCAAACTTTTGACAGTCCTACCAATTGGAAGGACTGTCAAAATTTTGACAGTCCTAAAAATTCAACATATATTTTTAGGACTGACAGTCCTAAAAATTCAACATATATTTTTAGGACTGCCAAAATTTTGACAGTCCTAACAATGGATAGGACTGTCAAAATTTTGACAGTCCTGCATATTGGAAGGACTGTCAAAATTTTGACAGTCCTAACAATGGGTTGGACTGTCAAAATTTTGACAGTCCTTATTATAAAAAAAAATCAAGAGTGGGCAGTCCCGAGTAATATTTTGGAGTGGCAAACTTGTAATTATTAATGATAAATATTTGGACAGTCCCGAGTAATTTTAGTAGTGCCCTTATCAACAGCCTTAATTTTATATAAATATATAAGCAAAAATGAACCGACTTGCGACCTCATGAGTCAAATACCTCTAACTTCTAAGATCATGTTCGGGACTTTTATTTAATGAACCTATTCCTAGGCCGAGCTCTTCCTCCCAAGCGAAATAAGCTCGGCTCAACTTTTCAGTGACCCGAGATCGAGTCAGCAAGTAAAAGTTTGATATAGATGGCTATATCAAAGTTTTGATACAACCACTATATGACAAGTGGGTCTCACCTCATAGTTTATATAATATACTTGCACGTTTTATGAAGAGAGGGGAGAAGCCCACTTGTTATATAATGGATGTATCAAAACAAAACTTTGATACAGCTATATGTATCAAAGTTTTTGGACACAAAATGAGAATTTTTTTGCTGCAGATCTCACATCAAGATCCTTCTTGTTCAGGGTCGATCTTCCTCCGACTCCGAGGAATCGGTCAAGCGAAGCCCTCACACTATGAGTCAGCTCCAAATAGTTTGGTTCTTAGCACCCTTAGTGGGAAGTCTGTTTTGGACTACAATTGTCCTTCTATTTAATGAACCTATTCCTAGGTCGAGCTCTTCCTCCCAAGCTAAATAAGGCTAATTATAAGGGCACTACAAAGTATACTCAGGGCTAGCCCAGGATTGGGGCTAGCCCATTAATGAACAAAGTTTAATCACACTAGCCATTAGTTTACTCATACTAGCCCAACTTTGAAACCCTCCTCCCAAACCCTCACAAACCCTCCCCACCCCACCGGAGCCCTCCCCCCTCCCACCGGCCGTTCTCCGAGACTTCCTCCTCCTCCTCCTTGTCGATGGCTCCCAAAGTCTCGAAAGAATCAAGGTACAAATTTTCTTTCTCCTTGTTCTATTGCATTTACAAAAATTTCCAAAAATCCTATTGCATTTCAAAAAATTTGAGTGATTTTCTTTCCATTCTTCAAAAGAGGGCATACAAGTCCTGAATGTAGTTTAGGATATAGTTTAGACGTTTACTTGGTTGATCGAACACGATTTTAGGGCATACAATGTCGACAATCGTCGACATTGTCGAGCAGTATCGTGCGGGACTATAGATTTTTCTACAGTCCTATATAGATTTAGGACTGTAGGAAAATCGAAAGTCCTATTTATATTAAGGACTGTAGAATTTTCTACAGTCCTAAATTTATATAGGACTGTAGACATTTCAACAGTCCTAAAAAATTAGGGTGGAAAATTCTGCAGTCCTGTATACTTATAGGACTGTAAAAATTTCTACAGTCCTGAATGTTAAATTAAATTAGGATGTTAAAATAGAATTTATTTTTTGTCATATAGTCATGCCCCTCGGAAGGACACTGTGAATGAAGATATCATAAGAAGACGCCCTACTGCGTCGATGCGTAAGGAACGCACTGTTTCGCGTACTATTGAACCAGGCGTCACTATCCGCGAGCCCGAGGCACGCCCTGAAGTGAGGAAGCGTCGATTGACGAAGAAGACTGTCACTAGTTCGAAGAGACGTGTTCCTCCTAGTTCTTCCGGTTCTTCTTCCTCCTCCGATGAGGACATGCCAAATGTCCCAAATTGGCCTACTGATGGTTCAGGACCTTCTCAACCTGCATATAGTCGTGTTGAGAGTCTCCCACAAACTCTCGAAAATTGGGCTACTGATGGTTCAGGACCTTCTGAGCAGCCAGATAGTCCAGTCGACACTCGTCCAAACGGTTGCTCTATGTTACCGTCGATCAAAAACCATATTGCATACCAAATATGGAACAATGCGGTAAGTACATTACGTTATGATAAATTTATATATAGTTGTAAGTTCAAAGTTCATCCAATTATTTATAGATAAGTACATTTTACATAGAGGTATAATTTCATCCAATTGTTTACTTTTCAGGAGAGTTCTCGTATGTTGACAGTGATCAACCACGGGAAAAAATGTAATACATGGAGGTATGAATTATTAGGAGACGATGTGAAGGCAAAAATCAGTTCCACCGGTCTACAATATTTTGGTAGCTACTCATATACGACGGTGGATAATGCACTGATTTCAGCATTTGTAGAACGATGGCATCCAGAAACCAACACTTTCCATCTACCCAATGGTGAGTTGACGATTACCCTTGATGACTTCCATCATATATTGGGACTTAGGGTTGATGGTCGAGTCATGATGAATCAAACTTTTGATGAGTCGAGCATCAACTTTTACGACCATATTGTGGATTATGTATCAGGGTGTCTGGGAGTTGATGCTACTAGTTTTACTAGTCTTCGAGAATTTAAGAAGTCCTACGGACTTCCTCTAAAATATTTGGAGGAGATATTCGCTAAGCCCGACCCCGAAATTGATAATAGCGAAAATATGGCCCGCAGATATATGCAGTTTATCTTAGGGGCTGTCGGCATTACGGATAAGTCTGGAACGTCCATACATGCCAAATATCTCCTCAATTTGGACAACATTGACACGGTGGACGAAATATCTTGGGGAAGCGGTATACTAGCATACCTTTACCGTGAGCTTGGTGCGGCATCCCGCGTGGGTTCGAAGACAATATCCGGATGCCAGACTCTACTCCATGTATAGATATATCTTTGTCAACTTGTATACATAATTATAAATTTTGTTATTTATTTTTGGACTAATATTTTTTTAACCTGGTTACGTGAAGGCATGGATATATGAGCACTTTCCAACCCTGCAGCGGGCGAAACTGAACCGAGGGTATGACGAGAACCTTCCTAGAATGTGCCGTTAAACATACATGGCTCATTGCACAAAATATATTTCAATATACAGTATCAATCGATTAGCATATCAAAGTAGTGTCCGACATGATTTTTGGATCCTCCATCTTCATCATCTTCTTATAGGCAGCCATTGCATCCGTGTAGGGTATCGTCCATGCGATTGCTTCCTCTGGTGCGTGTTTATACCAAAGCGTAGAAGGTGGCAGAATAGGAGAATGACCGATCAACCTTGGGATGATGAAGTGTTGTCCGACAAGCCCTATGCAACATAGATTGGATACTCTGTGTTCGGCCGGGGGAGCACACATTGGAAAGAAAGTATTATTAATACCTTGCGAGATAATTATAATAGGTATCTTATACCTATTAGAGAATACGTAAGCAGCAGGTGGACATCCATGTAATGGTCTGGTCCGGTAACTGTTTCCGTACAAGGTATGCCTGCCAACAAATCTCCAACAATTTCTTCGTCAAGTATCTGCCTATAGAAGGGTAGTCGCGACTCCAACTCCTCGTACAGCTCTTCCCTAACCTGTCTCCATACTGCTTCAACTGAATAGCCTAGTTGTATTGCTAGTGCATGATATCCACAATGGCCATCCTTAGGAACATCAACAATAGACCAAATGAAATTCTGTATCTCAGGTAAAAAATTTTCAATGTATAGACTATAAGAATCAGAAAAGTTATCAAAACCCGCCGCCGTGACTGCATCGTTCGTTTTCTGTTTCTTCCCCCTTCGAATAGTAAGCTTACTCTTTTTTGTGGAAATACCACCCTATCCATTACGGACTTTGCCTCCAAACTGCGTTCAATATGTTCAAACAAGGATGGATCTCTTTTAGTTGACTCCTCCTTCTTTTTTGCTCTACTCTTTCTTGACTGTGGTCACTACCAGAAAAAGTCAAATTAGCGACGATCAAAAATGTCGCTAATTGACCAAAAACGTCGCTAATCTCGTTTAGCGACGTAATTAGCGACGTTTTATAGAAGTCGGTAATAATTACGTCGCTAAAAGGAAAAACGTCACTAAACGTCGCTATACCGACATTTTTTAGCGACTTATACGTGTCGCTAACTTAGCGACGTTTAGCGACTCTGAGTCACTAATTAGCGACGTAATTAAATGTCGCTAAACGTCGCTAATTAGCGACTTATATAGCGACGTAACAGCGACGTCTTTAATGACCTGGCAGTACTGCCATGTCAGCAATTTGCGACGTACAGCGACATATTTAGCAACGTTTAGTGACGTCTTTAGCGACGGCTAATGATACGTCGCTAAGTAGCGACTTGTTTAGCGACTTATAAAAATGTCGCTAAACATCGCTAAATACGTCGCTAATTTTACAAAAAAAACTGAATTGTTTCAAACTATTATTCCTGCAATTTATAAATTTCTAATTAAAAATAGACCAGGAGCAACCCTCCGTTGAATTCTATGGGTTCGTCGACTCCTTCGGTGGAACACTCAACACCGGATTAACAATATTTAATATGAATAAAAGTATCACAGTCATACAATTAATACACACAAATATTATAGACAGACAATAAAAGTATCACAGTCATAAAAGTATCACAGTATCACAATCACACAAAATAGGCATAAACAACATCACAAAATACATAATATATAAGTATCAGAGTATCACAATAACACAAAATGCATAATATATAAGTATATGAAACATCACAGTATCAATCTCGAGGATATCCAAAACGGGGCAGATATCAGTCCCTCAAATACTGCGCATAAACAGCGTTTATGTTATCAAGCTCCGCTATGGGTGCTGGGTGACTGGAACTCCCCGTCTGAGATACATCCGCGATAGGTGCTGGGTGACTGAAACTCCCCGTCTGAGATACAGTAGGTGGTATCTCTTCCTCCTTAATAGTAGGAGGCATCACTTCCTCCTTAACAGTAGGAGACATCACTTCCTCCTTAACAGTAGGAGGTGTCGCTCTCTTGGGTGCCATATGGTAAGATAGATGAAAACAAAGAATATAATTGATAACAGATATTACTTAAGACATATCCATAATAATACGGAATGGAAGAATTAGATGACTCACAAAGAATTAGCTGTTTGTTGCAGTATAATAATGATACCATAATATCTATTGCTCAACATTTTGTCCTAACAATAAAAATACTATAAGATGTATCTAGTCAACCAACAGATACAAATCTATTGGTAGTGTTGATGATGGAGATGATAATACGAATGATGATGAATATTTATCCCTTTCAGTTTTGAGAAAGGTGATTATGGACATTAATAAATCATCTGTATGTTTGTATTGTAAAATAATATATTTAATATTAATCAATCATGTTTAAGAGATTCTAAAGATAATATTAATCCCAAATACATGTAGCACCTTAGGCTAGAATGTATTTGTGAAGATAAGATTAACAAGCAGAATGAAAACATTATTTTTCATTTCTGTTATATCCTACTAGTAAATTTTTTATCATAGGTAAAATACTCGAACTTCTTTTTCATTAAAAAAAAAAGGAGAAAGAGCCACTAGTTCATAGGACAATCGATATAGAGTAGAGAAACAAATCAGCAAGAGTGTTTGAATTAGATCAAAATAGTGAATACTTAAGCGATGAGTTTCTAAATCACTTGGGTCAAAGACCTTTCTTCTTAGCTCAGCTAGTATGCCTTAGTAAATATTATGAGCCTTATATACTAATCATTTCAAACCAATAAGATGTAAAAGTTAGAAACATACAGTTCTAACAATAACACCTAACCACTAAATAGTAAAATTAACCAATATACATATGCTACATATAAGTGAATATGACAACTAAACATATTTTAAAGATGTTGATCGTTCAATCAACGTAGACAATAATTTCTAGCATGTGTTACAATTTCTAATCAAAAACCCTAAACCTAACCCTAACCCTAACTGTAAACCCCCTAAATTTTCAAAATTATTAAAACTAGGATTTTTCACAATTTTCTGGAATTTTCTGGAAATTTTCTGTAATTAAAATCAAGGTTTTAATTATTAAATAATTTTTAATTGTTAATAAATAATATTAAAATATCATGGAAATAACATTTTTGGGTGTAAAATGAAAAACTGGACTTAGGATAATTTTTCTGGATTTCATTGGGCCTCAGACCTATTTTTAAATGCCAATAAACTATTTAATTAATTAATTATTTAATTAACTGTTTAAATTATTATTATTATTATTATTTCTATTTTCGGCCCATTCCCTAGGTCCGGCCCGCTGGGCCTGATCCGGCCCAGCCCGCCCCTTACCGGGTCGGGTCGGGTCTGCCCAGACCCGACCTGTCGCCCACTGACCCGGTCTCCCCAGCACCCCCCCACGACCCGGCTGACCCGCTCCCCGCTCCGCTTCCGTCGGCCGCGCCACCCGCCGCTCCACTCGGCTCGCCCCGCCCTCCGCGGCCACGACCCCCCTCGCCCCCGCCTTGGCCGGCCCCTCTCCCCTTTATAAACCCCGAGAACCCCCCCTCCGGCCAACACACCCGACCCCGATCACCGCCTCGACGTCGGCCGACCCCGCCGCCTTGCCCCCGACCTCGCCGCCTTGCCCTCGCCCCTCGCCGCCGCAGTCCCCTCGCCGCACAACCGCACCAGAGACCCCCGACCGCCTCTCCTCTCCATTCGAGCAGCAGCAGCAGCCGTTCCCGGCGCCGCCCCGCTCCGCCGTGCCTCCGCCCGGCCTCGCCTCAGCGTCCCCAATCACCTCCGGCCAGCACAAGGCCGATCAGCCCAGCCGGCGGCCATCGCCTGAACCCTAACCCTAATCCCCAATTCCTCGTGTCGTGTCGGACACGACACGGACACAAGATTCCCTATTTCGAAGAGCCCGGTTCAGGTACTCGTATCTTGCACCCTGTATCTCCGTTTTCAATTTCGTAAATTGCGTTGCGAAGCCTGTATGACCCTCTCGGTGCCCGGACAAACCGCTCGGGGCATCGCATCCTGTAGTGATCGCACACCGCGATCCAAAAATAGGAAAAACCAGACCCTGTTTCACCCGGAACTAAGTACGCCCCGCCAAACGGGACGACTTGGTCGCGTGCAGTCTTCACAGATACGTGCGCGCCGTCGATACAGACGTGTGAGATTTCACGAAAGCTGATTCGGGTGTGCGTGCACACCGGAATCAACGCGTATCCGCGGACATCGCCCCGTATTCGACTTTTCTACAATTTGCCCTAACTTCTTGTACACTCGTCCGATCGAGACGAAACTTGCACCATCAGACTCGTAGCGATACGCTGGTCCTGTGGGTCAAGTTTGGTTCGATTCTGAGAACGTTGACGAAATTGCGTGTCGTGGGCCCCACAGGCCCCGCTCGACGGGCGATTTTGTGATCGGCTCATCGGAATCCAAATCTGGAAGTTTCGTTGGGTTCGTATCATCGTTCCTGACTTGTTGACACTAAGTTTGGTGAACTTGAAGACCGTTGACCCGGACACATTTTTTGGTGCAAAGCGGGCCCACCAGCGGACCCCGTTTTAACCCGAAACTGCCGTTTTTGCCCTTGTCTCCAAATTGGACCCAAGGACAGGCGTTTCTAGCTATTTGACATCTTTTGAGCATGATGGTAATGTTTATTTCAGTATTTGGACTCATTTCTGGAAAATTTCTCCGAGATACAAACTATATTTGGATCCAAACAACAGGCAAGTACCTGCACTTCAAGTTTAATCTTTATATTGTGATAATTAATTCCCTGCTCTACTAGTACCTTTGATGATTACACGTAGTGTTAGAATACTGGATTTTATGTCTTGAATACTGGAGTTCATGTCTTATTTTTCATGTCGGGTGGGAGAATACTAGAAGGCATGTAGTTTACCCTTCCCCCTGCCGTATTTAATAGCTGTTGGTACGCGACTGTACCCTCAGCCGAATCTCGATTATTCCTATTTAATAGCCATTTATGACGGCCGGATTAGCCTTCTAAACCCCTACATGCCAACTATGTATTCTAAAATAAACACAAGTTCACACAGATAGCTTCTGGTCTTGTTATAGTTCTTGCTGACTGTTGTAGTTTCATTTCCTGTCTCATTTATTTCTGCTTTCTCATATCCCTGTTTACAGCATTAATTCTTAGCTATTGTTGTTTTTTTTATGCATTTTCTCAATATGGTACTCAGTCTAATTGTCATAAATATTTAGTTTAATCTTGTTGTGCATTGTGTACTTTGCTCCTTTCCTGACTGGATCCGTTGATTTAGGCGATGATGAGGACTTCGCCCCTACCTATTATGGCCTCTATGAGGGAACAGATGACACATATGAGGAGCCAGCTCCCACCCAGGAGACCACTGCTGCAGAGTAGTTAGCAGTAGCTATTTTATTTCATGCTCTTTATCTTAGTAATCGGGTTTGTCCCCGATTTCATGTCTGGATTCTGTATTAAACATTTGATCTGTTGTCACATTTATTTCATTTGAAATCTTAAGCATCTTATTCCCATTATTATCTTGCCTATTTTATTTTGTGAATGAGCTAGATTAGTTAACTGTGGATTTGACCTAGACAGCGTACTACCGCCGACTCTGCGGCGTAGGCTGGACGTACCCACGCACTCGTGCCCGAATTTCAGGGTGCGGGTCGTGACACGTTTTTATGGTGGCCCATGCAGGTCTAGTATCCATAAATAGGGTAATACCCTAGGACAGGGTATGGAATAGGATTGAGGATTCTAGGAAAAGCTCATTCACAGAATAGGATCTTCATTTCAATTCTTGATATCATTTCTGATCAATTTTCCTATCGCCCTTGATTTCCAAGTAATCTATTCTGATCTTCCTATCCCTTAATCTTACAGAATGGTCCAGACAAGGAACATAGTAGGAGGCACATCAGAACCAGCTGAGCAGAATGTGCCCGAAACTCTTGCACTCCCGCCGCCTTCATCTACTCCAGCAGTTACTCTAGATGGGGCACAGCTACTCGGAGTGTTCCAGGGACTCGTAGAATCCCAGAAAGAACAGACTGCACTTCTACGAACCAGCCTCTCAGAAGCTCTTAGGTCCCAGGAGTCGCCACACAAGAGGCCAGGGAGTGCCAAAGACTTCAAGAACCTTAAACCCCTAGAATTCTACGGAACTGAGGGCATTCTCTATGCCGATGAGTGGATAGAGAATGTCGAAAGACTCCTGAAGACTGCTCGGGTCCCTGATGATCTCAAAGTGGAGTCCGCAAGCCAGCAACTGTTCGACATAGCTCGGACCTGGTTCAGAGATGAATCCCAACTATCTGCTCCTGACCTCACCTGGGAGGACTTCAAGAGGCTATTCAAGGAGAAATTCTATCCCGAAGTGGCTCGGGAAGCTCTCGAAAGCCAATTCGAGAGACTGGAACAAGGTAACCTATCTGTTGATGAGTACACTGCTGAATTTAGCAGGTTGAGCCACTTTGCAGAGTACATGGTTCGTACCCCGGAGGACAGAGCCCGTAGATTCAAGAAGGGGCTGTCTCCGGATATTCGCCTTGCTGTCACCACTAGCCGAGCTCGCACCTACGAGGAAATCCTGAGCGTGGCACAAGGCGTTGAGAGAGACATAGGGCATAAACTAAAGCGAGAGAGAGATATCGGAAATGTGGGACCCAACAAACGCCCATTCCAACAACAACAACAGCAGAGGGCCCCGCAACAAACTCAGCGTCCTCTCCCTCGAGCTCCAGCACCCCAACACCAGGCTCAAGGACAGAACCAACAAGCTGCCGCTTGTAACTTTTGCCAAAAACTAGGTCACACTTGGCAAGTCTGCAGGAAGAGGCTAGGTGCCTGTCTCTACTGCGGCTCAGCAGCGCATCAAATGAGGGACTGTCCTGCTGCTCAAGGACGCCCAGCTGCACCAAAGGCTCCAGTCCAGGCCAGGCCCCCAGCAGCACAGCAGAGGGGACCCCCGCTTCCAACTCAACAACAACGCTTTGCTCAGCACCAACAGCAGCAACAGAGGGGTGCACCTCAGCAAGGCCGTGCTTTTGCAATGACTCTGGAAGAAGCTGAAGCCACAGCAGACGTGATCACAGGTTCTGTGCTTATAAATTCAATACCAGCCATTACTTTATTTGATTCTGGAGCTTCACATTCATTCATGTCAGTAGATTTTCTTATGAAGCATAGCTTAATCACTGAACCCCTTAGGAATTGTTATAAGATCATTACCGGTGGAGGAATCATCCCGGTTAGTGATGCATGTAACAATTGTCCTATTACATTATGTGGAAGAGAACTATATGCTAGGCTACTCGTAATGTCAGTTCCCAGTTTTGACATTATACTGGGTATGGATTGGTTGAGTCAACACCATGCCACTATAGACTGTCACAGAGGTAGTGTAATCTTCAGGCCCCCTGACAAGCCAGAATTTGAATTTGCTATAGGTTCTAGAGAAATGGGTAGTAACAAAATTTGTGGAGCCCTAGTAACAGAAGAATTGCCACTACCTATCATCTCCGAATATCTTGATATTTTCCCTGAGGATCTCCCAGGCTTACCCCCAGACCGAGAAGTTGAATTCTCTATTGACTTAGTGCCGGGAGCAGCGCCAGTATCTCAAAATCCCTACAGAATCAACAAGAAGGAGATAATAGAACTAAATGAGCAGATTAAAGAGTTAGAAGACAAATGCTTCATTAGGTCTAGTGTCTCACCCTGGGGAGCTCCAGTATTATTTGTGCCCAAGAAGGACGGAACATCCCGAATGTGTATTGACTATAGGGCCTTGAATGCCTTAACAATTAAGAATAAGTATCCCCTACCCAGGATAGATGACTTATTTGATCAGTTAAGTGGAGCTCGGGTATTTTCAAAGATTGACTTGAGGTCTGGTTACCACCAAGTAAGGGTGAGGAAGGAAGACATCCCTAAAACTGCTTTCAATACCCGGAACGGACACTACGAATTCTTAGTAATGCCGTTCGGGTTGACGAATGCTCCAGCAGTTTTTATGAACTTAATGAACAGAGTCTTCCAGCCATACCTAGACAAATTTATAGTGGTCTTTATTGATGATATTTTGATCTATTCCAAGACTCCTGAAGAACATGAAGAACACTTGAGGCTGGCATTGGAGACTTTGAGGAAGGAAAAACTTTATGAAAAATTATCTAAATGTGCATTCTTCCTAGACAAAGTAGAATTTTTGGGACATGTTGTGACTGGAGATGGAATAGTAGTAGATCCCAAGAAGATAGCGGCAGTTGAATCATGGCCCACTCCAGACTCTGTAGCGGAGATTAGAAGCTTCCTGGGACTAGCTGGCTACTATCGAAAGTTTGTGAAGGACTTTGCTAGAATTGCTGAACCCATGACAAAATTAACAAGGAAGGATGAAGAGTTCACCTGGACTGAGAAATGTCAGCATGCTTTTGAGGAATTGAAGAAAAGGCTGACTACTGCCCCTATTCTGACCTTACCTTCTGGAACCGGAGGATTCGCTATATATAGCGATACTTCTGGAAAAGGTCTAGGTTGTGTATTGGAGCAGAACAAGAAAGTAATAGTGTATGCCTCTAGACAGCTTCGACCTCATGAAAAGAACTATCCAACTCATGATTTAGAATTAGCAGCTGTTATCTTTGCTCTTAAGCTATGGAAGCATTATCTTTATGGAGAAAAGGTAGAAATATTTACAGACCATAAAAGTCTAAAATATATCTTCACTCAGAAAGAGCTGAACATGAGGCAAAGAAGGTGGCTGGAACTAATGAAAGATTTTGATATCACCCTTCAGTATCATCCTGGGAAGGCCAATGTAGTTGCTGATGCTCTAAGCAGATATCCTATGGCGATGTACTTGACTATGGACCGACACTTGCTCGAGGACTTGGAAAGTTTGGGTATTGAGGTAATTATCCCAGGAAAAGAAGGCCAAATGATGAACTTGCAGATTCAGTCTACCTTAATAGATAAGATCAAGGAGACTCAGTTTCAAGACGAAGGCCTGCGAAGCCTTCGAGGTCAAGTGCAAGCTGGATTAGTGGAGGACTTCAAAATTCATGAAGATGGATCACTGAGGCATGGAGATAGATTATGTGTACCTCAAGGAGACATAAGGGAAGAAATTATGCAAGAAGCGCACAGATCGCAATACTCTATACATCCAGGAGCCAACAAGATGTACAAGGACCTGAGGACGCATGTTTGGTGGCATGGCATGAAAAGAGAAGTAGCCAGATTCGTATCTCGTTGCTTAGTGTGCCAACAAGTCAAGGCTGAAAGACAAAGACCTGGGGGATTGCTTCAACCACTACCCATTCCGGAGTGGAAGTGGGAACATATTACAATGGATTTTGTTTCTGGGCTTCCAAGGACACCTAGTGGTAAGGATGCAATCTGGGTGATAGTAGATAGACTGACCAAATCTGCACATTTTCTACCTTTCAAAGTAGGGCTATCTACAGAAAAGTTGGCAGATTTATATATCAGACATATTGTCAAATTGCATGGGGTTCCAGTAAGTATTGTCTCCGACCGAGATTCAAGATTCACCTCTCACTTCTGGAAGAGCTTACAAGCCAGCTTGGGGACTCAACTCAAATTCAGCACAGCTTATCATCCCCAAACCGATGGACAATCAGAACGTACAATCCAGACACTTGAAGATATGCTTCGTACATGTGTTCTGGATTTTGGAGGATCCTGGGAAGACTATCTACATCTTGTGGAGTTCTCTTATAATAACAGTTACCAAGCAAGTATTGAGATGACTCTATTTGAAGCTCTGTATGGCCGAAGATGTCGTACCTCGCTATCATGGTACGACGTTGGAGAAAGAGCCCTACTGGGACCAGAGATGGTGGTCGATTCAACTGAGAAGGTAAAACAAATAAGGGAAAGACTTCGGGTGGCTCAAGACAGGCAACGACATTGGGCAAACAGCCACCGAAGGCCCTTGGAATTTGAGGTAATTAATTTAATTCAAGTCAATTTAAACATTTTGATTATGGAACTAAGATTTGATTATGACTTTATTAAAGGTTGGAGAACTGGTATTCCTGAAGATTTCTCCGACACGTGGCACCATTAGGTTCGGAAGGAGTGGAAAACTCAGCCCAAGATTTATTGGACCTTTTGGCATACAGGAGAGAATTGGAGAAGTGGCATACCGTCTGGCATTGCCACCCTCGCTGGATGGAGTCCATAACGTTTTCCACGTGTCGCAGATGAGAAAATACGTGTCAGATCCCAGCCACATTTTGGATCACTCAGAGCTCGAAGTAGGCCCAAGTTTGACTTACCAAGAGCAACCCATGGAGATACTGGACCGATCGGAGAAAGTTCTAAGGAACCAGGTTATTTCCCTTGTTCGCGTAGCTTGGAAGCACCACTCTCCCGGCGAATCCACCTGGGAGCGAGAAGACGAGATTAGAGAACGCTACCCTTACCTTTTTGAACCCTGAGGTATATTTTAACTCTCGGCCCTTCCTTTCGTGCCATTGTTATTCTTAAATTTCGAGGACGAAATTTTTATAAGTTGGGTAGATTGTAAACCCCCTGAATTTTCAAAATTATTAAAACTAGGATTTTTCACAATTTTCTGAAAATTTCTGAAATTTTTCTGTAATTAAAATCAAGGTTTTAATTATTAAATGATTTTTAATTGTTAATAAATAATATTAAAATATCATAGAAATAACATTTTTGGGTGTAAAATAAAAAACTGGACTTAGGGTAATTTTTCTGGATTTCATTGGGCCTCAGACCTATTTTTAAATGCCAATAAACTATTTAATTAATTAATTATTTAATTAACTGTTTAAATTATTATTATTATTTTTGTTTTCGGCCCATTCCCTAGGTCCGGCCCGCTGGGCCTGATCCGGCCCAGCCCGCCCCTGACCGGGTCGGGTCGGGTCTGCCCAGACCCGACCCGTCGCCCACTGACCCGGTCTCCCCAGCACCCCCCCACGACCCGGCTGACCCGCTCCCCGCTCCGCTTCCGCCGGCCGCGCCACCCGCCGCTCCACCCGGCTCGCCCCGCCCTCCGCGGCCACGACCCCCCTCGCCCCCGCCTTGGCCGGCCCCTCTCCCCTTTATAAACCCCGAGAACCCCCCCTCCGGCCAACACACCCGACCCCGATCACCGCCTCGACGCCGGCCGACCCCGCCGCCTTGCCCCCGACCTCGCCGCCTTGCCCTCGCCCCTCGCCGCCGCAGTCCCCTCGCCGCACAACCGCACCAGAGACCCCCGGCCGCCTCTCCTCTCCATTCGAGCAGCAGCAACCGCCGTTCCCGGCGCCGCCCCGCTCCGCCGTGCCTCCGCCCGGCCTCGCCTCAGCGTCCCCGACCACCTCCGGCCAGCACAGCGCCGATCAGCCCCGCCGGCGGCCATCGCCTGAACCCTAACCCTAATCCCCAATTCCTCGTGTCGTGTCGGACACGACACGGACACAAGATTCCCTGTTTCGAAGAGCCCGGTTCAGGTACTCGTATCTTGCACCCTGTATCTCCGTTTTCAATTCTGTAAATTGCGTTGCGAAGCCTGTATGACCCTCTCGGTGCCCGGACAAACCGCTCGGGGCATCGCGTCCTGTAGTGATCGCACACCGCGATCCAAAAACAGAAAAAACCAGACCCTGTTTCACCCGGAACTGAGTACGCCCCGCCAAACGGGACGACTTGGTCGCGTACGGTCTTCACAGATACGTGTGTGCCATCGATACAGACGTGTGAGATTTCGCGGAAGCTGATTCGGGTGTGCGTGCACACCGGAATCAACACGTATCCGCGGACATCGCCCCGTATCCGATTTTTCTGCAATTCGTCCTAACTTCTTGTACACTCGTCGGATTGAGACAAAACTTACGCCATCGGACTCGTAGCGATATGCTGGTCCTGTGGGTCAAGTTTGGTTCGATTCTGAGAACGTTGACAAAATTGCGTGTCGTGGGGCCCACAGGCCCCGCTCGACGAGCGATTTTGTGATCGGCTCATCGGAATCCAAATCTGCAAGTTCCGTTGGGTTCGTATCATCGTTCCTGACCTGTTGACACTAAGTTTGGTAAATTTGGAGACCGTTGACCCGGACACATTTTTCGGTGCAAAGCGGGCCCACCAGCGGACCCCGTTTTGACCCGAAACTGTCGTTTTTGCCCTTGTCTCCAAATTGGATCCAAGGACAGGCATTTCTAGCTATTTGACATTTTCTGAGCATGATGGTAATGTTTATTTCAGCATTTGGACTCATTTCTGGAAAATTTCCCCGAGATACAAACTATATTTGGATCCAAACAACAGGCAAGTACCTGCACTTCAAGTTTAATCTTTATATTGTGATAATTAATTCCCTGCTCTACTAGTACCCTTGATGATTATACGTAGTATTAGAATACTGGATTTTATGTCTTGAATACTGGAGTTCATGTCTTATTTTTCATGTCGGGTGGGAGAATACTAGAAGGCATGTAGTTTATCCTTCTCCCTGCCGTGTTTAATAGCTGTTGGTACGCGACTGTACCCTCAGCTGGATCTCGATTATTCCTATTTAATAGCCGTTTATGACGGCCGGATTAGCCTTATAAACTCCTACATGCCAACTATGTATTCTAAAACAAACACAAGTTCACACAGATAGCTTCTGGTCTTGTTATAGTTCTTGCTGACTGTTGTAGTTTTATTTCCTGTCTCATTTATTTCTGCTTTCTCATATCCCTGTTTACAGCATTAACTCTTAGCTATTGTTGTTTCTTTTATGCATTCTCAATATGGTACTCAGTCTAATTGTCATAAATATTTAGTTTAATCTTGTTGTGCATTGTGTACTTTGCTCCTTTCCTGACTGGATCCGTTGATTTAGGCGATGATGAGGACTTCGCCCCTACCTATTATGGCCCCTATGAGGGAACAGATGAAACATATGAGGAGCCAGCTCCCACCCAGGAGACCACTGCTGCAGAGTAGTTAGCAGTAGCTATTTTATTTCATGCTCTTTATCTTAGTAATCGGGTTTGTCCCCGATTTCATGTCTGGATTCTGTATTAAACATTTGATCTGTTGTCACATTTATTTCATTTGAAATCTTAAGCATCTTATTCCCATTATTATCTTGCCTATTTTATTTTGTGAATGAGCTAGATTAGTTAACTGTGGATTTGACCTAGACAGCGTACTACCGCCGACTTTGCGGCGTAGGCTGGACGTACCCACGCACTCGTGCCCGAATTTCAGGGTGCGGGTCGTGACACTAACCCCTGATCAAAAACCCTAAACCTAACCCCTGATCAAAAACCTAACCCTAACCCTAACCCTAACCCCAGGTCAAAAAACCTAACCCTAACCCTAAATCTAACCCTAATCTGCGTCTGTGTGTGTGTGTCTGCGTCTGTGTGTGTGTGTCGTGTGTGTGTGTATGCGTCTGTGTGTGTGTGTCGTGTCTGCGTCTGTGTCGTGTGTGTGTGTCTGCGTCTGCGTCTGTGTGTGTGTGTCGTGTGTGTCGTGAGAGAGAGATTACCTAGAGCTCGAGGAGGAGGAGGGGGATACTAGAGTAGCCGCAGCCGTGAAGAGCCGGTCGCCGGAGAGGGGGGGGGAATCGAAAAGTTTCAAAAATTTTGACAGATGGGGAAAAGAAAATTGAGCCCTAATTAACCAAAATTTATCGACGTTTAGCGACGTCAAATAACGTCGCTAAAATAAAAATTAGCGACGTCAAAGACGTCGCTAAATACGTTGCTAAATATTTTTGATAGATACGTCGCTAATGACGACGCTAAACGTCGCTAAATCAGATATATTAGCGACGTTTAGCGACCTTAATTGAACTTATAGCGACTAATCTTTTAAAATCTTAATAAAAGTCGCTAAATGTCGCCATTTAGCGACGTCTAGCGACGATTTTTACGGAGTCGCTATTTTAGCGACGTTTTTACTAGGAGTCGCTAAAATACGTCGCTAATCCCGCTTTTTCTAGTAGTGGGTCTTCCCTTAGGAGTTCGAACAACGAATGGCTCTTGCAATCGAGTTATTGCCGGGACTGCAATGTCTTGGATTTTAACCTCAATGGATCTTCTCTCCGATTTCGATGCGACACACCACCTTGCGTGCAGGAGTTTCACTTGTGGTAACGCAAAGAAATCATCTTGAACTTCCACCGTCGGTATTATCGACAGCTGTCTCCAACATTAATCAACAATATCTATTGGAATAGGTATAGATTCACGACGATATTCGTTGATCTCATGTGCACAAGAAAGTCCGAGTGAATGTTGATATGAACAACCGCAAACCTCGGGATCATAACCCACCGACTTTGACCTACCAATCTCCTCAAACAATAAGCCCAAGGCCTTGTGAGATACTACATGGGTTAAACCATCCAAGAGGTGTTCATGCTTGTATTCATGCTTTGCAATATTGAGGCTCATCTCAAATGATGCTACAATCTCGTTCATCGTGGAAATAATCATCAAATGAATCGATTGCCAAACGGAGACAAAATTACCGGCTGATGACCGTAGATATCTTTTTAAACTTGAGTGTGATCCTTCGACCCGGTTCGTAGTGATTGTGCCAAAATGCTTCACCATGTTCGTCCATGCTAAGAAGAATTGCTCTTTATGTGGTTCTAGCCAAGTATCTTTGATATAAGATATGCATGTCAGGTTAATTGTCTCCCAGTTTTGTTGGAACATGTACCATGATGTGTCATAGCTGTCTGTAGTACTTGCTCGCCATACAAGACTCCAATCACTGTAGAATTCTTCGAAGCGAAGCATGTCGATTTTACCGTCCACTTTTATAAATTTTCTCTTGCATTGAGCTTGGATATTTTGATTTATATGCCAAGTGCATAGTAGTCTATGCGCATGAGGAAATACAATATCTATAGCATTTATCAGCGCATATTTTCTGTCGGTAACAAAAACAGAGGGCTCTTTGTAACCTGTGTAAAGGGATTGTAGTTTCCTCAACGCCCGTGTGTAATCCTCTACTGTCTCACTCTTCATAAAACAAAAAGCGACTGTAAATGTTTTTCCCGTAGACGTAAACCCAACAACGTAAAAAAGAGGCATCTTGAACTTGTTGGTCTTATATGTACAATCAAGGATCAACACGTCTGCGAAGGACCGAGCCAAGTGTGTGCAATCAGGATGAGCCCAAAACAACGAAAGGAGTTCATAAGTTTGTGGATGTCTTCTATGGTACTCCACGTAGTGATGCTCCCCAAGCAACTTCAATACTTGCTGCATCGCCATTCTTTCTTTCATACTATTATATTTCGCTCTGGCCAAACTATTATAGATCGTCCTCATGGTAGACTTATTCCTATCTTCTTTTTGTCGCACGGTAGAATAAATTTGTTTCGGTGCAACTCCGGAAAGGAACAATTCTTCAACCAACTTTCTCTCATCCTCCTTCAACTGTGCCACGTAGGCATGACCCGTAAGTGTCCCTGGAATAGGATGATTGTGTCTTTCATTCTTAACTTCGATTATCCACTTCACATATTCTACTTTTACAATCAACACCTTCAATGGACAACCACATTTTCTCGTCCCAACGTTTTTCTTAGGGATTTTTTTTTTCAACAACACCCTTTTTTATGATGCTCCCTAAACACACCTCCTCTTTCGCATCCCAGATCAACGTATTTTTTTTCCGGCCGAGATCTGATGGATCTTGCAATGACAATTACTACGTTATTTCGTCTTCCAACTTCTCTGCACCATTCTAATGCTTCTTCCTGGGTTGCAAATTGAATATCTGTTGAGAATATATCATCCACATCAACACCAATAGCAGGATGTACCACAATATCTGAACAAGGTTGGTCCTATAACCAATATAAAATAATATAAAAATTAATAACTTCATATAATTATCCAGGACTGTCACTATTTTGACAGTCCTATTATGACAGTCCTATATTTATATAGGACTGTAGAATTGTTGACAGTCCTATATTTATATAGGACTGTCTAATTTTTACAGTCCTTACACGATGACTGTCGAATTAGGGTTGTCGTTTGACGTACCGTACGTACTTCGGAACAACCGACATGTTCTTCGGAACGTCCGGAGTGCATATTTAATGGATTGGAGGATCCAACTTCGTCATCGAAGATATTTTCATGCATTGTTCCTACAATAGTAAAAAAAAAACTAAAATTTTTTTGACAATCGTAAAACTTATTCATCGTATGTTGTCGAAGACATACCGGAAGAATATTCGTTGGACAATCACCAAAGTAAAATTCTCCTCCAACCACAACTATCAATTTCCAAATTTAGGTTTAGACTTGGAGAATGAGGGTTTCTTCAAGTCTAGGTAGAATGCCAAAAATAGAAATTTTGTTCACTTATATACCTTGGTAACTTTAAGAGTGGCAAACTTGTAATTTTGGGAAAAATTATATTGGGCTAGCCCCAAGTAATAAGTGTAGTGCCCTTATAAATTTCCCTAAATAAGCTCGGCTCAACTTTTCAGTGACCCGAGATCGAGTCAGCAAGTAAAAGTTTGATATAGATGGCTATATCAAAGTTTTGATACAACCACTATATGACAAATGGGTCTCACCTCAAAATTTATATAATATACTTGTACGTTTTATGAAGAGAGAGGAGAAGCCCACTTGTCATACAATGGATGTATCAAAACTTTGATACAGTTATCTGTATCAAAGTTTTCGGACAGAAAATGACAGTTTTTTTGCTACAGATCTCACATCGAGATCTTTCTTGTTCAGGGTCGATCTTCCTCCGACTCCGAAGAATCAGTCAAGCGAAGCCCTCACACTATGAGTCAGCTCCAAATAGTTTGGTTCTTAGAGCATCCACAGTGGGAGAGGTTTCAAGTGCTACATTTTGATTTTAGTCAAATTTTGTAGCACTTGATGGCTGCAGTGGACACTTGTGCATACTTGAAAATTGCTAGAAAGCTATAAGACACTCCAGATTTGGAGCGTGTCCTAGCTCCTCTATATTAATTGATGGGTCCATCAGAGGTAACCAAACAAGAAAGAAAAATAAAAAGAGAAAAGAGAGAAAAAATATTACTAAATAGGGAAAGAAAATAAAGAGGAAAAAGAAGGAGAAAAAAGAGGAGATTAATTTGAAGTGTTTATTTGGAGTGTACCATTGTGTGCCAATATCATTTGGACACTCCAAAATTAAAAAATTACACCATTTTTAATAATTTGGAGTATGTGTTTGGAGTGTGTCCACTGTGGATGCTCTTAGCACCCTTAGTGGGAAGTCTGTTTTAGACTACAATTGTCCTTTTGTTTTTTTCTTGAACGTGAACAGTAGTATTGGGAGATCATAGCTAAACACTGTTCTCTGTTCTCTGTTCTCATTTTTGTATTTCTATTAACCCCAAACCGAAAGAAGAAGAAACAATCTTGGTATGGCAGATCATCCAATATCAAATCACAAATAGTTGAGCATCATTTATCATTTTATCTGGCATGACTTCCCTAGAATGGTGCAAGTCATGATCCAAGTTTGATTCGGTTGAGGATTCAGTTTTTGTTTGGTATTAGCATTTCAGTTTACCCGTATAAAAAGACATCCTAGGGTTTGCTACTTAACATGGGATAGATTGAAAAGAATCCTTGGGTTTGTTTCTTAATAATAGCATGAGAGATTGGGTTTCTCGGTTTGTTAGCCTCTTCTTGTATCCAAATGAATCCTAGTTTTAGTGTCTCGTATGATATTAGAAGACCTAAATACCCCATCATGCAAAATTAAATAACCCAAGTCACACAACTCTCATATATTTTCATTTAGTTTATGATAACGATCAACCAAGTCGACCGTTGGGACGAGAACCAAACCCTATTCTAGACAATATGAAGACCTAAATGCAAATTTTCAATATTGCACGAAAACCTAAAACTAAATAACCCTTGAAAATAAGACGAGAAAGTGAAAAATGATTGTGACAAATTGATCAAATTCAGAATTCATACTTAAAACTTCTAAAATATGATGAGAGATTGAGTTCCTAAGTCTGTTAACATTCTTGTATCCAAATGAATCCGATTGAAAATAAGATGATAAAGTGATAAATGATGGTCACAAATTGATCAAATTTATAATTCATACTTAAAACTTCTAATAAAACAAGTCTAATCTAATTTAAAAATCTAAACTAGCCAAATTTGGGATCAAACAAATATGTAATATGGGAGACAGAAAATAGTCACAAACAATACTATATGAGATTGTCTAGAAACAATTACTTCTACACTCGGGAGATAGTAACAAACAATACTATGACAAAATTGTCTGAGATCAGTTTTTCTGCAGTCACATACTACTATGATGTGGAACAAACAATTACTTCAGATCGCATTGCCGATGCAGTCAGTAAGCCTGTATTACGAAATAACAGTTGGTTGAGGTTTATGAATACACTGAACTTGATATTGTCTATAAAATTATGGGAGACCAGTTTGCATAGATTTGAAAGAATAAAAAGTAGTAATATTGAGCATCAAGAAAGGTTCTATACATGAACTCTGTGGTAACTTAAATAATGATGAAACAAAAGGATGCCGCAGAACCTTTTGACCTCTCTAACAACAACAAATTGATTATTGGTGTAGCTATAACAACAAATGAATTGCAAAACCATCACATATAAATATAAAAAGTGATGAAGAAACAAGGGAAATAAACAAAAAATGAAGAAGAAAAAATCCCTGCTGTTCTCTACTTGGCCCATGCTACTGCATCTATCTCCGCTTGGGCACTTCTGTAGAGCTCTAGCCTCTTGGACAGAGCAGCCCTACGTTCCATGACTGCTGGATCCTCATCCAGCAACGATGCCAACTGCTTCGACTGCAAAAATTTAGAAACATTAGCAACAGCAAGTCCCTAGAAATGTATAACACCAAAAGAACAGCTCAAGACCTAAACAATGCTTACATATTCCAGTCTGCCTAATATATCTTCACCAACCCAGAAAACAAGTATAAATAGCTTTGAAGAACTTAAAATGGCAAGATATGGTTCCTAGCTCAAAGTATCAGGAGTTTAAAATCACAGCACGTAGAACTCATGCTCTCTCATGTTATCTTAAAGTGACAGATTGAAAAGTCTTCATGCAGTATGCATTGTTGAAAAGTGACGTCTTTGATATTGTTTTGAGCTAAAATAATTCAGATGACATGTGCCATGATCAGGATAACCTGTGCTGTTTGGCAATCACAGAATTTACTGGCCTGGAGATTCTTATTGTTAATATATAAATGTTGAGTATTAGTTATTTACTCCCACATCAGGTAGAGAATAAGGAGGCTAGTCCTCTCCTAATATATATGTAGTAATCTCTCTTTCAATAATAAATCATCCAATCATTCCATCTTCTTTTTTCTCTTCCCAACCCCGACGGCTGCTCCCCTCCTTTCCAATACCCACAAACCCCAACCCTAGTTATGCCCCCCCCCCTTTCCAATACCCACAAACCCTAACCCTAGTTATGTAGTCATCGCCGCCCCCCAAACCTAACCCTAGCTTCTCACTAAAAAAAAAAGTCTGCGTTGAGTTCTTCAGAGGGTAAGCAATGGTTGTTTGCGTGAACCTCTGAACCTCGACAACGGCATCAGGAGTTAACAGAGAGCAAACTTGATTTGCGTGAATCTCTGTACCTGGCCCAATATCTACATCAGGATCTAACAAAGAGCAACATGGGTTGCATCTCTGTCTTGGCTTGTGTGATCCATATTCGATTTCTGCTTAACTTGCGCGAGCGACTCAGTTCTGGCTACTTTGAACACCTATTGCCAAAATTGATGTGAATATCGGGTCGGGACAATCAACGACAATCGAATCGAGAACATTGAAGAATGATGAACACTGAGGCAAGTAGCAGTACTGACAACACCAGTGTCGGGAATGCAGTGGCGGAGACACCGGATACTGGCACGATGATTTAATCGATTCAACTTGTCGATCGACGACTGTATGGTCCAGACAGTTACTCCACATGGCGAAAGAAGGTCGAGAAGACGCTTCGGGGAATGTGGTTGTCAAAACATTTGACTGACAACCTCCCAGCAGTAAATGATCCCACATACGAACAGTGGGAGACGAACGACAGTCAACTGTTTACACAATTGATGAATTCTATGGAACCATTAGTTGAGAACATGGTTCAGAACACCAATTCGGTGAAGGAGTTATGGGAGGTCCTTACAACTGCATTTGATGGCAAACGCAATTTGTCTCGCATCTATGACTCAGTCGTTGGCGTCTACGAGCTGATCAAGGAGATAAGTCACATAAGGACCACTTTCATGCCTTTAAGGCACTAATTGATGAGGAAGATCGTGTGTGACCCTTGACGACGAATATCAATGAGGCGAGGACACAATGCCAGCAGCTCTATGTCATGGCGTATCTTGCCTTTCTTCGTCCTGATGCAAACTCTGCACGGTCTCAGATTATTGTTGGGGCCGAGATTCCAACTCTAAGAGAAGCCTAATTCTATGTCCTACGGGCAGCGAAAGTAGTTGGAACTGATACGAGTGATGCACATGTTGATCGATCTGCATTGAGTGCTGCTCGTGGTGGATTCTGTGGTTGTCGTGGTAGTAGACGTGGTGGCCGAAATGCTGGCAGAAATGGTGATCGAGGTGATGGTGGCCGTGATGGAGGTCGACCGTTGACATGTTTTAACTGTGGTAAACAAGGACACTTTCAGTAGCAGTGTCCCAAAGCATCTGCTGCCAACATTGTATCAGAATCATGCTCCTGACAATGACATGCTATCAGTGGTGATGACAGCATATACCTATGCAGAATTTGCTTAATTCCAAACTCGGCGTTGTGGTAAAGCTTCTATATCTGGATCCACAGCCGGATATTCAGCGACGTGTGTGGTAGAATAAAAAACTATGTTATGTCCCCGTCCCAAAATACACAGAACTAGTCCACGTGACAATGGCCAGCTGGTAGAGTCTAGAGTAGGATTCCCAATTTAATGGATCCATCTAGATGTACTACGCTGCAAAAGTAACCTAATAAATATTTCTGTCTCAACTCCACAGTAAAAACAATATTGGAATAAACAATATGTATCGTGGTCTACAACCCACTAGTATATATGTCCGAATTGACTTGACATTGAACAAAATGAGTATATAAATACTAGCCTATAATAGCATATGATAAACCATAAGAAGATAATAGATGAACAAAGTAAGAACATGATATAATACCAAATAACATATATGTATATAAGAAGACACCCATCAGCAGCTCCAGCATATCACCATGTCAATCAACTCTGCAATCTGACAAGAAACCAGGTCCTCAGAGCAACGTAACAAGATACAAAAAATATGCCATAATATAAATACTGAATAAACATAAGGGCAAACTAACCACCTATGTGAATGCAACTTGAAAACAACTTTAGAACGTATGGGTAGGATCATGAAGGTAATGGCTTAGCCCCTGGCTAGTAATGATATATATACTGCCATATATCATCAACCGACACAGCTTAAGTGCTGGCGACCATCGCCTGATATACCGACCAGCATATATATATATATATATATATATATATATATATATATATATATATATATATATATATATATCCCCATAACATTCAAAGAACGTTAATGGAAAACATGAAACATGAGCATAAGACCACCCCGCAGTTCTCCGCTGGAAAACTATAGTAGTATAAACGGCTATCCTATACGTCCTAATAATTGTTTTCTCCATCCAATGTCAATGTACATAGCATGACTACGTCATGGATATCTCATATCTACATTGCAAGTCACTAACTAACTAGACACCCTTAGTTACACAATATACTGTCACACCGACCATTCGCATCGATAGCTAGTCGAGTGCGAAGCCCGTGTCCTAGCAAGCTCTCGTTCTCACATACTGTGTCATGTAATGTTTAAGTGTCAAGGTCTAGGAGATATAAAGATATGTCCTAAAAATTCAGGTATAAGTTCACTAGTGACTAAGTCGACGCCTTCGTCGATTGCACCCTAGTCATTCTCAGATGCACACAACTACATTTTATTCAGAGCAAAGCACATGAACATCAATATTTAAGTTTAAACAGTATAACAAGGCAAATTATACTTTCTTGGAACTCCAAAATAGTAAAGCTGTGATCCCGGTCCCGTCTCTGAAGTCGAACCATCCGGAATGCCTATATTATATATGTATTCAGTAGTTATTCTATAGTTGTTACATATACACAACATTATTAACCCTATACACTTAAGCTAGAATATGAAATTAAGACTTTAGTATAACTAAAGAAAACTAGTTCTAGGACATATGTTTCTATTCTACTAAATGACACCTAACTTAACTTGGTTCCTATTCTACTACGTGACACATGTTTCTAAAGTTAATAATACTAAGTTTTAGTCTGTAACAATGATCATTAAGGCTTCAAAAGGGAAATATACTATCAATTGTCCAATAAGGTGTACTAAATTCTAGGTTGAAGTCGCGGGACACCAACTTACTAACTAAGCTTATATTTCTATATTTGCACTATTTATAACCCTTCCTTACACATGAAAATGTGTCTCTACAAGATGGGGTTAACTATGTTTTATTCCCAAAATCAGTAAAGGTTGACAACAACACAACTAGTGAGTGTCAACCCTACTAATTACCATTATGACAGTAGCTAACCTATGGAGTCGTTCCTTCAGTCTTCTAACCTTATGAACATCATTCTAATATGTTTTAGTACATCACCTACAAGTCCAATTCCGAATATATTATACTTCTATAGTTCAATAAAACCAAACTATGGTTTTTAATCTCTAACTAGCATGTCATGTACGCTGAAATTAAAGCCACCATAACCTAATGTTGGATAACAATTACCATGCAAATATTTACTTTTCCAGCACCTAATAGAGTGTATATAATAAAGTGGTTAAAATTTGGTTTTATTTCGAGAAAATATCACACATAAAATAATAGCATTTTCATGACACGTTGCTAAATTCTAGTTCTGGAATTTATAAACTATGCCAAGAAAACCTATTTTAACCAAAAATTTTCATAGAATTAACATAACTTAATTATATGGCATGATAGAGGGTTAAGTTAGGGATATGACTGTGAATGTTTCGTACAAAAATATGAAAATATTACACATAAAATGATAGCTACAAAAATATGTGTCAGTTCTGGAATTTAATTCTCGTGTCGGTGTTTAAAGTAGTTTCTCTTAGTTCTAAACCATTTTTATTAAGGTTTATACTTAGGGGAGTGAAGTAACTAGTTAGTCCTTATGTCATAAATCATAAAATGAAGAAAAACATAGGTACTTACCTATTTACGAATTGCGGACAACGTGCTTGTCGCCAAATTCAGACTGCGCACTCCGCGGAGAACGTTCTCTACGGAAGGGAAAATTACAGAAAATATAGCAAATCATATACGTACATGACAAAAATTGACAGAGAGGTACACAAAGAAAAAGGTTCAGAAGAGTTTACCTAGCGATTTGGGGGTGTGCGCCTCGTTCTTTACACGATTCGTCCTGACAACACCTATTCTGGACACTTCGCCGTGCGACGACGATTAGGGGGTATAAAACAACGAGACAAATTATGAAAAAAATATGGAAGGATAGGTAAGAGATAGAGGATGAGGACAGCGAAAAAGTTGAAGAGATTACCTACTGTTTTGAAGGTACAACGTGCTGTGGAAGTCATCTAATTCCAGCAGACTTTCTGTGTGTAAGGCTGAAAGTATTCTGAGTTATGGGGCTATTGGGAGGTGAAAACTAATAAAAATGAGTGGGAATGAAGCATGGGGCTGTAGGGGGGTTAGGTAGGAGTGTTGTGGCTGAATTGTAGGGGATTTGGAGTGGTGGAGGGTGGTAGTTATGCAACTTACAAGAGGTGGGGTCGAATGTAAGGGGCGGACAGGTTAGGTCTGCTTTGTTGGTTGTGCACACACCCATGTGTGCATGGTTTGGGTCTATTATGGACTTGGTCTGGGTCCCTAGGCACTTGGTTAGGGTTGGACCAAGTTTGGGTTCGTTTGACTTGATTTGAATGGGTTAAACTAACCTAGACTATACACTAGTCCATTCTAGACAATGTTGTTACACTTATTTTAGTGCACCTAAACCACTACCAAACACATGTTACAGATTGTTTTAACTAAAAAATATTATTCCTTAATTATAATACTATACTTATTTATATATATTTTATATATTTAATTACACAACACCATATATACAAGGGTAATAGAAAAAATATCGAGATAAACTTATACTAGCTACACGATCATGCAGCATTCAACATTCCAAACTAGTAACAAAATTTTATGTCTAACATAAATACCTAGATTTGAGAACGAGAGTTTACAATCTACCCAACTTATAAGAACATGGTAGGAAAGAATAAGAGAAATCACTACGGAAGAATGATAAATACGACTTGTCGTATCGAGTTCTCGATATAAAAGAAATAAGGCACGATCTAAAGATAATGAATACCAAGCGGTAGAAAAGAATTTTAAGTATGAAAGGTTATATCCTGATGCTCGAAAAATAGGAGATACAACTACCACTGGATTCTTAGTTTGATGTCATTTCTAAGAGCAAGAGTACACTTAGTCTAAGGGGCTACCTAACTTATAAAAATTAATTTAGCAGTGAAAACTCTAGCCATGATCCCATTTACAAGGTTTCTAGAAAAGTTTATTTTCAAGAAAAGTTACGAGCATATTTGGCACTTCCGACTGTAATCACAGATCTTCAGAAAAAAATGTAGGTACTAACATGGAGTATTTGGGTCAATAACTCTATAAGAAAAATAACTACAATTTCAACGCTACTCCTATATAAGTCATATCTTCAATAAGATATTTGGTAATAACTTCGTCAGATATAACTAGGACAAGATGGTACAAAGGAATCACATGCCATGGATACCAACGGGACAAGATCAAAGAAATCATGAAAAGTGAAATTTGCAGCCCAGAATAAAAGATTAATGATATGCTCATGGGATAATTTCATATAACTGTATTTGATGTAAGGCACGACTAACTAGACATATGGAGAGTTAAGTCGTGGTTACTGAGTCAAGAAAATTGTAATAGAAGAAGAACATGTACCTACATTGATAGAGACATTTAACACAAGGGGAGGTTTCAATCAATGAGTTGGCCTTCGAATTTATGGCACGAATAGAAAATAAACAAGTACTCTACCACATCGACTAATTAAATAATTAGTCACAACCATAACACAATGTTGCAATTGCAAAATAAGACAAGTAATAACAATATAAATGATAGTGGTACAGTCGATTACAAATTACACATCAGATAACTAAAACAATCCACGATTTTCAGATGATCAAACAAATTAAAGGAGTTGCACTCCTACCCATACTAGCATGTAGTCTAACTATTCTGGTTTTATAGGATAACATCTGATTCAAAAAGAAATTGCGACTAACTCAAGCCAGAACCTATCTTATATCATTTTATGATTCCTATATCTTAACTCCAACCAGTTCAGTCACTCATGTGGCCTGGTTTCTTCAAGTGTCGCTCCAGCCACAGTGTTATATTGTTGGAAATATAAATTACCAAAGTTTCTAACCTTCCAAAGTTTCTAACCAACCTTGGTTCTTGAAAATTTTTAGCATAATTTTTAACTTCTTGCCTTTCTCTATTTACAAGCAACTCCATCTTCGGTTCGCAACTCAATTTCTAGGTACGTTTTAAACGATCTATTTAAGGATACCCCACTTCCATTTGCTACTCCTATGGAAGGATAGGTAAGAGGTAGAGGATGAGGGTAATGAAAGAGTTGAACGGATTACCTACTGTTTTGAAGGTGCAACATGTTGTGGAAGTCGTCCAATTCCAGCAGACTTTCTGTGTGTAAGGCTGAAAGTATTCTGAGTTTGGGGGATTATTAGGAGGTGAAAACTAATAAAAAATGAGTGGAAATGAAGCATGGGGCTGTAGGGGGGTGAGATAGGAGTGTTGTGGCTGAATTGTAGGGTATTTGGAGTGGTGGAGGTGGTAGTTATGCAACCTACAAGAGGTGGGGGCTGAATGTAAGGGGCGGCCAGGTTAGGTCTGCCTATGGTATATTTTAATTTAAGGGTATAGTGTGATCAGAGGTGGGTAGATGTCACCAATATATAGTTTGATTCCCAAGGGTAAATAAGTTGTTCAGAGTGTTAGAGGAGTTTATTAGTGATTGTTGAGGAATAATAATGCTATAATAATTTTGTTGATTGATAATAAGGTAGTACTTGAATTACCATATGCATAAATGTGACTAGAGGCTTGATTGGCAGGCAATTGTTAGAGTAATCTTTGGTGAAATATACTATAAATTTTAAACTTTTCGGACCTTAGCGTGTTGTATATGATAGAGTTTATGAAATTTGGTAAGGTTAATGATTTAGGAGTATGGGTGAAAAAGATACCAAACTTACCATTGTATATAGATGAATCTCTGGCATTTGCAAACTTGAATAAGAGAATTTAAGTGAAAAAAGAAAAGAAAAGAGAGGAAAGTTCTAGTTTGGAGGAATTTGATTATGAAGACTTGACTATAAAATTTAGTATTGCACTTGAGGTTCCAAGTAAACTAAATATTTACGATTATGTGGAGGACTTAATACTCTAATTTGTGCATTGGAAGCTATATAGGTATTTTGAGGTAAATATTAAGAGTTTTAAATTATATGGACTTTGATTTGTTAAATTACTTAATTATGATAGATCACAGTATCTTATAATACCCTCTCACCTGAAGGATATAAGTTGTGACACCATGCTTAAGTTAGAAATGAACTTTGGAATAAGATAATAGCCTAGTCGAAAAGACTTTCACTTGAGGGGATAAATCTTAAGTAATCAAAGGATGATATGTCGCGAAAGAGGAGGATAAGCAAGGGTGAAAAATAATGCAAAGGAACATTTGGAAGATTAGATGAGTTTAAATTTGAACGAGTCAGATAATTCCCAAATAGGTTAGACTAGTCTTTGAACGACCAATCAAACCACAATTTGAGGATTGTCTATTATAGTAAGTCAGGGTTATTTGATTTAAGTACCTGATTAACCTTGCCTTGACCCTTACCTAATAAGTTAGGTACAAGAATAGTTAGACGTACTTGTAAGAATTGTATAGCCTATTTATAGTGAGAAAATAGGTAATTGATAGTTGTACTGTTAAGAAATTTTTTGGTATAACTTATAGGAGTATAGCATAGGGATTAAGGACTAAATTTTATTTTTCTAGCTTATATGAGTAGTCATAAATAAAGACTTGAGATTAGAGTTAGATGTCTTATCTTAAGTAGTCTAGTACCTATAGTTATGTTAAGCCATTGACCAATACAGGTTAGTTAGAAATCCCAAGAGATTGTAACTATAGCAGTTATATTTGAATTAAGGAAACATAAGAGTTATATAGAGGAAAGAATTATAGTAGTAGTACTATATTTGGGTAGACTAATTGAAGAGGGGCAAGGATAAAATTGCAAGATAATTTTATTTGGAGAGAAAAATGGAAATAGAGGAGTATCATAAGGTAAATTGAGATGAAGATTACAATAAAAATAATTATCTATGATGACGTAACGATGTTTATGGAGAGTGCATGACTTGAGCAAGTTGTGTAGCTGTAAATTTGACCTTTGAGACTCGAAGAAAAAATGAGAAGGTTAGCTTGGAAAAAATAGATGATACCATTCGTGATGGATAAGAATGCTAGAAATCGATATTTATACAAGTCGTGGTAATGCAAGAATAAGTTGGTAGTACCATAGATTATTTAAGATCCATGTTACGATATTGATTGAAGATTTTTAAGAACTAAACAAGCAGTGGAAGGGCTTGAAAGAAGGAGGAAGAAAAATTTTTGAGGTAGCAATAGGAGGATAAAAATGGAAGTAGGGTATCCTGAAATATATCGTTAAAAGTGTACCTAGAAATTGAGTTGCGAACTGAAGATGGAGTTGCTTGTAAATAGAGAAAGGCAAGAAGTTAAAGACTATGTTAAAAATTTTCAAGAACCAATGTTGGTTAGAAACTTTGGAATGTTGGTAACTTTGGTAATTTATATTTTCAATAATATAACACTATGTGGTTGAAGCGAGACTTGAAGAAACCAGGCCCAAAGAGTGACTGAACTGGTTGGAGTTAAGATATAGGAATCATAAAGTGATATAAGATAGGTTCTGGCTTGAGTTGGTTAGTCGCATTTTCTTTTTGAATTAGATGTTATCCTAGAAAACCAGAATAGTTAGACTATATGCTAGTATAGGTAGGAGTGCAACTCCTTTAATCTGTTTGATCATCTGAAATCGATAATTGTTCTGGTTATCTGATGTGTAATTCGTAATCGACTATACCACTATCCTTTATATTGTATTACTTATCTTATTTTGCAATTGCAATCTTGTGATGTGGTTGTGGCTAATTATTTTAATTAGTCGATGTGGTAGAGTACAATTGTTCCTTTCCTAATCGTGCTATAGATTCGAAGGCCAACTCATTGATTGAAACCTCCCCTTGTGTTAATGTTCCTATCAACGTAGGTACATATTCTTCTTCTAGTACAATTTTCTTAACCCAGTCACCATGACTTAACTCTCTATATGTCTAGTTAAACGTGCCTTACCTTCGAATCCAAAACTATGAAAATAATTCTTGAACTTATTATTTTCCACCTATCTTGGTCTGCAATTATCCTTTTTATGATTCCTTTGATCTTGTCACTTCGTCATCCATGCAGTGGGATGATCGTAACCCTCTGTACCATCTCGTTCTTGCTATATTTGATCAAGTCATTTCCTATTGTCTTATTGAAGATATAACTTATATAGGAGTAGCTTGAATTGGTAATAATTTCTCTTATAGTGTTATTGACCCAAATACCCCGTGTTAGTACCTACATTTCCTCTGAAGATCTGTGATTACAGTCAGAAGTGTCAAATATTCTCATATCTTTTTTTGGAACTAGACCTTTCCAAAAATCTTGTAAATAGAATCATGGCCAGAGTTTTCACTACCAAATTAATTTTTATAAGTTAGATAGTACTTTAGACTAAGTGTACCCTTGCTCTTAGAAAATGACATCAAACTAAGAATCCAATGGTAGTTGTATATACTATCTTTCGAGCATCATGATATGACCTTGCATACTTAAAAAAAATTCTACTGCTTGGTATTCTGTATCTTTAGATCGTGTCTTATTTTCTTTTATATCGAGAACGCGATACGACAAGTCGTATTTATCATTCTTCCGTAATGATTTCTCTTATTCTTTCCTACCATGCTTATTTTAATTTTGAGGACAAAATTCTTATAAGTTTGGTAGATTGTAAACCCTCGCTCTCAAATCTAGGTATTTGTGTTAGAAATAAAATTTTGTTACTTGTTTGGAATGTTGAATGCTGCATGATCGTGTAGCTAGTATAAGTTTATCTCAATTTTTTTTATTACGCTTGTATATATGGTGTTGTGTAATTAAATATATAAAATATATATAAATAAGTATAGTACTATAATTAAGGAATAATATTTTTAGTTAAAACAATGTGTAATATGTGTTTGATAGTGGTTTAGGTGCACTAACATAAATGTATATTCAGCATTGTCTAGAATGGACTAGTGTATAGTTTAGGTTAGTTTAACCCATTCAAATCAACTCCAAACGAACCCAAACTTGGTCCAACCCTACCCAAGTGCCTAGGGACCCAAACCAAGTCCCTAATAGACCCAAACAATGCACACATTGGTGTGTGCACAGCCAACAAGGCAGACCTAACCTGGCCGCCACTTACATTCAGCCCCACCTCTTGTAGGTTGTATAACTATCACCTCCACCACTCCAAATCCCCTACAATTCAGCCATAATGCTCCTACCTTACCCCCTTACAGCCCCATACTTTATTCTTACTCATTTTCATTAGTTTTTACCTCCCAATAGCCCCCCTAACTCAGAATACTTTCAGCCTTAGACCCAGAAAGTCTGCTGGAATTGGACGACTTCCACAGCTCGTTGCACCTTCAAAACAGTAGGTAATCCCTTCAACTCTTTCACTACCCTCACCCTCTACATCTTACCTATCTTTCCATATTTATTTGGTATTTTATACCCCCTAATCGCTGTCGCACGATGAAGTGTCCAGGTGCTGTCAGGACGAATCGTGCAAAGAACGAGGTGCACACCCCAAACCGCAAGATAAAACTCTTCCGAACCTTTTTCATTGTGTATCTATATCAATTCCCATCATGTACGTATTTGATTTGCTAATTTTTTGTCTATTTTTCCTTCCATAAAGAATGTTCTCCGCGGAGTGCGCAGTCTGAATTTGGCGACAATCACGTTGTTCGCAATTCGTAAATAGGTAAGTATCTACGTTTTTTTTCATTTTATGATTTATGACATAAGGACTAAGTAGTTACTTCACTCCCCTAAGTAGAAAACTTAATAAAAATGGTGTAGAAATAAGGGAAACTATATTTTAAACACCGACACGAGAATTAAATTCCAGAACTGACACATATTTTTGTAGCTATCATTTTATGTGTAATATTTTCATATTTTTGTACGAAACATTCAGTCATATCCCTAACTTAACCCTCTATCATGCCATATAATTAAGTTATGTTAATTCTATGAAAATTTTTGGTTAAAATAGGTTTTCTTGGCATAGTTTATAAATTCCAGAACTAGAATTTAGCAACATGTCATGAAAAATGCTATTATTTTATGTGTGATATTTTCTCGAAATAAAACCAAAATTTGACCACTTTATTATATACACTCTATTAGGTGCTAGAAAAGTAAATATTTGCATGGTAATTGTTATCCAACATTAGGATATGGTAGCTTTAATTTCAGCGTACATGACATGCTAGTTAGAGACTAAAAACCATAGTCTAGTTTTAATGAACTATAGAAACATAATATATTTCGAATTGGACTTGTAGGTGGTGTACTAAAACATGTTAGAATGATGTTCATTAGGTTAGAAGTCTGAAGGAACGACTCCATAGGTTAGCTACTGACAGAATGGTAATTAGTAGGGTTGACACTCACTAGTTGTGTTGTTGTCAACCTTAATTGATTTTGGGAATAAAACATAGTTAACCCCATCTTGTAGAGACACATTTTCATGTGTTAGGAAGGGTTATAAATAGTGTAAATATGGTAATATAAGCTTAGGTAGTAAGTTGATGTCATGCGACTTCAACCTAGAATTTAGTACACCTTATTGGACAATTGATAGTATATTTCCCTTTTGAAGCCTTAATGATCATTGTTACTAAAACTTAGTATGATTAACTTTAGAATCATGTGTCACCTAGTAGAATAGGAACCAAGTTGGGGTTTGGGTAAACCTCTAGGTTAACTAATTGGCTTATGTCCTAGAACTAGTTTTCTTTAGTTATACTAAAGCCTTAGTTTCATATTCTAGCATAAGTGTATAGGGTTAAAAATATTGTGTATAAGTAACAACTATAGAATAACTACTGATTTTATTACATATATAATATAGGCATTCCGGACAGTTCGACTTCAGAGACGGGACCGAGATCACAGCTTTACTATTTTGGAGTTCTAGGAAAGTATACTTTGCCTTATTATACTGTTTAAACTTAAATATTGATGTTCATGTGCTTTGCTCTGAATAAAATTTAGTTGTGTGCGTCTGAGAATGACTCGGGTGCAATCGACGAAGGCGTTGGTTTTGGTTTTGTGTCTAGACTTAGTCACTAGTGATCTTACCTGAATTTTTAGGAAATATCTTTATATCTCCTAGACCTTGACACTTAAACATTACACGACACAGTGTGTGAGAATGAGAGCATGCTAGGACACGGGCTTCACACTCGACTAGCTATCGATGTGAATGGTTCGTTTTACATTATATTGTGTAACTAAGAGTGTCTAGTTAGTTAGTGATTTGCATTGTCGATATGAGATGTCCATGACGTAGTGACGCCATGTACATTGACATTTGGCGGGAAAAACAATCAGTAGGACGTATGGGACAGTCGTTTATACTACCGTAGTTTTCCATAGGAGAACTGCGGGGTGGTCTTATGCTCATGTTTCATGTTTTCCCTTAACGCTCTTTGAACGTTATGGGGATATATATATATATATATATATATATATATATATATATATATATATATATGCTGATTGGTATATCAAGCGATGGTCGCCAGCGCTTACGCTGTGTCGATTGATGATATATGATAGTATATATATCGACACTAGCCAGGGGCTAAGCCATTACCTCCATGATCCTACCCATACGTTCTAAAGTTGTTTTCAAGTTGCATTTACATAGATGGTTAGTTTGCCCTTATGTTTATCCAGTATTTATATTTTGACATATTTTTCTTGTATCTTGTTACGTCACTCCGAGGACCTGGTTACTTGCCAAATTAGATAGTTGGTTGACATGGTGATATGTTGGAGCTGTTGATGGGTGTCTTCTTTTATACATGTATTGTTATTTGGTATTATATCATGTTCTTACTCTGTTCATCTATTATCTTCTTATGGCTTATCATCTTTTATTATAGCCTATTATTTATAGACTCATTTTGTTCAATGTCGATTCTATACGAATATATATGCTAGTGGGCTGCAGATCATGATACATACTGTTCATTCCTATATTGTTTTTTCTGTGGATTTGTGAGAAAAATATTTATTAGGTTACTTTTACAGCATAGTACATCTAGATGGATCCATTAAATTGGGAATCCTACTCTAGACTATACCAGCTGGCCATTACCATATGGCATGGTTTCGTGTATTTTGGGACTAGGACGTGACATTAGTGGATGATTGACTCTGGTGCGTCTTTTAACATGACAGGCGACGCAGGTATGTTGCAATATTATGTATCAGCACTACCAAAATAAGTTAAATCAGCGACGAATTTATTTAATCTGGAAGACGTCGCTAATTTTATTTTAATTAGCGACGTATCTAAATAACGTCGCAATACGTCGCTATCTGCGACTTTCAACGACGTTTAGCAACTACCTTTAGTATTATGAAATCTAACATCACCGACTAGTCTGTAAACGTCGCTATATTTTTAATAACGACGACGTTTACCGTCGCCACACCTTATATGTCGCAGTATATTAAAACTTTTGCGACGTTTAGCGACGTCAGGTATAGACATCGCTAAATTAATTCATATAGGGTTCCGTTGGATGGTTCGACTTTTCATTTCTCTCCACAAAAAAATTATTTCTCGCCCCTCCCCCCTTGTTTCCGCCGACCGCCTCCGAGCCCCCGGCGACCCACCTGCCCCTGCAACCCCAATCCTCCCTGGAGACCTACCCGCCGTGGCAAACCCCTCGACTTCGGCCCTTTTCTCCCCACGAACCCAGACGCGACTCCTCCCCCTCTGGCACGACTGCTCTCCTCCGACATAGTCCCCCTCCGTCGAGCCCTCCCTTAGGTGCTCCTCCCTTCCTCCCCGCTTGGTAAACCCTAATCCTGACCCGGACACAACCAGGACACACATACACACATGACACAACCAGGACACACACAGGGCATATGGACACACTTACACAGGACACAACCCTAACCCTGACACATGGACACGGACATATACACTAATCCGCCTATGCTTCGTTGTGTTTCAGTACATATAATGATACAGTAAGGCCGAGTAGACCATACATAACAGATGAAGAAGTAGAACATGAAATGAGACTTTATTTTCCTTCATGGTTGACAGCATATGTAAGGATCTCGGTAATTACTTTTTGTGTATGTATAAGCGCACAATAATAAACGTTAAACTTAATATCGTTTATTTGATATTTAGGTTGATCGTCTAGAGGCAACACTTGAGAATGAATCTATTAGAACTCTAGCGAAGGGACCAATTTATGCCTCAAGATCTAGCCAACTCACTGTGTGAATGGGTTTAGGTTCAAGTCAACAAATGCCCCAATAAGAGTTTCCTGGATCTCGATTCTACAATATAGTTGTTTGTGTATCAAATCTTCGAACTACAAAGACGTCGATCCAGGCACTAATTTCTTTGACGTCTTGTGAGAGATTGTGGAGTTGACATATAATTATGCCACAGAGCCTGCTAAGATCGTATTATTCAAGTGTGAGTGGTTCGATCCCATCCAAGATCAAGGTTGAAAAATTGACAAGCATGGTCTTGTGGATATAAACTACCGGCGTCGATATCAAGGATATGAACCATTTATTCTATCAAGTCAAGTTCAGCTAGTGTACTTCACAACTTAGACTAAACGAGGAACCGGAAGGTCGAATTGGTGGGCAGTATGTAAGACTAAAGCTAAAAATATCTTTGACGTTGACGAAATAGCTTATCAGGAAGACGACCTACCTCTTGTTGCAAATATTGTAGATGTGGACTCAACGGAAGTTACTCATGACATATTTCATCAAGTAGAAGAGGTAGAAGTATCATAAGACGATAACGAAGTAGATGAAAGTGAAGAGGAAGAGGAAGAGGAGAAGGAAGACGAACAAAATAAATTTTTAGATGATGATTAAAAATTAAACAAAATTTATTTAGACTTTTTTTGTTGCCTAGTTGTGTGATACTTATATTTGTGACGGTGATACATACATATCTCTGTGTATTTGTGGCATAGTTCTATGATACTTATGTTTGTGACGGTGATACATTATGTTTTATGATGGTGACACTTTTATCATTTAGACTTTTATTGTGGCCTCTAGTTCACAATTTCTGTATATTTCTTTCTGTCATATAATCTAAATATCTCTGTATATTTGTTTTATCATTATATGTTGTTCTCAGATATGTCTGGACGACGCGGATTATATTCCCGCGGTAGATCCTCTAGACGTCCTCTTCAGGACACGGATACTCCTTCCCGATCCTCGTCCCCGAGTACTCCATACTATCGACCAGTAGTACCTCAGACTGCGACTGCGACGACCGCACGTGACAGTACTCCTGGGACCAGCAGTACTCCTAGGACCAGCAGTTCCAGGCACGAGAGTATCCCGTCTAGTGTTCCTGCTCCGTCCAGTGTTCCTGCTGCTGACGGTACCACGGAGACAGAGGAGGAGATGGCGGTCGAGCCGACTCCGTCTCCATATAGACCGATCCTCCATGAGCTCCGCTGGATGAGACAAGAATGGAGATTTGGACTGATGGCCCTACAAAGTAAGTTAATTAGTTATTTGTTTCTTATGAATATATATATATATATATATATATATATATATATATATATATATATATTCACTTTTTAATGAGTTTAACTATCAATGTATATATAGATATCGTCCCCTGACGGTACAGAGAGCACTGGGACATTTTCTGAAGCAAAACTATGGTGGGCCATGGATAAACTACTCAGATGCCTCGGAAGAGAGAAAGACATTCCGGTTTGGGTACTTCAAGGTAAAAGTATATTTGATTTTAACATCAGTAATATTTTTATGTTAATATTTTATAACTAACTATTGTACTTCTTGTAGAGAACATATTTCTATCCACCACACCGGGCTGCACAGATTGAGTAGTTGTTTCCTTCCGTCGCCGCCAAGCTCATCCGTGATGCTATGGATGACCAGAAGGCTCGTGATCGAGAAGAAAAACCGATCCAAGGCTGGATCAGCCTGAACAACAGACTACGATGATGGCTAGATTCAATTAGGATATGTATAGGAAAAAGTCGGAGAAGGCCAAGGCGACCCGACAGTGGACGAAAAAGTGGTGTGGCGGGTCGATTCCGATGACGAAATATTTTCGTCGCTTGGTACGTCTTTCATTGTATACGTACAATTTTTAATCATCGTAGCCTATTTTTTTACTTTAATAACAAATAATATATTTCTTAGCAGGTCCAGAGGGGTGAGGATGCGAACATGGTGACAGTATTCCTCGCCACTTATAGAAAGGGGGGACAACTTATCGATGATAGGGCGACGGAGAGCTACGTAAGTATTACTCTTATGTTTTGTAAATTTTGATATAACTTAGCAAAAGTACATGTAATTAGTAATAAGTACCTAAGATATATAGTAAGTAGTACGCTTATCGATAGATACATATTTTTCTAGAATGAGTATAGGAGGCTCTGCGAAGAGTCGACCCAGCCCACACCTAGAGAGAGGGGTAGTTCCTCGGAACCCCTGGCCCACCCAGCTCCGTCAGATGAAGAGCTGTGGATGAGAGCCGTTGGTGGTCTACATAGGGGTATGTGCTACGGTTCGGGATCCTACATCGCCTATGTTGCATCACAGTCCTCTAGGACACCCTCTGCCGATGTGCATACCCCACAGCCCTCCCAGGAGTCGCAACGAGCCCAGGAGAGAGTTGACCTTTAGATCGCATCTCTGCATGACGAGTTGATGTAGAGGATTACGGTGCAGTCGCAGCCGCAGACGGACGATGCGACGCTCATAGCATGTTTCGAATCGCTGGAGCGTAGCATCATGGAGCTGAGGGATCTAGCCACATCGATAGAGCGCAACATGACGTCGCTGCAGGAGTCGCAGTTGACCGTGGGCACCACACTATAGAGGATGCAGGCGTCACTAAACGTCGCTAAATTTGCTAACATGGCAATTTAGCCATGTCAGCTTTTCGTTGCTGATTATGTCGCAAGTTGTTGCTAAATTTAACAACTACCGACTAAAATAAAACGTCACAAATTTGGCGAGCTGTGACGCTAAGAGTCGCCATTCTTGCGACTTTGTAACGTCGCTAAATTACGTCACGACAACGACGTTTTTCGACGTCGTTTTGATCAACGACTATCTTTTTGGCAACTAAATCAAAACATAGCTAAATAAGTCGCTACTTAGTATTAGCAACATAATTTAGCCATTTGACGACTCTTTTCTGTGTCGCTAATTTGACTTATTCTAGTAGTGCAGCGGGTCGTGTCCGATTTTACTGTTGCAAATGACAGTTCAGTAAAAGATCGTAGAAAAGGAAGTGCCTATTTTTCTTCCGGTTTGCGACTTACTTCAGTATTACATACACCTGAAAACTCATTCAGTTTACTAATAATTAGTCGGATTACTCGAAACTTGCAATGCTCGAAAATATTTCATGATGATTGTGTTTTTCAGGACCTCAAGACTAAAAAGACTATCAGTAGGGGGCATGTGGTTGAAGGCTTGTACTTGTTTGACATAATTCTTTCGTTGCCTGTGGCGGCATGTCACTCTATCCGTTTGAGTTGTATTGTCGGTTAGGTCACCCATCTATCCAAGCTCTCCAGAAAATGTGTTCATCTTTAGACTTGCAAGTTCATTTTCATCGTGAACCATATAGTTTGGCAAAACATCACCGGATACCCTATCCGATCGATGAGTCTAAACAAAGCAGCCTCAGCTCCTTTTGAGTTAGCGCATATAGATATATGGGGGCCATGTCCGTATTGAATCTGTGATGGGTTTCAAATATTTTCTCCTTTGTTGATGACTACTCTCGAGTCACTTTTGTCTACTTGAAGAAAAATCGTTTCGAACTCTTTGATATTTGGTTCAATTTTTATGTTGAAATCAAAATCCAATTTGGGGTTCCTATTAAGTATTTTCGGAGATATAATGGTCGTGAATATGTATCTCGAGAGTTCAATTCTCATCTGGCTAAACATGGAATCGCACAACAAACTTTCTGTCCTTACACACCACAACAAAATGGTGTGGCCGAATGCAAAAAATATCATATTAATAACGCGTGCTCTTATGTTTCATGCACATACTCCCAAAAAAATTTGGTCGGATGCGGTTCTTACAGCTTGTTATCTGATCAATCGTATGACATCTTCTATTTTCAATGGCAATACTCCGTTTTCTCGATTATATCTCAATCGTGTGTCGTTTTCTCTTCCTCTTAAAATTTTTGGCTGCTTGTGTCGGGACACTCGACCTACTCTTTCTAAGTTGGATCCACAGACAATCAAATATATTTTTCTTGGATATCGGAAAGATCAGAAAGGGTATCATTATTTTTCTTCAACTTTGAAGTAATATTTTATGTCTCAGGATGTTACCTTTGTTGAAACTGAGTTTTCTCCTTCCCTCTAACTACTTATTATGTCCCAAAAGTTTAACCAGATGAGAACTTTCTCTTGTATCCACTTCAAACCGAGCAGCACCCCATAAGGGTGTCCTCCTTTACCGAGCCAGTCTTGTCGTCCAGTAGTCCGCAAACATCAACCCAGTCAGAACCGACATCGTCAATCTCGCCGTCCCATGGTTTGCTAACACCAGCTCCGTCAGAACATGCATCACTAATAGTACCCACATCTGTAGAGTCGGTGTCATCATCAGGGTCCTTCAGCTCTACTACTTTACCACTACCTGATATACCGGCTCGCCTTCATCGTGCATGTTGCGACCATCCTTTGTTTGTTGAGAACTACAAAGGACTCGCGAATCACACTCAGTCCTTAGTAGCTACTATTGATGGGATTCAGATTCCCATTTCTGTAGAAGGGAGACTCAAACATCCTGGTTAGTGTGTTGTTATGGAATAGAAAATACGACCGCTTCGGAAGAATCATACGTGGGACATGGTGGATTTGCCTACTGGTAAGAAGGTGGTTGGATGCAAATGGGTGTTCACAATCAAGGTAAAACTAAATGGTACTCTTGATCGTCTAAAAGCTCGTCTTGTGGCAAAAGGATATTCTTAGACATACGGTAAACATTATTTTGAAACATTCTACCTAGTTAACAGGATAACTTATGTGCGAGTGCTCCTAACCTTAGCTATACGCTACGGTTGGCCCCTACTTCATTTGAATGTGAAGAATGCATTTCTTCATGGGGACCTTGAAGTGAAAGTGTATGTGGTGCAACCTCCTGAATTAGTTGCAAGGGAGGGTAAAGTATGCTATATACGAAAGGACCTCTACGGTCTCAAACAATCACCCTGTGCATGGTTTGGTCAATTTACACGACATGTGTCAATCAAAGAAGGACCATTCAGTATTCTACCGACAGACATTAACCAGACGAATACTACTTGGTGTCTATGTTGATGATATTGTGATAACATGTAACGATAGTTAGGGAACTGCATGGCTGAAAAAGTTCCTGGGTGAACAGTTCCAGACTAAAGTTATAGGATTATTGAAATACTTCTTAGGCATCGAAGCCACAAGAGGAAAGCAAGATATTGTTATGTCTCCGTGAAAATATATGCTCGATATACTAATTGAAGCAGGAATTATGGAAACTAAGGAAGCAATCTCACCATGGATCCAGGGATAAAGTTATTTCCCGATGAGGGGATACTGATGACCAATTCTGAATAGTATCATCGGGTAATTGGAAAACTTAACTATTTGACAGTCATGACTCGTCCAGACATTTTTTTTGTTATAAGTGTCGCGAGTAGATATATGGCTTCTCCACGTATTCCGGATTGGCAGACAGTTCTCAGAATCATGCACTATCTAGCTCAAAATTGGGAAATGGAATTCGAATGGAGAATCAGAGACATACTCATCTTGAGTGCTTTACAGATGCTGACTGGACGCAACTCTTACGGATAGACGGTCTACATCTGGCTACTCGATATTTATTGGCAGGAACTTAGCATCGTAGAAGAGCAAGAAGCAAAGTGTGTTCTCACGATCCAGTTCGGAAGCAGAATACCGAGCTATTGATCATGGCACAGCAGATGTGTTATATCTGCAACATCTTTTGAATGAACTGGAAAAAGAAGCAAAATTTGAAGTAGCAGATATTTGATGTTATAATCAATCTGCTATCAATATTGTTACCAGTTTCGTATTCCATGAAAGGACGAAACACATTGAGATCGACATCCACTTCGTCCGTGATGAGTATCAAAAGGGGATAACATTTCACCACGTGAGGACCGGAATCAGATAGCTGATATCTTTACGAAGTTTCTTTTAGGCCCACATGAGGACCGTGCATGATTGACATCTATGCTCCTGCTTGAAGGGGGGAGGGGGGGGGGGAGGTGTTGAGTATTAGTTATTTAGTCTCACATCAGGTAGAGATTAAGGAGGAGGCTAGTCCTCTCCTCTCTCTCTCTCTCTCTCTCTCTCTCTCTCTCTCTCTCTCTCTCTCTCTATATATATATATATATATATATATATATATATATAACACAAGAAAGCTTCAATCCCTTAAACCTTTTGGATTATCATTGGCCTAGAAACATCCCTATATTCCGTCCCTTTTGATTCCTCACAAGCTCAACCCCTGTTGGAGGATATATTGCTTCTGCCGTTGCATGTTCCCACAATATGAGGGAACAAGGATGCAATCAACAGGGTAATATTGTTATAAAGATTCCTGAGGCCTACATCCATAAGTGCAATGTCATTGAAATGTTGACAACCTGGTTACCTAAGGTCTCACTGATGAGTACAACAATTATTTGCATGTGTATAAATATATTTTTAGAATAAAAAAGAGAGGAGTTATTATCGCTTATAAGTTATAACTAATAGGAAGGGAATCTTCAGATTCTCGCATAACCTCACCTCTTTCTTTCCCAATTCTGTGAAGAAATGATCTAGCAAGGAGCGTTTGGCCTCACGAACTTGACAGTAGACGACAGACTTTGGTATCGAATTTCGCAAGCTTGCACATACCATATTCACATATGCTAAAACATTTGCTCCTGTTTAATTGAAGTAAACATGAGATACAATACAATACAAAAGGACAACATACTTGTACATTAAGCAATATTTAAGAGCATCAAGAGAAAAGAAAAGTAATAAGGATTCATGTACCCAGCGCCAAGAATCACGGATAAAGGCTTTTCATAAGAATAAGAAATTTTCAAATTCAAGTTTCTCGAGGATATGAGACTAAGCATAATCTTCAAAAAGAGTCCAAATTATCTGGCAGCATTGCAAACAAGAAGCTTAAGGTAAATAATTTAAAATTTTATAATATGGAAAAGATGTGATTTTGCATATCTGTGGACATTGAAAGAGTGATGATGGTACTCAGAGACATGCATGAAGTGCAGCTACACAAATTAGAAACTAAGAAATAAAATTACCAATTCGCCTGAGATACGAGTCATTATATCTATCAAAGATAGAATGTGTTGGATTTCCGCCCTTCTCAATATCCTGGGGAAGCTTCCGGAAGAAATCAACAGTCAAGTAACTACATTCCATGTCTACCAACTTTAGGGTGGCTTTCTTGCTTTCTTCCTTCATTCGGTCTAATGATTCAAAAGCTGCATTTCCAACTTCCACTCTGAGAGTAGGATATTGTTTCAGCTCCTGCAGAAAAAAAAAAAAAAGGTCAAATACATTTAACTTCTGCTTATTAGCATAAGAAAGGACATATTATCTTATGCCAGACATGCAAAAATTCCTTGAAAATATATCAGATATGCTTATTTTACTAGTGTGTTTCATGAATGCATGTATTAAATTATGGCTAAAATTTACCCACTAAACACGAATTCAACATGAACCCTGAATGCTAAAAACGGTAGTTCCAAGCACGCTTCAGTAAGTTCCTCATGCAAGTGCCACACACACTGTTGCAACTTTCAAACGAAGGCTTCAAGTTTTCAACAAGTTTCAGAGGTGTTTCACGAGAGCTCTATTGACAGTAACTTGCAACACATCATGTATCTTATGATTTTATGGTACATCCTAAAATCGATATGATTCATTGAACAATACCAGGGAGATAATTGATCTTATAAAAAACCGTTCTGCATCATATAATTTGATACTTATAGCCCAACAGGGTGTATAGTCTGACAAATTAAAAGGTTAACTTGAATTTGAACAAGTTATACACCCCTTTTAAAGTGGTTTACAAGTTAATCTTTGTATAACCGGCTACTACAACTCTACAATTCAATCCGAATACTCATATAACCCTTTAAAATCCTTTACAACTTTTATGCTACAAACAACCCTCTCTTCAAGTGAACTCTTTGGACAAACGTTTCATTTCTTTTGTCCTTATCGACTTACCAACATCTCCAACGACATCTGAGTCTATCATCCTCAAAAATGACATGTAGCATCTCTGGAGACTTCAACAACTCAGGTAACTGACTTTCTTCATAAAAGGGGCTTTTATTTTGTTTTTGTTATATGGTATTTCTCTTTTCTTAAGATTTCTTGAACCTTCTCTATGTTCTGTTTTGTTTTCAATTTTTCCTTCGAGGAATTTTTTCTTTCTTTGTTTTGTAGGATTTTTATCTATGTTATCCGGACTCTCCATTTTAGGGAGAAGTGCCCGTGTCTACACGATAGGACATGAGTATGGATATGGAATCCGTATCCGATTTCTATGGTGACAATCGGATCCTTCATGGTGACAATCAGAAGACTGGTAGTGAAGTAGATAGTTTATTTTAATATGGTAGACTGGTGGTAAAGTTATGAAACCTTACAAATTTAATTACATTATATCTTTTTATGAACCAATACAAATTTAATTATAAGCTTAAATATATGAAACCATGCAAACTTAATTACAACTGTCTTTTTATGAAATCGTGCAAATTTAATTAGAGACTATATCTTTTTATGAAACCGTGCAAATTTAATTACATGTCTTTTATGAAGCCATGCAAATTTAATTACATAATGTCTTTTTATGAAATCATGTTCAAATATATTTATTTTAATAGTCATATCTCCGTACCCGTATCCAAAATTTGGATCATTTTTAGTTGGGTCCGTGTGTCCTTCAAATATGAGTTTGAAGGGCCAGACTCTTGAATATGTACCAATATCCGACACCCGTACCCGAGTCCAGTTAACATAGGTTTAAGTTGCAAGATTGTGTAGAAACTCGAATGTAAAACAAAACATGAATAATACCATGATTTAATGCTAATTTATATTTTTTGCTCTTAATTATGGACTTTATGATAAATTTGCCACTTGATGTATGAAAAATGCTCCTTATTATTGAGGTGTTAAATTAAACCATATATGTAAAGTTATATTATTCCTAGCAATTTTATTATAGGATAATGTCTCTTTATGATACAGTATATGGTACGAAACACGAAGATACAATAAGATACACAAGATGGTAATCAAGCACTATCTCGATTTGACAACCAAGTTAACTAGTGTTAAGGCACAAGGCCAACTATCTACGAGTATATATACTTCCTAGATTCATATTTATTGATCTAAACATAGCCTAGTTGTTTAAAGTAGAATTTGGGAGGAAAACTGTTCTCACGAGGAAGAGGAAGATCAAGAGATGGGAATATTAATAATTGTTCTCTTTCAACATAGGACAACAAGAAGAGAAAGGGAAGAGTACAAGTAAGGATACCATGTTAATGACATGAGATATCTAGCCCTATATAAAATGACTGACCAGAATAAATCATCAATATCTAACTGCAAAAGTTTCCATTCATGTATTATACTAAGGTCTAAGGGAAAAGACAGCTTTCTAGAACATAGTCAATTTCCACACATCCCAACTTGATCTACTTCAATAATAGTAAAATCTAACATTCATCCTTTTTATGTAAGAACTCCTGAAAATCATATTCCTTCAATGCCACATAATAAAAAAGAAGTCCACTTCTAAATATTATTACACTTTAGATTTGTTGTCATATACACATAACCCCTGTATCCATCTTGTAAAACCTCGATCATTGTAATTATATTCATCTCTATTTAGTATTTACCAACAAATAGTCATAAAGAACCTGACTCTATAACCACCTACTCATGCGCTTTTCTAGAGAACACACCATCTTGCTTAATTCCTCGAAACATTGCACAGCTTACCGTCCAACTTGCTTGCTTTAGTAAGAACAAATCCTGGACTTTTAATCCTTCTTCTAAGGCAGATCATGAAAGATATTCATCTCACGAATGGCTTCATAGTCCAAAGGTTATCTCGTGGAATCTCTAAAATTCTGGTAATCGTCATCTCTCCTCCATATCAAGACTTGCTTTCCTGGGAGCCAGAGACAGAAAGTCGGTATTTTCAATTGATTTCTCAAACCAGCAAAAATCATAATATAGTGTAGAGGGAAAAATATATTGTTCCACTTGACTTCCTAAAAAATGTTCAGAGATTTATATAGCTTGTAATCATCCGTAGATGTTTTCCTTATCATTAATCTGTACAACCCAAAGTTGACTTATACTATTTTCAGGTCTTGTATGATCGTGGGTGTGCTCCATAATTGCAGCTCAAAATATGATGCAGTAGGTGGGACCATTCAACAGTTTGGCCCAATGCTCTTTACTCAAAGATGTCCCGGCCAGCTCAAAACAAGTTCGTAAAGGGTTTCCGAAGAGAGTCGACACGTTACTAACAGTTTATTAAATATCATCTCTAAAATCCTGCAAGTTATGACGAGAACCATCTAGTTCATAGTTATTAAAAGTGACCCTAGGCATGCGCTTAGGCGAGCAAAGGGAGGTTGTGCCTCTCTTCAGCCAGACTTGTGCTTATTCATGAGGCAATGAGGCAAAAACAGCTAAAGCCAAAAAGCGGTACAGTCCAAAACGATTGGATTAGAAGCATCCAGTAGCATAGCCGACCCTCCCTATCTAGGGTTCAAGGGCCATTGAAGCTTCCTTGTCTTGTTGCAAACAAGTGTGCTGGAGCAAAGAAGCACATTGCAGCATCAAGGTCAAGGGACTCATTTTTTTTCTTCTTTTTCAACTGCCCACTAGATCGAAGGGCTCCCACATGTGGCCCAAATTCCCTTCTGTGTGCTTCAATTTCTCTCTTTGGGTACAAACAATAAAAACTTGGTTTAATACTTAGCTTGATTTTATTGATGGGTGGGGCTACATATATATAGGAGAGGCTAACCCCTCTCTCTACTATTCTACTAGATATGGGACTAAACACCCACTAATACTCTCAACACTCCCCCTCAAGATGGACGATAGATATCAATTATCCCCATCTTGTCACATAGTTTAGAAAGACTCGATGAATTAAGGCCCTTAGTCAGACAATCTGCAACTTGTTCTTATGAGCGAACATGATCGAGCTTTGATATCCCTTTTTCTAGCTTCTCTTTGATAAAGAACGGATCGATCTCGATTTGCTTAGTTTTGTCATGCTGGACTGGATTGTTAGTTATACTTATTGCAGCTTGACTGTCACTCAGAAGACGCAACGGTGGTCCCTGGTCCAACTCCAACTCTGTCAGCAGTGCTCTTACCCACAACAACTCTGACACTCCTAGAGCCATAGCTCTATACTCTGCTTCAGCAGTCGATCGTGCTACCACAGACTGTTTCTTGCTTCTCCATGAGATTATATTACCCCCCACAAAGACACAGTACCCTGAGGTAGACCTTATGTCGTCCATGCAGCTTGCCTAATCTGCATCGCAATACCCCTCAACACCCAGGTGTCCATTTTTATTTAACCATAGCCCTCTTCCAGAAGTCCCCTTCAGATATCTCAGGATACGAAAAATGCATCCATGTGACCCTTCCTTGGATCATGCATGTAGCAACTCACTATACTCACAGCATATGAGATATCAAGGCGAGTGTGGTCTAGATAAATCAATCAGCCTACAAGTCTCTGATATCTCTCAGGATCAACAAGCCTCTGCACCTAACTTATCTTTCAGATCGATTGGAGTGACTGTCGATCGACATCCCAGCATACCAGTCTCTGTGAGCAGGTCTAGTACATACTTTCTCTGAGAGAGGACGATCCCATCTCTTCCTTGAGCTACTTTAATCCAGAAAACATACCTCATCATTCCCAAGTCCTTTACTTCAAACTCCTTGGCGAGTTTTGACTTCAGCTAGGTGATCTCCTCCTTATTATCACTTGTGGTCACTATATCATCCACATATACTGCAAGTATGGTGATGTGGCATCTTGCATGCTGGAAAAAAATTGTGTGATCTGCATTGGTCTAGCGGTACCCCATGCATGTGACAGCCTTCCTGAATCTATCAAACCAGGCTTGAGGAGATTGCTTGAGCCCATACAGTGATTTCTTTAGCTTGCACAACTTTTCCATCGACCGCTTCGTGCGAAACCCCGGGGGGCTCTTCATGTATACTTCCTATTGTAGGTCCCCATGAAGAAAAACATTTTTCACATCCAATTGATACAACTGCCACCCATGGTTTGCTGCAAGGTAGACCAGGGTTCTCACCGTGCTCATTTTTGCCACTGGAGCAAATATCTCATCATAGTCGATGCCATAGGATTGAGTGAATCCCTTTGCAACCAACCTTGCCTTGTACCTCTCCATCTTTCCTTCTGGCGTCACCTTTATTGTGAAGACCCATTTGCATCCAACTGCTCTCTTTCCTTTAGGTAACGGAACAAGTTCCTATGTCCCATTTCTTTCGAGTGCCCCAAGTTCCTCCAACATTGCAGCTCTCCACTTTGGATCTTCCTTCGCTTTCTGCCAACACTTAGGCAAAGAGGTAAGTGTCTACGATACAATGAATGCTCGATAGGTAGGGGATATATTAGAGTAAGATAAGAAATTGGCAATGTCATGTTCATAACCATAACGATTATGGGCTTTTTCCGTATTACTGCAAGAAGATCTCCTTAAGGGAATATGAGAAAGTGGTGAAGAGATCATACCATCCGAATCAGAGGGATCCGCATCCGAATCAGAGGGACAGGGTTAGGCGAGGGATATGGCATAGTAGGGGCAACAGGCACAGTAGTAGACTACTGCTTTCTCCTTCTGTAGACTTAGAGCTTTGTAGATTGTTTTGTAGTCTGTTCCTCTCCCTGCACTGGAGCATCACTTTCTTCCTCCTGATTGTCACCACTTTCTTCCTTCTGATTATGTGCATCATTATCGCTTTCCTCACCCTCGCTATCTCCCCCTTGTTCCCGTGGACCAGCTTTCATCATTGGACATGGAACTGACCCGACAATCGCGCTTGGGCCCATCTCTCCCTTACTCCTAACACCTCCTGTGTTAGGTGTGTCACCAAATACGGAGCCTTCACCTGAACCATTGTGGTAGTATGGTTCCATCTCTCTGATCCATGCTTACAAAGAACCTTCGCTCCACCGGACTCCAACAAGAGTATCCCTTCTGAGTCCCTGAGTAGCCAGCAAATATGCACTTCACTGCCCGAGGGTCCAACTTTTCCACCGCAGGTCTGTTATCTTTTACAAAACATACAGATCCAAATACCTTTGGGGGAATAATGTACTTATTTTCTCCTGTAAGCATCTCAAACGGTGTCTTCTATCCTAACACCTGAGAGGGGATCCTGTTGATGAGATATGCAGCGTCAACATGGCATGCCCCCACAAGTGTTTAGGAACATTCATGGCAAACATCATTGACCGTGCTACTTCCAACAGGTTATGTTCTTCCGCTCTGCCATGCCATTTTGTGATGGTGTATAGGCACACGAAGTCTGATGTTATATCTAATGGACTGATAAGTACACTTCAATAGCCTTGTTGGTGTATTTTGTCCCATTGTCAGATCTCAAAATGTTCACTTTAGCACTGTACTGTGTTGTAACCCTGCGATAAAAATCTTGAAAGCATGCAAAGACATCACTCTTACTCTCCATTATGTATACCCATATAACACGAGTGTAGCAGTCAATAAAGGTGACAAACCATTTAAAATCATTAACTCCAGTTGTAGGATAAGGTTCCCACACATCAGAGTGTATCATATCAAAAGCAGCTAAACTTCAATTTCTAGAACTCACATAAGAGCTTCTGGTATGTTTTTCCAAGCTCACAACCATCACAAACCAACTTTTGTTTATTAATCTTTTGATACATAGATGGATACATCTGAATCAGTAGACTGAATTAAGAGTGTCCCATGCGCTGATGTTGAAGTAATAATTCTGCTTCCATTGTTCTTTGCGGCTCCTCCAGTTGTGCTTCTTCCACCAGTGATGCTAGTGCTGCGTCCAGTACACCCATGTCCAAGTACCATAGCCCCTTATGCCAAGTGCCAGTCCCCAACCGTCTTTCTGTTCCCTTCTCCTGAAAAATTACCTTAGGAATGTCAAAGGAAACAACACAATTAAGTTAAAAAATAACGGCACTAATGGACAGTAGATTAACGAAAAAATATGGAGCATGCAAGACAGCAATAAGGATTATGGATGGGGTGCATTCAACTGTGCCTTTACCCATAATGGATCTAGCCATACCATCAACAATCTGAATGCTTTCAGGCGTCATCAGGTAAGTGTAATCTTGGAACTCATCATGAGCACCCGTGACATGGCGGGATACCCCAGAGTCAATTATCCAACCTGGTCTGCGGATAGATGTCAGGGCATGAGCAGGTATACCTGTGCTTGTTTGGACATAGTGGGTGATGTTACCCTCAGAGGTGGTTGGAGTTGATGCCCCAGAGGTGTTGGCTCGACTGTCCCTGGTTCCAAGCTTCATATCTCTAGCATTTCTCTCTCACTAGGGGACATATCGGGTGACTGGCTCTCACTTCCCTCTTCTGTCAGGTTTGCCTTGTGTCCTTCGGAATAATTACTTCTGCCACCAGCATAGCCTCCTATGTCATCCCTACGCCTCCACGGCTGCGTCCGCGACCGCTGGACTGGCCTCTCAGGGATTTCGTACAGAATCTGATGAAGTGTCCAGGGTCTCCACAGTTGTAGCACCCTCTCCCTCCGGAAGGGTTTGAATTAAAAGCTGCTAGAGCTGATTTTTTTCCTAGAGAGCTAATGGTGCTAAGCATCAGCTTCAGTCATGCCTCTTCTTGTGCTATAGCAGCTATGGTCTCCTCCAGTGATGGCAGCCTGGGTCGAGCAAGTAGAATATTCCTTCTCTGCTCGAATGCTGGGTTGAGACCCTTCAGGAACTTCATCATCCTCTGTCGTGAAATATACTCCATGAACTTCTTATAATGTTTCACAAATGCCGGTTCCACTTGCTCATCTGTCACGCCAATGGGATCATAGTGGTCGAGATCTGACCAACACTTCTTCAGCAGGGCCGCATACTCAGAGATGGTGTGATCTTCTTGGACCACCTTATCAAGTTCATTTTATAGTTGAAAAATCCTCATATGGTTGCCCGACCCTGAGTACATATCTCTCAGCGACATCCAAATGTCACCAGCACCCTTTATTGCTTTCACGTTGCCCGACACTTGGTCGATCAATGAGGCTGTCAACCATCCAGCAACAATATTATTGACAATCTCCCATACAGCAAATTTCTGTGAGGAGTGATCTTCAAGTGCCTTGGTTTGGCCATTCACATAACCCACCAAGCCTCTTGCCTTCAGAGTCTGCATCGCCTGACGCGACCACTTCAAGTAGTTGGAAGTACCCTCCAACTTTATCTCCAATTTCTCCAACTTCTTCATTTTGTATGGTGAATGATCCACATCTGCGTGAGCAGCACGGGAGCTAGTCTCGGTCAGCCTCTTAGAGAAGAGATCGTCCACCAAAGCCTTCATCTCTTGGGTCATCATCTTGCCGTAGATCGTCTCCATCGTCTTCTTCTTGTCCTCTTCCATCAGCAAGATCAGCAAGACGGTGGCAGATCTAGATTGTCTCCACCTTTGATCGCCGTCTTCTCCACGTCTACTGTCCTCCTTCAGCGGCAGCGGTGTCCCTGAGAGTCGATGCTTACGTCCCGTGCACGACTTCGACCCGAGGTCGCATGGCCTGACGAGAAGGAGAAACCGACAGTTGTAGTCGAGATCAGGAGTTCACACAAGAGTTCCCTCACTGATATTTCTTGATCCAACAAGCAACAATATAATTAATATCCCGATTACAACTTACTGTTACAAAACAATAATCAGAAAATTAAATTTTTTGGTCTTCCGTGCAAAATCGCAGTTGCATATGGACAGAAACGAGTTACAACTTGCAGGAGAGAAGACGAAGAAGAAGATCGTCGGGGTCGGGGGTCGTCGGGATCGCAGCGGCAACAGCAGCAGTCGCGACAACAGCAGTAACGACAGCAGCCGCGACAGCAGCAGCAGCAGTGGCGGCGGGGCAGGCCGGCGACGTGCAACCAGGCGGTCGCCGGGGCCGGCGGGGGCTGTTGACGGCGGGGAAGGCCGGTGGCTCTGCGGCGTGTGGCCAAGTGGTCGCCGGGGCCGCGGGGAAAAAAGGGAGGGGGGCGGCTGTGAGAGGGTTAGGGTTAGGGTTTGGAGATGGGTGGAAGGATTTGGCTTTGATACCAAATAAAAATTTGGTTTAATACTTGATTTTATTGATGGGTGGGGATACATATATACCCCTCTCTCTACTATTCTACTAGATGTGGGAACACCCACTAATACTCTCAACACAAACGAAAGAGTAGGTACTCTCGTTTGTAGTCTGTACTTTATCAAGTTCCTTTGAATGTTGAGAATAGGTGTATTACCTGAATATTTATAATTAAGATGAATGATATCTATTTTTATTCATATGTTACATGTTTTTATTGTGTTTACAATTATGTATTTTTACTTTTGTAGCAACGCAATTGTCTTTATAATCTAAGCCTCAAGCTTATTACACCATCCTGTCTCTTCCCGGACTTGCCCGGTCTAAATCTCTACATGCTCGATTTTTTGTGTCTGATGTATTCTTCCTCAATCAGCCGCATGGGCAATCTCTATAACACGCTCTTTATGAGAATATTCTCTCCCAACTAAGCAGGATTACATGCACAACTCCACAAGTAAACCATTGTCAATTTCACGTTGAAGGAAATATGGCCAAGAGATCATGAAAACTTTGCACTTTCCAACTATGAACCATAGTTAAAACTGCAACAATAATGACTGACCATATGAGTTGGAAACATACTAGAGTCTCATTGATAGCCTTGTTGACAAGATCCTTCAAAATAGAGTGAACCTGGAAGCATAACAAAAGTATAAGATTGCTACTGATTGAACGCAAAAACTAATTTCAGTCAAGCCCAACTCAAGAATTGAAATCCAAAATCAAGTTCCAATGAATAAAGTAATAAACATCTAAATAGAAATTAGACCTGACAAGGAAAAGATTCTTGGTACCTACCATATCATGCGTGCATCTGACCGCAAGAATAAAATTTAGAGAAGTTTTACTCATTAGATTATTTTTCAGCAAATGAGGCCTCCTAGAATATATACAATTGAATATAGATTATCACTAAACTAAATTTTGCAAACCAAAGTATGGTTGACGCTCGGATTGGACTACCAAAACTACCTGGGCTTACCTACCAATGGATAAGGCTTAAAGATGTTTACTCCAGTCTTGTGATTAATTCCAATTCCTCCTAGTATCAGGTTGACAACCTTTATGGAACAGGCCTGATGATTCATAACAAATTGTTCCTTGCAAAACATATACACCCAAATACCAGCCATTGCAAATATATTTCCAGACTTATGCACAAAAGGAACCACATAAATCTCTTATGTTTTCCAATCCAGAAGACCACTTCTCACCACACCCTAGCTGTTACTCATTGCTATGTTACCCGGACTCTCCACTTTAGGGAGAAGTACCCGTGTCCACCCGATAGGACATTGATATGGATATGGAATTCGTATCCGATCCTCCATGGTGACAATCGAATCCTTCATGGTGACAATCAGAAGACTGGTAGTGAAGTAGATAGTTTATTTTAATGTGGTAGTGAAGTAGATAGTTTATTTTAATATGGTAGACTGGTAGTAAAGTTATGAAACCTTACAAATTTAATTATATGATGTCTTTTTATGAAACAATGCAAATTTAATTATAAGCTTAAATATATGAAACCATGCAAACTTAATTACAACTGTGCCTTTTTATAAAATAATACAAATTTAATTAGAAAGTATGTCTTTCTATGAAATCGTGCAAATTTAATTACATGTCATGTCTTTCTATGAAACCGTGCAAATTTAATTACATGTCTTTTATAAAGCCATGCAAATTTAATTACATGATGTATTTTTTTATGAAATCATGTTCAAATATATTTATTTTAATAGTCATATCTCCGTACCCATATCCAAAATTTAGATTTTAAGCCGAATTCGTGTGTCCTTCAAATATGAGTTTAAAGGACCCGACACTTGGATATGTACCTATACCCGACACCCGCATCCGAGTCCAGGTAACATAGACTCATTGTACACAGCCCTCCTCCTTGATCTACCTCTATTTCTTCTATTATTTTGCCTGCTTAGAATTTATTCATTCTCCAACCCAAGGATAAAATTACTCCGTTTCAATACCTGTTTGATCCGGGACATGGGAATGCATGATCATATTACTAACAGATTAATGACAATACTCGGTGCAAGCTTATTCCACCCACTCCCACCCTCACCACCACCAAAAAAATGATGTTAATAATTCAAAGATATAAAAGAACTATATATATATATATATATATATATATATATATATATATATATACACACATTGAAGGCTACAAGTGGTCGGCTGCTCACATGTAATAGATTACTGAAATTTGGGGTCACGATCGAACAGCCTGGATGTGTCCTTTGTTACGGGGCTGATGAAGATGGATCCTATTTGTTTTTCAGGTGTAATTTCAGTAGGTACGTATGGAAGGAGCAAAGGAAAAAGCTCGGGTTGCACGCTGCGAGAGAGACAAATTTAATAGATTAGAGACGATGCAGGAGTTACAATGTGAAAGGAATAGAGGAGGGGCGTGATTCAGAGAGGCAAGGATTCGGCTGACATATGCTGTGTGGCACATCTAGAGATAGCGAAATCTACGCATTTTTGATGGCATTAGTAATTCGGAGAGAGGGATTGTATTCAAAATAGAGGATGTAAATTTCCTAAATTAGGAAATGTATAGGTATTCAGGTACTCCTCGATAGGCCGACTTTTTGTACGCTTTTACCGCGTTGCGGTAGTTTGTTCCTAAATGGAATCTATAATTTTACCTTTTCAAATATATATATATATATATATATATATATATATATATATATATATATATATAAGATTTGGCCCAAGTGGTCAACACTTGCGGTCATAATAACTGCCCAAAAAACCAATCAAAGGTTTGATTCCTCCAGAGGTTTGATTCCTCCCGGGTGCAATATTTACAATATATATATATATATATATATATATATATATATATATATATATATATATATCGAAGAAGGTAAATTTTATGGATAACACACTAGGATTACAACTATGGTCCAGCCCAAATTATAAATAGGTCATCTGGGATCTAGGATATCTATCTCAGCATCTATATTTTTTTGTACAGCAAAAATACTAAGGGAAAGACTCTCAAAGATGCGCCAATTTCGCTCCCTCCACACATGTCAAACTACCGTCCCAAAAATAAGTCTAAGATGGCAGTATCATCTCGCTCTGTTGCCTTTATGAGCATTAACTTCATTCATAACAGAAGAAATGTCTCTTCTTTGTGTGGTGGGAAGCCCAAATTTAGAACTCTGGGAGCTCCAAATATTCCAACAAAATTACAAGCGAAAAAACAGATGATCCCTAGACTCATCGTCATTTTCGCATAAGCAATACTTCTCATCCTTACAGGATCCCAAACATGGTAAGGCTGCCTCGGGTAAAGAGTATGTTCCTAATCATTTTGTAGAGGCACATAAAAATCTTGACCGCTATCCCTTTCGTCCACACTATCCGCCCAATCAACCTCCTCATGATATGTCCTAATCTAGTTCACTGTCGTTCGGAACTTGAAGGTGTATCTCTCCATATCTTCCCAAACCCAGTAGTCCTCTGTCCCATGCCCATAAATATCCACCGTGCGGATGTCTTCGCGTAAGCAGCCTCGATTAAACGGCCCTGCAACTTCCACTCTGTAACCTCATCTTTTCCCAAATTTGATTTAGTATAATTAATAGATAAATTATCTAAATTAGGATTTATTTAATATAAACGATGACATCATCGCATATGCCATGATGACATCATCGCTTGCAGCATGATGATGTCATCACCTTTCCACACTCTTCTATGGACACCTCGCCATAACACCTCACCCTCTCTACAAACTTCCACACCCTCCCTCTCACATGATTCCCCTTCTCAACTCTATAAAAAGGACCCCCCTTACCCTCTTCCCTTACACCATCCCACTCTCCTCTCAACCCTATTAGCAAAGGATTAGGGACTCTCTACAAAGGTACCCTTCAACTTAAATATTTCTTTTATTTATTATATATATATGTGTGTGTGTGTGTGTGTACAGGGCCGGCCCTGGCCCAGGGCGGACAGGGCGACCGCCCAGGGCCCCATGGGCCAGGAGGGCCCAAAAATTTTTGTTGTTTAAATATATAAATAGTTTTGTACCCAAAATATAACTAGTATTTATTATAGGCCCTTCTTATCACAAAGTAATTGTAGTGTAGTGGTTATATATTAAACTTACACACGAGGTTTCTAGTTCAAATCTTGGTGGAGGCATATTTTTTTTCGTTTTATTTTTTTACATTATGTATGGAGCCTCATTTTGAAAGTTCATCTCGGGCTCCCATGAGCTCAGGGCCGACCCTGTGTGTGTAAGGGGGAGGAGCTGCAGCAGGGAGCAACATCACCTACAGGAGCACCAGCAGCAGCTACAGAGTAGCATCTGCAACGACAACAAACCCCCTTATATATATATATATATATATATATATATATATATATATATAATCACTAATTTATGTATACTCAATATATATCTATATATGTATAGTATACATATATATATACCTATTTACCTTGTAATTACTTATATATCTATATGCATATTTATTTTTACCTATATGTAAATATGCATATATCTATATACATGTATATAGTATAGTATCTACACGGGCATTTGGTATCTTAGTATCCTAAGATAATTGGTATGGGGTATCCTAGATATAAATGATAATAAGTTATATTATAGGTATGACCTAGTCTAGTCACACCTATAACTAGGATTGGCATAGAATTGACCTAGGAACCCATTTAACCCAATGTATTCAATTTATTTCACCTATTGATATGGATTATTCATGATATAGGTTGTTTTGGCTCTGTCATAGACTCTGACTTATTTCACCAGCATCGGACTATAGACGAGTACAGTCTCTGATGATTTTCTTTACTGATGATTCATATATTACATGTAGTAGTAATGTTGTACTTGAATCCTGAAACAATAGTACACGGATTAGTAAATCTTGTTATTTATGTTTTAGACCTTGATCTTGTGTAACACTCCAATAATACTTTATGATTCATATATACTAGTCGGGGCGGAGAAATGCTAGTTGATATGTGATCATACCCTTAAATCTTGTGCAAGTATAATTCCTGTGGAAAGTTAATCTTACACCTCACGTGTGGTTAGCCAGACTCCCATTGTGCTTATCCCAAGCCGATCACATAATCAAACTAGTATTTCAAAACACTTAATAGTTACAGGATTTCTTGTCTTACTCTTTATCTGTTGATACAAGTCATTATTCATGTTATTCATTTTTTCTGTTCATTTCTTACCATGCTTTGATTTCAGTTTATTTTATCCATCATATTTACTATTAATGTTTATAGTCCTTATCATATATTAAAACTGTTGTTAGAGTTATAGTCGTTCCAATCCTAACTGGATAATATTTCAGGCGACGACTATGAGGACTTTTGCCCAACCTATTATGGAATGCAGGAGGATAGTTTAGCAGAGCTTAATCCTACCCTTCAAGAGGATCAGGGAGTAACTGCAGCAGAGACCCAATCGTGATATGTTGCTTAGCACATAGGCTATAGTTTTGTCCGGAATTATTTTCGGACACCTTTGTTATAGTTGTACGTTTGGGTGAATTTGAACTTTGAGACTTTATATTGTAACTTATATATTACATCTTGCTTCTATCTACCTTGGTTTTGTGATTGAGTATGATATTTATTTCACCAATTACTTTCCCTTTTTGGAGGTGATTTGAGATAATTATACTACAAGAGTTGCTGGATATTATAGTGATATTGCTAAACAACGTTACCGTCGACGCTGCGGCTTTGGTTGGGCATGCCCACGCACTTGTACCCAAATCTCCAGATGCGTGTCGTGACATATTTCTATGGTGGCCCATGCAGGTCAGACTTCGCAACTAGTGCGATATCGTAGTAGTACTTAGGATTAGAGTACTATTACGAGCCTGCAATAGGATATGAGATATTAGGAATAGAAAATACTCAATCACAATAAGGAATTCCAACCATGAATTAAATTTACTGATTTTGATCACTCTAAATGATTTGATATCTTCCATAATTCTTGTCCTTCTCGAATAATACCCTATCTTGTGCCTTAATAATGTCTCCTTATTGTTTTCATCATATTACATAATGGCACCTCTGACATATTCCAGAAGGGCATGCGAGACCAGAGCACCTGGTTGTTTAGGAGCAGTTGCGGAGGCCGCTCCAGATACATCTGAATATCTTCCTACTACTCCTTTCCTTCCAGTCCAAGGAGGCGTACCACCGAACAATGGAGGCATGCCCACTGAATGACACATTTATATGATCTCTTCAGAAGCATGATGGAGATACAGCGGACTCAGACCGAGGCCCGGGGGAAGAAACAAAAATGATGCAAGAAAGCATCAAGAGTTCCCATCGTATGGCTTTGGCATATATGGAGAAGGTAGCATCTCAGCAACAACAGCCTACTCAACCATAGATAGGCAACATCGGGGACTTCAAGAAGATAGACCCTCGGGAGTTCAAGTGGATCGAGGGCACCATATATGCTGATGAGTGGCTCGAGGATATCGAGCGAATTATGCGGGTTACCTGGATTTTCAGGAGCTGAAGATCGAGGTTGTATGCTTGCAGCTTCACAATATCGTCCGTACTTGGTTCAGAAATGAGTCCAGGCTTGCTGACCCAGACCTATCTGGGACCAGTTCAAGGACCTTTTCAAAAAAAAATTATTTCCCGTAGTAGCCAAGGGCGTTCTAGAGAAACAATTCCAGAACTTAGAGTAGGGCAGTCTCTCAGTAGATGAATACGCCACGGAGTTCGGTAGGCTGAGCCGATTCGTAGAATCTATAGTGAGAGATCCGGAGGACCGAGCTCGCAGGTTCCGGCAGGGCTAAGCCCAGAAAATTTGAGTCCTTATTCCCTCTAGTATTACGCCTTTTGCTGGGATTGTAGCAGAAGCCCATAGAATCGAGATGGACTTGAGCTTTAAGCCCAAGCAGGACTGGGATGCATTCCAATGAGGCAGTAGCGCGAGACCGGCAAAACGTTCCCAATTCTAGTAGAGAACTTTCCAACATCAGCAGCAGCATTATCCTTAAGCTAGAATTTTGGTTCAGCAGCAGCCTCAGAGACAGATTCAACAGGCCCCTCTTTGCTATTTTTAAGAAACCAAGACATCTAGAAAATATGCAGGAAGAGGCTGGGAGTCTGTCTATACTGTGGTTCTGTGGGACATCAAGTGAAGGATTGTCATATATCTTCTCAAGGTGCAACTATTCAGAAGGGACCAGCTAGGCCACATGTGGCACAACAGCAGAGGGGACCTCCACTCCCAACACAGCAACAGCAATTTGCCCAGCACCAGCAGAGGGGAGCTCTTCAGCGGGGCAGAGCTTTCGCTATGACCATCGAGGAGACCGAGCCTACTAGTGATGTTAGAGCAAGTTCCATTCTTCTCGATTCTATTCCTGTTGTAGCTTTGTTTGATTCTGGTGCATCTCATAGTTTCATATGTGTCCTTCGTGCTTAAGCATAATTTAGTAGCTGAACACTTGAGTAGGAATTGCAAGATCACGACTGAGGGAGGCATTATCCTAGTCAGTGATACTTGCAAGGGGTGTCGCATTACCTTGGGAGGTTGTGTTCTGTCTGCTAGCTTACTCATAATGCCACTTTCGAATTTTGACATTGTCCTCGGGATGGATTGGTTGATTATACATTATGCTAGCACTGACTGTCATGGAGGCTGTGTGCTGTTTCGACTTCCAGGAGAGCCGGAGTTCGAGTTTGCTAGTAAAAACAAGAAGCAGGATAATGGAATTTTGTGTATGGAATTCTGTGTAGATCTATGATGGAGGAGAAAGAGCAAACTCATCTTATTATTGTTTAGTTCTTAGATGTATTTTTCGAGGAGTTGTCAGATTTGTCGCCAGATAGAGATATTGAGTTCTTTATTGATCTAGTACCGGAAGCAGAGCCAATATCGTGACATGTTTACAGGATCAACAACAATGAGCTGGCGGACCTGAAGAAGCAGATTAATGAATTGGAGGACAAGGAATTCATCAGATTGAGTTCGTCGCCCTGTGGAGCCCCGGTACTTTTTGTGCCAAAAAAAGATGGGTCGGTGCAAATGTACATCGATTACAGGGCCCTGAACAACCTCAAAATCAAGAACAAATCTCCGCTACCGAGAATAGATGATCTCTTCGATTAGTTAAGCAGCGTAAAAATATTTTAAAAGATTCACTTGAGGTCCGGATATCATCAGGTGAAGGTAAAAAATGAGGATATTCTGAAGACTGCATTTAGAGCTCGATACGGCCAGTATGAGTTCTTGGTAATGCCGTTTGGGTTGACTAATGTCCCGACAGTTTTCATGAACTTGATGAACAAGGTATTCCATCAGTACCTGGACAGGTTCGTGGTGGTGTTCATATATGATATTCTTATATATTCAAAAATGTCAGAGGAGCACGAGGAGCATTTGAGGATAGTGTTGGAGACTCTCAGAAATAAAAAGCTCTATGAAAAACTCTCCTAATGTGAGTTTTTCTTGAACAAGGTAGTATTTCTCGGACACGTGGTGATTGGAGATGGAATATCAGTTGATCCGAAGAAGATTGTTGCCGTGGAGCCTTGGGCTACTCCGAGCTCGATTGCAGAAATCAGAAGCTTCTTAGGTTTGGCCGGATATTACAGAAAGTTCATGTTGAGTTATGTGTTAAGTTGAGTTTAGTCCTACATCGGGTAGACTAATAGGGCGAGGGGTTAGCCTCTCATATATAATGTACTCCCCTCTCCTCTTAATGAATCAATCTATCATTCCCATTCTACATGGTATCAGAGCTATAACCCATCCACCTCTCTCTCCCCCCCTCCCAAAAAAAAAACTCTACCCCAAAACCTAGCCGCCAACCCCAACCCCCTTCAGCCCCCCCCCTCCGTCTCCTGCCACCCCTCCTGCCCGCTTCCCTGGCGCCCCCTGCCTCCCTGCCGCCAGCCCCCCCTTTTCCCAGCCACTGGCCCTAACCCTCAACCGCCGCCCCTCCTTCCTGTCTGAACCATAATTTCCAAAACAAAAAAAAGGGTCGTATATCGAAACCAGAGGGTAGATAATAATTTGTTTGCACAACCTCTGTTCCTAGATTACGATTTCAGGAGCATATATCGAAGCCAGAGGGTAGACAATAATTTATTTACATAACCTCTATTCCTAGATTACGGCTCCAAGAGTTAACAAAGAGTAGACAAGTTGCTTGTTTATGTAGATCTTTGTTTCCGTCCTACCCCGATATCCACATCAGGATCTACACAGAGAATGACCTGGGTTACCTCTGTGTCCTGGCTTGTGTGATCCCCATACGATCTCTACTTTCCATGCGTGTACCGGTTCTGGCCACGTTGATAGCGCATCGGTAAAGTTGATGTGATTATTGGAGTTGAAAAGATCCAGCGACAGTCGAATCAAGTGCATGATGACTAACATTGATGTAACTAGCAGTGATACTACTACCGGTGTCGGGAACGCATAGGCGGGACCAACGGGCACTGGCACGATGATTTTTTCGATTCTACTCATCGAACGGCAGTTGAACGAACCAGATGGCTACTCAACATGGCGGAAGAAGGTTGAAAAAGTACTTTGGAGAATGCGGTTGTCCAAGCATCAGACTGACAACCCTCCAGAGACGAATGATCTCACATTTGAGCAGTGGAAGACAGATGATAGTCGACTGTTTACACAGTTGATGAACTCAATGGAACCATCTGTGGAGGACATGGTTCAGAACACGGACACGGTAAAAGAGTTATGGGAGGTCCTATCAACGGCTTTTGATGGAAAATACGACTTATCTCGTATCTACGACTCGGTCGTCGGCATCTACCGGGCGCAACAGGGCGACAAGTCTCATAAGGATCACTTCCGGGCCTTTAAGGCTATGGTCGATGAAGTTAACCGTGTATTACATCTGACAATAGATATCAATGAAGCAAGGGCTCAACGGGAGCAATTTCATGTCATAGCATATCTTGCCTCTCTCCGTCCTGATGCAGACTCAGCTCGCTCTCAAATCATTGTTGGAGCTGAGGATCCATCTCTAATGGAAGCTCATTTTCGTGTCCTACGGGCAGCAAAGGTCGTCGAGACCTCTCCAAGTGATGCTCCCGCTGATCGATCTGCTCTGGGAGCCGCTCATATTGGATTTCGTGGTGGTCGTGGTGGACGACGTGGTGGCCGAAATATTGGCCGTGATGGTGGTCGAGGCATTGGCGGTCGTGATGGAGGTCGACAACGCACCAGCTTCAACTGTGGTCTACAAAGTCATTCCCAATGGCAGTGTACTACAACTCCTGCCGCCAATGTCACCTCAGATATTCCTGATCTTGGCAGCCGATCCGTACAAATGGCTGATAAAGCATATACAGACTTTGTTGAGTTTCAAGCTCAACGTCAAGGTGAAGCTTCTACTTCTGGGTCCACCGCAGGGTACTTAACGACATGTGTGGTACAATCGAAGCAGTGGGTCCTTGATTCTGGTGCGTCTGCTCACTTGACAGGCGACGCGGGTATGATACGAAATTATATACCGGTTAGTCGTATGTCTAATATTACATGTGCCAACGATGGTTCGCTGACATTCTGTATTACATACACCTGTAAACCCATTCAGCTTACTCTCAATTAGTCGGATTACTCATGATATGCATTGCTCGATAACATTCTTTCCTGATGGTTGTGTTTTTCAGGACTTAAAGACTGGAAAGACTATCGGTAAGGGACATATGGCTGGAAGCTTGTATCTGTTTGCCGAACCTTCCTCTATTGTCTGTGTTGGTGTGAAACTTGATCCTTTTGAGTTACACTACCGGTTAGGACTTCTTTCTGTCCAAGCACTCCAGAAAATGTACCCATCTTTAGATGCTTCATGTTTTTTTCGTTGTGCGTCCTGTAGTTTGGCTAAGCATCACCGGATTTCCTATCCGGTCAGTCAAAATAAAGTTGCTTCCGCTTCTTTCGAGTTGGTGCATTCCGATATATGGGGACCTTGTCCGGTTGAATCTGTGATGGGATTCAAGTACTTTATTACCTTTGTTGATGACTACTCGCGTGTCACTTTTTTCTATCTCATGAAAAATAGCTCCAAATTATTTAACATTTGCTGCAATTTTTATGCGAAAATTAAAACACAATTTGGTGTTCCGATTAAATATGTTCGCAGTGACAATAGTCGTGAGTTTGTTTCACATCTGTCTCGGAATAGCATCAGCCACCAAACTTTATGTCCTTACACACCACAATAGAATGGTGTAGCTGATCGCAAGAATCGTCACCTCTTAGAAATAACACGTGCTCTTATGTTCCAAGCACGTACTCCAAATAAAATTTGGTCGGATACTGTTCTCACAGCTTGTTATCTAATTAATCACATGTCGTCGTCTGTTCTCAATAGCGATACTCCCTTCTCTTGGTTATATTCCAAACGAGAGCCACTTCCTTTATCTCTCTGAATATTTGGTTGCTTGTGTTATGTTAGGGATACCCGACCAACTCTTTCCAAACTAGATCCAAAGGCTATCCAATGTATTTTTCTTGGGTATCCTAAGGATCAGAAAGGGTAACGGTATTTTTTTCAGTCTTGAAGCAGTATTTTTCTCTCGGGATGTTACCTTTGTTGAAACTGAGTTTCCTCCACTTCCATAAACTACTGATCCGGGTCCACAAGTTTACCCAGAAGAGGATTTCTTGTTGTTTATTGTTCAAACACAACAACCTCCCATAAGGATGCCCTCCCCTACTGAGCCAGTCTCCCGGTCCGATGGTCCGTACACACCGGCTCCGTCGGTACCAACATCGACGAAACGAGTTTCGCTGATAGTGTCTATAGATACAGCACCTTCATCCTCCTCTAGCTCCGCTGATTTGGTTCCGCCTGATCTGCCAGCTCGACCTCATCGTACATGTCGTAATCATCCATTGTACGTTTACAATTACAAAGGGCTTGCGAGCCACACACAATCATTGGTGGCGACTATTGATGGGATTCAGATTCCCAATTCTGCAGAGAAGGGTCTTAAACATCCCGGCTGGCGTACTTCTATAGAAGAGGAAATAAAAGCACTTCGGGAGAACCATACATAGAACTTGGTTAATTTATCTCATGGTAAGAAGGCAGTGGATTGCAAATGGGTGTTCAATATTAAGGTAAAACCGGATGGCACTCTTGATCGCCTGAAGGCTCGTGTTGTGGCAAAAGATTATTCTCAGACCTATGATAAAGATTATTTTGAGACATTCTCCCCAGTTGCTCGAATGGCCTCTGTGCGCGTCCTCTTGGCCTTAGTTGTTCGCTATGACTGGCCATTGCTACAGCTGAATATCAAGAATGTATTTTTTCATGGAGATCTTAACTAAGAAGTATATGTGGTGCAACCTCCCGGATTTGTTGTAAGGGAGGGTAAAGTGTATCATCTGCGAAAAGCCCTTTATGGTCTCAAACAATCTTCTCGTGCATGGTTTGGTCGTTTCACAAATATGGTTACTCAGTTTGGCATGTGTCAATCAAAGAAGGATCATTCAGTATTTTACCGTCAGGCACTAGCTCGGAGGATACTATTCGGTGTCTATGTAGACGATATTGCGATCACAGGAGACGACAGTCAGGGCATTGTAGAACTAAAAAAGTTTCTATGAGAACAATTTCAAACCAAGGATTTGGGATCGTTGAGCTATTTTTTGGGGGTAGAAGTCACACGGGGTAAGCGGAATATTGTAATATCTCAGAGAAAATATGTGCTTGACATCCTAAATGATACAGGAATGATGCAAGCTAAGGGAGCAACCTCGCCCATAGATCTAGGAATAAAGTTACTTTCCGACGAGGGAACACTGATGACCGGTCCAGATCAATATCGTCGAGTAGTTGAAAAATTCAACTACTTGGCCGTTATGACTCGTCCAGACATTTCCTTTGCCGTCAGTATTGCAACTAGATTCATGTCTTCACCACGACTTCCACATTGGGAGGCAGTTCTCATAATTCTGCGCTATCTAGTTCAGAATCCGGAAAAAGAAATTCGGATGGAGAATAAGGGACATATTTATGTTGAGTGCTTTACTGATGCTGACTGGGTGCCAGCCTTATGGATAGACGGTCTACATCTGGCTACTCGGTCTTTACTGGCCGAAATTTGGTATCATGGAAGAGCAAAAAGCAGAGTGCGATCGCACGATCAAGCTCGAAAGAGAAATATCAAACAATTGCTCATGGCACAGCAGATGTGCTGTATCTGCAGCATCTTCTACAGGAATTGGGAGAAGAAGTAGGATACAAAGCAGCAGATATGTGATGTGATAACCAGTCTGCTATTCATATCACTACTAATCTTGTATTTTATGAAAGGAAAAGCACATTGAAATCGACATTCACTTTGTCCGTGATGAGTATCAGAAAGGGATAATAAAGTTTCACCATGTGAAGACCGGCGATCAGATAGTTGATATATTTACAAAATCTCTTCTAAGTCCTCGGGCTCAATTTCTCTATAACAAGCTGGGCATGATTGACATATATGCTCCAGCTTGAGGGAGGGTGTTAAGTTATATATTAAGTTGAGTTTAGTCCCACATCTGGTAGACTTATAGGGAGAGGGGTTAGCCTCTCCTATATAATGTACTCCCCTCTCCTCTTAATGAATCAATCTATCATTCCCATTCTACAGTTCATGAAGAATTTCTCTCGAATTGCAAAGCCTCTAACTAGACTCACTCGAAAGGATGTAGAGTTTGTATAGACTGAAGACTGTCAAGTTGCATTTGACGAGTTGAAGAAAAGTTGACCACAACTCCTATTCTGATGTTACCATCAGGATCAGGAGGATTCGTCATCAATAGCAATGCATCTGGAAAAGGGTTTGAGATGTGTTTTAGAGCAAAACAATAAGGTGGTGGCTTATGCATCCAGACAACTACGGCACACGAGAAGAACTATCCCACCTATGACTTGGAGCTGGCAGTTGTCATCTTTACCTTGAAGCTGTGGAAACATTATCTGTACGGAAAGCGTGTGAAAATATTCACTGACCACAAGAGGTTGAAGTACGTTTTCACACAAAAGGAACTGAAAGAGACATCGCAGATGGCTAGAGCTTATGAAGGACTTTGATATTGCCTTGAAGTATCATCCAGGAAAGACCAACGTAGTTGCAGATGCCTTGAGCAGGTAACCAGTAGCTATGTGTCTGGCGATGGACCGTCACTTATTAGCAGACTTGGAAAAGTTTAGTATTGAAATAATAATTCCTGGAGTTGAAATACAGATGATGGGTATGCAGATTCAGTCTGAATTGATGAACAAGATCTGAAAAACACAATAACATGATGAGAGCCCGAGAAGCATCAGAGCTCAGGTGCAGGACAGATTGTTAGATGATTTTACCATTGCAGAGGATGGCTCGTTGAGGCACAGAGTTAGGCTATGTGTTCCTAATGGTGATTTGCGGGAAGAATTCATGCAGAAAGCTCATCGTTCTTAGTATTCTGTGCATCCGGGAGCTACCAAGATGTACAAGGATCTGAGAGATCACGTGTAGTGGTATGGTATGAAGCGAGAGGTGACACATTCTGTTTTCAGGTATTTAGTGTGCCAGCAGGTCAAGGCCGAGAGACAAAGACCAGGAGGTTTGCTTCAACCACTACCGATTTCAGAGTGAAAGTTGGAACATATCACGATGGATTTTGTTTCCGAACTTCCACGCACTCCAGGAGGGAAAGACGCGATTTGGGTCATCGTTAATTGGTTTACCAAATCGGCCCACTTCTTGTCATTCAAGGTGGGATTATCTACAAAGAAGCTCGTTGGATTATACGTAAAGCAGATCGTCAGGTTGCACGGGGTACCGGTAAGTATCATTTCCGATCGGGATAGTCGATTTACATCCCATTTCTGGAGAAGTTTGCAGGCTAGCTTGGGTACTCAACTCAAGTTTAGAACCGCATACCACCCTCAGACGGATGGACAATTTGAAAGGACTATTCAGAAACTTGAAGATATGCTTCGGGCCTGTATTTTAGACTTTGGTGGTTCATGGGAGGATCATCTTCATCTGGTAGAGTTTGCAATCAACAACAGTTATCAGGCCAGTATCGAGATGTCTCCTTTCGAGGCTCTGTACGGACGGAGGTGTCGTACCTCATTATCTTGGGATGACATAGACGAACGAGCACTTTTGGGACCAGAAATAGTAGTAGATGTTGCGGAGAAGGTAAAGCAGATTAGAGAAAGACTTCGTTTGGCTCAGGACAGACTGAAGCACTGGTCCGATAATCGCCGGAGACCGCTAGAGTTTGAGGTTGGAGAATTAGTGTTCTTATGGATTTCTCCGACACGTGGTACGATTCGTTTCAGTAGAAGCAGGAAGCTCAATTCAAGGTTTATCGGACCTTTCGGTAGTCTTGAAAAGGTCGGTGTCATAGCTTACCGACTAACCTTGCCGTCTATATTAGAGGGGGTGCATAACGTGTTCCATGTGTCCCAGTTGAGAAGATACGTGGCTGGCCCTAACCACATATTAGATTACTCAGAGATTGAAGTAGGACCAAGTCTCAGCTACCAGGAGCAGCCCATGGAGATACTAGATCACAGAGAAAAGGTGTTGGATAATTCCATTTGTTCGTGTCGCTTGGAGTCATCACTCCCCGGATGAATCTACCTGGAAGAGAGAGGATGAGATGTGTGAGCGATACACATACCTCTTTGAATTCTAAGGTATTTCTTCTTTCTTTTGTATGATCTACTTTAAATTTTAAGGACAACTTTTTTCTAAGGGAGGTAGAATTGTAACATCATCCTTTTCCAAATTTAATTAAGTGTAATTAATAGATAAATTATCTAAATTAGGATTTATTTAATATAAACGATGACATCATCGTAGATGTCACGGTGACATCATCGCTTGTATCATGATGATGTCATCAGGACATCACCTTTCAAAACTCTTCTATGGACACCTCAAAATAACACCTCACCCTCTCTACACACTTCCACACGATCCCTCTCACATTATCCCCCTTCTCAACTCTATAAAAAGGACCCCTTACCCTCTTCCCTTATACATCCCACTCCCCTCTCAACCCTATTAGCAAAGGATTAGGGACTCTCTACAAAGGTACACTTCACCTTAAACCTTTCTTTTATTTATTATATATATATATATATATATATATATATATATATATATATATATATGTGTGTGTGTGTGTATGTGTAAGGGGAAGGAGCTGCAGCACCTGCAGGAGCAGCAGAAGCACCAACAGCAGCTGCAGAGCAGCAGCAACAGCTACAAGGGCAAAAAAAACCATATATGTATCTATATTATATCTATATGTATCTATATATCGATACATATATATATGCATACTATATATATATATATATATATATATATATATATAATAGAGTCTCTGTTACTTGATAATATCAGTTCAAAATCAAAACAAAAATAATTGATCTATTAGGAGATGTTGAGTCAGAAAATAAGATCCACACTCCAGATGAAGCCTACAGTATGTCTGAGGTAATATCCAGATATAAAAGTAGATTGACGGAACCTGTTACTATATATATATATATATATATATATATATATATATATATATATATATATAGTCTCTATTACTTGATAATATCAGTTTAAAAATCAAAACAAAAATAATTGATCTATTAGGAGAGATCCAGACTCCGGATGAAGCCTACAGTATGTCTGAGGTAATATCCAGATATAAAAGTATATTGACGAAACCTGTTACTATACAGAAACTTCAGTCTGAAATAAAAATTTTAAAAGTTAAAATTAAAACTTTGAAATCTCAAGATGAAATAATTTAGAAGAGATTAGATTAAGCTGGAGCTAGCTAATGAAGCTAGAAATAGAAATGAAACCGGTTTAATAGAAACGGGGAAAACATTTTTTCTTTAATCTTTGATACAAAATATTTTTAATTTTAGAAATATCCATGTAGAACTCAGATGCATAATTTAATGCACCTAAGAATCGCTGTAACTGTTTATTATCAGTTATTTTATTAGAAAATTTTGAAACAAATTATATGCTTCTGTCAATTGGAATTATTGTGTTATTCACAATATTGTGTCCCAAAAATCTTACTTCTTACTGGAAGAGTTTCATTTTTGGGATAGAGATTACCAATCCATTTTTGATAATCAAATGTTTAAACACATTAAGTTGTTTGAAATGTTCTTCTATTGTATTACACAAGATAAGTATATCATCAATATATGATAATATAAAATTAGATTGTTGAATGAATATCTTATTCATGATATTCTGGAATTCTGAAGGAGCATGCTTTAGACCAAATGGCATTACATTTCATTCATAATGTCCGAAAGGAACACTAAAAGCAGTTTTATATCTATCATTTTCAACAATCTGAATTTGCCAATAACCTAATTTCAGGCCTGCTTGTAAGAAGTGGCATTGGCCTCCTCAGGTTCTTGAATATTAACTCCTCTTTTATTAGAGGAGTTTGATGCTTTTCCAAGAATAGTTTTCTTGGAAGATCTTTGCTCATTGGAGCCAGAGGTCATGGGTCTTGGAACCCATGGTTGTTTTCCCTTGTCCTTCATATTCATGTTCCTCTAAAAATTCACGAGTAAGGAAGTCATGAAGTAAATTGTCATTTCCTCTAATATATTCAATCAAAATCAAATATGGCCAATTTTGTTTGCCATCTACCAAATATTTGCTTGGATGCTAAATTTTTAACATCATTTTCCAAGACAATTTTAGCAGACCTACAATCGATGCGTAATAAGAATATCTTATTGAGCAAATCATCCTGGAATTTATGGATACATTTAATAAAAAATTTCTTCCTTAATAGTCTCGCACTGAAGAAGTAAAAACGATTAAACAAAAGGTAAAAATTTTACCTTGCTTACACTTAGCCAATGTTGAATGGTTCAAAATTGTTGAAACAGATGTCAGTAATATTGGTTATGGTGGAATATTAAAATAAATTAATCCTGATACTAATAAGTGTTAGTCATGTAACATTCGGGTAAAAGGACTAATACCCAAATACAATATATATATATATATATATATATATATATATATATATATATATAGGGTAAACGAGATATGAGTCATAGTGCTCATATTCCTAAATGAGCCATGCACATGTGGACCAATAGGAATAGACTCATATATCACATGTGCACCCATACTACAAACTCGGCCCGAAGGCCCACCACATCCCGGCCTGAAGGACCCACTCATCTCGGCCCGCAGGTCCGCACCTGCACCTGCACCTGCACTTGAACTGCACATACGCTGCACCCAACACCAACTCACCACTTAATTCCCCCAAGGGAAAATTAAATGGCGCCCCGGAGGCTCGAACCCGCAACCTCCTGGGTAATATGCATCGATCTTTACCACTAGGCTAGAAGTCATTTGCTATATATATATATATATATATATATATATATATATATATATATATATATATATATATATATACCTTGTAATTACTTATATATCTATATGCGTGTTTATTTTTACCTAAATGTAAATATGCATGTATCTATATACATGTATATAGTATAATATCTACACGGGCATTTGGTATCCTAGTATCCTAGGATAATTGGTATGGGGTATCCTAGGTATAAATGATAATTAAATAAGTTATATTATAGGTATGACCTAGTCTAGTCACACCTATAAGTACGATTGGCATATAAGTACGATTGGCATAAAATTGACCTAGGAACCCATTTAACCCAATAGATTGAATTTATTTCACCTATTGATATAGATTATTCATGATATAGGTTGTTTGGGCTCTGTCACAGACTCTGACTTATTTTACCAGAATGGGACTATAGGCGAGTGCAGTCTCTGATGGTTTTCTTTACTGATGATTCCTATATTACATGTAGTAGAAATGTTGTACTTGATTCGTGACACAATAGTACACGGATTAGTAAATTTTGTTGTTTATGTTGTAGACCTTGATCTTGTTTAATACTCCAATAATACTTTGTGATTTATGTATACTAGTCGGGGCGGAGAAATGTTAGTTGATATGTGATCATACCCTTAAATCCTATACAAATATAATTCTTGTGGAAAGCTAATCTTACACCTCACGCGTGGCTAGCCAGACTCCCATTGTGCTTGTCCCAAGCCGATCACATAATCAAACTAGTATTTCAAAACACTTAATAGTTACAGGATTTCTTGTCTTACTCTTTACCTGTTGATACAAGTCATATTATTTATGTTTATTCATTTTTTCTGTTTATTTCTTACCATGCTTTGATATCAGTTTATTTTATCCAATCATATTTACTATTAATGTTTTATAGTCCTTATCATGTATTGAAACTGTTGTTAGAGTTGTACTCGTTCCAATCCTGACTGGATAATATTTTAGGCGACGACTATGTAGGGTCGTGTCCAAACTATTATGGAATGCAGGAGGATAGTTTAGCGGAGCTTGATCCTACCCTTCAGGAGGATCAAGGAGTAACCGCAGCAAAGACACAACCGTGGTATGTAGCTTAGCACACAGGCTATAGTTTTGTCCGAAATTGTTTCCAGAGACCTTTGTTATAGTTGTATGTTATAGTTGTATGTTTGGGTGAATTTAAACTTGAGACTTTATATTGTAACTTATATATTACATCTTGCTTCTATCTATCTTAGTTTCGAGATTGAGTATGATATTTATTTCACCAATTACTTGTCCTTTTTGGAGGTGATTTGAGATCATTATACTGCAAGAGTTGCTGGATATTATAGTGATATTGATAGATATCGTTCTACCGCCAATACTGCGGCGTAGGCTGGGCGTGCCCACACACTCGTACCCAAATCTCCGGGTGCGGGTCGTGACACACTCCCCTTCCTGAATAAGGCTACTCACCGTGTCAGTAGAACCCGTCAGTTTATAAACATGCAGGCCCTCCATTTCGATCAAGCTGGAGTGCTTGATCCACGGGTCATACCAATGCTAGTTTGAGCCCCAAATCATATCACCCTAGTCAGCTTGTCCTTAGCCCTGAACTTCATAGCCAAAAGCGATTTCACCGAGACCGAGTAGCTGTTGTTGCAACTAGTCAACCAGAAGCAAATCCATCTTAGAGAGAATGAAAGAGAGAAACTGAAAACCATTTGAAAAAGTGATCCGGGCTTCGACAACAAAGAAATACCGAAAATAATAAAAAACATGGAATTTCGTATATCGAAAAAGACTGAAATTTTTTTTGGCTTCCAAAGACTGAAAGAAATTTTGGCTTCCAAAAACCGAAGAAATCCATGAAAAGCAAAAGAAGAAAGGAGCTCCACGTATCAAGAAATTCTGAAAGAAACTACCGAAAAAATCCCAAAAAGAGCTTGAACGAATGGTGCTTCTTGTATTGAAAAATCCAAGAAGAAAGTCGTGGTTCAACTACCGAAAAATCCTGAAAGATAACAAAGCAAGACAGGAGCTTCATGTATCGAAGAAGTCTGAAAGAAAGTCGAGACTTTGCATACTTAAGAAGTCGGGAGGAGAACAAAACAAGGTCGAAGCTTTGTATAATGAAGAAGACGGAAAGAAAGTCGAGGCTCCTTGTATCGAAGCACAGAAGAAAGTCAGAACTTCACATGCCGCAGCAGCCCAGAAGATAAAAAAAAAAAGTTGGGACACCATTTATTGAAGAAGCCCGAAAGAAGGTCGGGACTTTGCATTCCATAGAAGTCGGAAAGAAATGAACAAATAAATAGTCATGACTTCGAAAAACAAAGAACTCTTGGAAGATAGATACTTCAAGAGAAAGCGAAAACGGTAATCTTGCTCGATTCTGAGCGAAATTATTATTCTTTTTTTGTTATATTCCTTGCACTCATTTTATATCACAAAATAGAGAAAACGATCGCAAGTAAAATGAAAAGTATGGAGTCAAAATGAAAAGTAAGGAGTCGAGTCTCCATCGATCTCCCGAGAAAAAGAAGTGGTCGACACACAAACAAGTTGTCATGAACGTCAAGGAAAAATAACGACAGTGGTATAGGAAATAATGGGATACTAGGACTAATTTTAAGTGGATATGGGTCCAAATAAAGGCTAGTGGGTCTAGAATGATATAAAAATAGGTCTTTAACTAAAGGAAATAAAGGCATAATTTGGGTTGTTCGATGATGGATGGAGATATAGAGAGGGTTGGGTCATAGAAAAGGTTAGGATTCGGGGTTGGGTTTACAAATGATAGGCCGCTTGGTGCACGCGCACGCAGGGGTGTGAAGGAGGGTGGGTGGGATGAGAGATGGGGATGTGATCAGGGTCTATCTGGCAACTGGATATAGAGGCAAGCTGGGAGTAGCGAAGAGGGCAAAGGTTTTGGGGTAGCGAGGTCGGACTTTAAGCGTGGCGGTCGACTTTGAGCGTAGCGGTCGAATGAGCTCCCTGTAAGGCTAAAGAAGGATATCGATTGGATAGATCAAGGAAGATGTCAACGTTATTGGTGGTTCTAGGTGAAGTCGGGGTTGGAGGAGATGATACATATGTTACCCGGACTCTCCACTTTAGAAAGAAGTACCCGTGTCCACCCGATAGGACATGGGTATGGGTATAAAATCCGTATCCGATCCTCCTTGGTAACAATTGGATCCTTCATGGTGACAATTAAAAGACTGGTAGTGATGTACATATAGTTTTTTTTAATGTAGTGAAGTAGTTAGTTTATTTTAATATGGTAGACTGGTAGTAAAGTTATAAAATCTTATAAATTTAATTACAAGATGTCTTTTTATGAAACCATGCAAATATAATTATAAGCTTAAATATATGAAACCATGCAAACTTAATTACAACTGTCTTTTTATGAAATCTTGCAAATTTAAATATAGAGTATATCTTTTTATGAAACCGAATAAATTTAATTACATGTCTTTTATGAATCCATACAAATTTAATTGCATGATGTGTCTTTTTATAAAATTATGTTCAAATATATTTATTTTAATAGTCATATTCCCGTACCCGTATTCGAAATTTGGATCATTTTTAGCCGAGTCCGTGTGTCCTTCAATTATGAGTTTGAAGGACCCGACTCTTGGATATGTATCAATACCCGACACCCGTACCCGAGTTCAGGTAACATAGGGCGATATTCGATTAGCGGGGTCAGGCTTCGAGCATGGTGGTCGAATGAGCTTCCTGTAACGGCGAGAGCAGGATATTAGGTTGGATAGATCGGGGAAGACATCAAGGTCATCGTTGGGTATAAGTTGAGTTGGGGTTGGAGGAGGCGATACTCAATTAGGGGTAGCATGGAGGTACCGCAGATCGGCCTACTTTGATTGTTCTTAGGAGGAACGCGAGGAATGAGCTCACATTGGTCGGGATGTGGCCAGAAAGTTGGGGTATGTTACCTTTGTGGTGATGATAGTAGTGTTGTGGTAATATAGAGAAGGGTGGTTAGTCAACAACGAGGATGGTAAATCTGATTTCGATTTGGATGACGACGATTTCATGAAAGGATTCAGAGGTCGTGATGGTGATGATGGCGAGTTTGGTCATGAGAATGACTACTGCTTCCGAATTTTTGAAGATGTTTGGGATGATGGTGGCTTCGGATGATGGACGACTACTCTGGGTTTAGAGGAGTAGAAGAATTTTTTTTTATTAGATCGAGGACTAGGATTTTATTTTGGAAAGAGCTAGGGCTAGGATCACCCATGCTCTAGTACCATGTATGCTCTAATACCATGTAGAGAAATGGACTACAATGGAAATAATGGGATAAAAGGACCCTTCGCCAAACATTTACAGGAACTACAAAGCCTAGCTAGAAATAGAAAATATAGTAAGCAATAAATGTGTTGAAAAAGATAACTAATCTAATATTCAACAACAGTATAAGAATATATACCATCATCTGAGAAACTTCATGAGACATGACAAAGGATGACAATCTTTCAGTAAGTACGAGATGTATGTATTTCAGATCTTCCCAAAAATAACACATGGTTGGAATGCAAACAGCAAAGTATTTTCTCTTAAACAACTTAAGTTTTTTGCAATAATATTACCCGTTATTCTATGCAATATGTTTGCATTTGGGATAGGAGTTACTATTAGTGGTATAAGATTAGAAGAAGTGTCTGGGGCTCTGAATGGAGGTTCTAAACCAATCCTGTTTATTAGGATGTAATCAGATTTCAATTTATTTCTTCTCACGTGTTGCGTCATTTCCTTTTTTATAACATTTGATAAGTGACCTATGTAATGAAAAGCGTGCTTAAGCGGCATTTAAGCGAGTATTAGAATTAGGGCATCTCGCTTAATAAAATTTTGTCCCAGAAAAGCAATCAGTGCTTAAGCTCGCTTAGGTGTCGTTAGTAGCACCTCGACTAGTCTTAGGCGCTGGAAAAAGCGCCTTTGTTTAAAAAAAATGAACCTGAACTTTTTTCCCATATATAAACCGAACCTAATCTTTAAGTAGGAACTTTAGAGACTTAGCTTTTATGTTTGATGGTATTTTGATGACTATATAGTATGTACACACAATGTGGCTTGTAGTTAGCATTTTGATTCTAATATTTATATTGTTAGTTTGCTTGATTGATAATTGATATTGTTATTCATACATATACTAGTAGGATTGTACAAAAAAATATTAAAATTTATGTGTATATAGAGTATTTTATATGTAGGAGCAAAGGTAGGTAAAAATGGGTGGTGATAGACTGAAGCGCTAACTAAGCGCCACTTAAGTGCACTTAAGCGAGGTGACAGCCTCGTCGCCTTGCCTCGCCTCGCCTCACCTCACGCTTAATATAATATAGTTAGTGACTGCCCTACCATAGCAGAATGGAAGAAAAATATTCATGTTGCGACCTCATAAGTTTGAGATAAAAGCTTTGTTGTAGTTCTCAAAATTAGATTTATAAATTTGGATCAAAACAGTTTTCAGGTCGGATTAGTCCTGAACATATTTGTATTTTACACATTCTTAACCCAACCACATTAATATCAACACATTCTAAACGAATTCAAAGGATTTTCTAAACGAGTGATAAAGAAATACTGATCCTCCTTAGCAACACCGACTTGTATCGGACATTTGGCTTAAGTTGTCCTTCCGCCTGCCTCATCTTGAACGAAGAAATGCAAGGAAAAATAACGAATGGACAAATTGCAACACGGGTTTGATTATTAAAAAATTTAAAGGCTAATTTGCTTTTAAATACCCTCAACTACAACTTGCTTCCTTAAAGTGTTTTTATTAGCAACTTCATATCCCAAGTATCAAACCCTTTCCAACTTCATACCTTCCATTAGATTTTCCGTTAAAATGAACATACAACCCCTTATATTTGTTCTTCTAACATCAAACTCAAATAATTTTACAAAGAAAACTAAAAAAAAAAATCTAGTTACAAACTACCCATCTTCTTCTTCCACATTCATCAACCCACGACCCACCATCTCTAGCACATGCCCCCTCCACCCATGATTCAATCTCAACCATCCTCCCTTCCCACTCCAGTCTACCACCCATCTATCTCCCCCATCTCAGCCCCCTCCCTCTCCAAAACAATCCCCTTCCTACAACCACCCTCCCTCTCCCGTGCCTCCACCCAATACACCAGCCCCACCACCTCCTTTGCAGACATTAGCTCCAGATTTGTGTGGGAGGATGGGGTTCAAATAAAACAAGCTTCACTGGATGTTTTAGTTTAAAAAAAAATACTATTGATCAATCTCAAGTCTAGAAGGTTTTAACTCTTGATTCACCAGGATTCAAACATTTGGAGCATCTTCAACTCCATAATTCAGAGACGCATCCAATTTGTGTTATATCTTTAGTTCAATTTTTTTTGTTGAACATCGCTTTGTCCTATCTCTATTGCATCCTACTGTTAACAATTAGTCAGCATACATGCACCTAAAATTGCACTCAAGACATGAAGCATAAAGTAGATCCAAGTCATCCAAAACTGCTTGCCTTATGAGTAGCTAGATAAGAGAGATAAGATATACCTCCTTATTCTAGCCTTAGGCAATCACATTAATGAGAATGATAATTATAAATAGATCAAAGAATTGAGGCATGAGCCAAATAAAAATTAATAAAATCACATCATTCCTTATAAGCTACTTCAGTATGCTGGATCAAGGGTTAGGGTACCAAAGATGGAGCCTGTAATGGTGAAGAGAGAAAGAAGATGGATGGATGAAGACGAAGAGACTATATTGTAATTGGGAAATAAATCAAAAGGAATTTTTTGTAAAAGAAAGGATCAAAATGTAATTTAAGGGGAAAATGAGGTGGTTTTTGTAAATATTGGTGACATAAATTGTAACTTTTAAGGGTAAAACAAATGAGAGGCATTAAGTTGCAAAAAATGTATAGTTGAGGGTAGCAACTTGGTAAAAAAAATACTTAAAGGTAGCAAGTTGCAAAAGTCTGATACTTGAGAGGGTATTTAAAAGAAAATTAGCCTCTTATAAAATGAGGTTCAATGTTGGCTAGGTTTAAGGTTCTCTCTTCCCCACCCCCCTACAGATGCATTAAGCTTGCTCTTGAAGAAACCATGCAGACAGGAAAAAGAGAGAAAGTTGAAGTTCATGTTACATGTGCGTTGTACTCCTCTCTTTCATCAAATAGACTCAGATTTTCTCAGCAAAAACAGTGCCCTTCTGATTAATTCTGATAGATTATGGCTACTGAGATCTTGCTTTTAATTGTTTCGACACATTACAGGTACACTCCAACTTATCTGGAGTGGAGCCCAGTATAACATGAACCCAACCAAAAATCTACCCATTCATAATCCTACACATATCCAGCAGCTCTTAAAAACAAAATATATTAATAAACACTGCTATAAAAATGAATAAAAGCTTAAGAAGAAAATATAAATCACCACATTAGGAAATTGTAAGAAAGTCAACAAGTAGCTGATTGACTGTCGTTTTAATTTGTTGCATACCGCATCCACAGCTGCCTCAGCAGGACCTCTGATACTAACTAGTGAAGATTCAATGAGACGACGATATCCTTGCTCAGGAGCAATCAAGTGAGGTTGGTATCCATCTGCTTCAGTAATCAGCTTTCTTACATTCTCCATAGAGAGATGCTTGTCAAACTGCAGCCTTTTCAAGGCTGCAGGGAGTTGATTATCAAAAACATTATAGATCTTATCTCCACCAGGGCGCCTGTTTGAACAAAATCGTCCTTCATACATATTTTTGAAGTGATGAACAAAGAAAATAACTACTAAAGCATGATCTAATAATCACACAAACAAGTAGAAATATAGTAAGTGGGCAAGAAAAAAAACTTTAAAATTATATAATTGTAGCTTCAAATGGACTGGTAACATAAGATGATATTCTTAACCAAGTAAAAACCATCGAAACAGTTGGGATAGATAATAAAGAACAATCAAGTCATCTGGCTAGAGCAATACGACGTTGAATTTAGGAATTGGAATTTCACTTGGAAATATTAATTCTCACTAATATGTTGACACATGACCATGGTAAGTGGTAACTTTACCCCTAAAATTAAGGTGTCTATTCCAATAAAAATATGTCTTCATTAATATCCAAGAAGGAACTTTGCCTTTAAAATCCAAAATGTGACTATCTACAGTTCAAGCTAACCAAACAAATGGAAGAATTTCGAATTCAGTTACTGTATTAATAAAACATGACTATAATTACAATCCTATGATTTCTCAATTCCAGGATTACTATCAATTAACGGAATCCCGATACACAGTGACGAAATAGGCCCTAACATGAAATCAGAAGTGTCCTAAACGCCCACAGATACACATGCAGATAGTGAATAGCTCCAAAAGAATAAACAAAAATATAAAATCTAGTCATAATTTCTTCAGAGAAGTTCTATAAGCTAACAAGATATACGATACATACACGCCATCAAGATGTTCTTTGTAAATCTGATCGAAAACACGACAAATCTCCATAATCATGTAAAGTTTCCCCTGCAAGTGACAACACCAACCATTACAATCATTGACGACAACTTAAACAAGTACAGTGTAAAATATTGAGAAAACTGTTTCTGGTAGACAAAGAACAGCTGACAAACAAATGGAGAACACATCATTGACAATAAACAGAAAAAGTACGGCACCACAGATAGCATAATAAATCTCCTAACTAAATTTAACCATATCGTTTTTCCTTAACCAAAGGAACTTTACTGTCAGACAAAATGATAACTTAACACTACAGTAGCTGTGTTAGATGGTATAAGCTTAGTGGCTGGCCAAGCAAATCCTGCAACACACCACCTACACAAACTGTCAAAATTACAGTACTTTACTTTATTCATTCCTCCATTCAAGCAAACAATATGTCCATCAGACTTCAATCTTGTTATATGAAGCATGAATGAAATTTCAGATGCTCCAAGTTAAGTGTGTGAAAACTTCAAAAGGGACTTACTCCACTTCTCCACTCATCAAAAATATGTCCATCAGACTTCCAATAGTGTTATATGAAGCATGAATGAAATTTCAGATGCTCCAAATTATGTGTATGAAAACTTCAAAAGGGACTTACTCCAGCATCTGAAGCAATGGGCTTCCCAAGACGGCTCAGCTCAGCCTCAAGGTCAATAATGCTTTTATTTATAAGAGACTGTATTCCTGGAATTCTTGACTTGATTACTTGTTCCAAATGCTGCAAAGATGTTCTAAACATGTTATACATGCAGATATTTTAAATATATGCTCCAAGAGATGCATGTAGGTTATTCCATCACTAATCTTATCAAAAGAAGAAGACATGCAACAAAAATGGTACCTTTGACATCATCTTTCCTAGATGTTCAGAACCCATTCTTTGAGCAAGATGCTTGTATTCTGGGCTATTTTGGAAATATTCACGCTCTCTACGCCGTGCAGCAATCATATCAACACTCTTGTTAATGTCAGCTTGTGAGCGATTCACCACACCAATCCAAGGAAATTGTAGTCTGTATGATTTTCCTTCTAGAATCTAAGTGGTCCAATTATAAAAAAATGATCAAAGTAAGCTTTAAGGACACAGAAAGATACAATGGAGCACAACTTTGCATCTAAACAGTAAAGCAGATCTTAGGAGTATTATTTAAATATCAAACATTTAAAATTTAGGTAGATAAATATTGTTCACTTATCAACTTTTACGAGGTCCATATCATCATTTATGACATAATGGCAGGAAATGCATTCAGACTCCAACAAGCCAAGTTAAGAAATAATATAGAAGTGCAAAATTCAGAAGTAGCAATAAAGGATCAAACAGTATAAAAATTATCCAGCCAGCTACCTAGAGGCGGAAATTGACAGCAAGTACTCTCTAAAAGCAAAAAAACAAGAATCTTAGTATAGAACAGGTAACAAAACAGACAAACATGTAAATTGATCACAAAAACCAGCAATCTAAAACGCGTCAAGGGTCAAATAAAAGGGAACAAAACATGATGCAGATGGCCACCAAATATCAATGATTACCCAAAAGCATGTAGAACAAAGCTGAATTGTCATGAGAATACAGAATAGCTACAGTGTCCTATTTCAAGTATAAATGACTAACCTGCAGCTATGTCCTGTAAACTCTACACCAAAGCATGGCTACTTCTATAAACCAATGTTTCAACCTTAGGATATTAACCTTTAAAAAAAGTATAATCCAGCTTTATATGCGTTGACAAGTATGAACTATGAAGTAGCAGAGGGAACACGAGGATAATACAGTCAGCTGGTATATCAGTTGGACTAACCTGAGGACTGCACAACCATCTATTCAGCTACTGTAACTACTGTATTCCAAGGATATCAAGGATCAACTGAGTAGGTACAAATACAATAAATAAGTTAAGTCGTTCAGGTCTTCTGCTGTATATATGGAAATCGTGTTTATGGATTTTGTAGCATGAAGAATGTAAAATAAATATAAAACATTACCTTTACTATTCTCTTCCAGACATATTTTACTAGACAGCTTCAACATATCGATCCTGTGGAGTTTGATTTTGTAGCCTTGTAGACTAATTTTTCTTTGACTAATTTGCATCTAAACACCTTGAACTATCCCCAAATTGTAACTTGCAACCCCAAGTATCAAAATTGAGAAGTTGCTAGCCTAAACTTTCAAATTTTCACGTAAACACCCTTTAACTTCTAAGTTCTTGTAATTTCTTACTCAACACTCAAGGTAGTCAAAGGCGCAAGGTGCACTCGAGGCGCAAAGGGTGAATATCGAGTGAGGCACAAGGCACGCGTCCGAGCGAAACGAGGTGCAAAAATAAAAATATTATACATAAATAAATAATGTAACCAATAAAATCAAATAACATATTAAAACTAAAATAAACATGTTAAAACATAACCAAGTGAACTAGTAGAACAGTAATTGCACTAGCAGTCAATAGAACTAACAAGAGTTTTATTCTTCCTACCACGTTTTTAGTAAAATTTAGTTTCTTCAGTTCAACTATAACCAACTTTGACAACCATGGAAAGAGCTCTCTCTCTCCCACTTGTATGAGGTAAGAGTTATTCTCATGCCTAAAAGTTTTTTGTAATTAAAAAATAAAAACCATAAGGTGCATTTTCTTGGTTAAAGGTGAGCCTTAGACGCGACTTGGGTGCCCCCGGAGAAAAGCGTCTCACCTAGTAAGGTGTGAGGAGTAACTGCTGCGCTTTTCTGCAAGGTGCGCCCGAGGTGCGCCTTTGACATCATGCCTACACTGTTAAAGAAAATATTAAAGATAATTTATAAGGGCACTACACTTATTACTTGGGACTAGCCCAATGTAATTTTTTCCAAAATTACAAGTTTGCCACTCTTAAAGTTACTTGGGGCTAGCCCACACCAAGCTATATAAGTGAACAAAATTTCTATTTTAGGCATTTCACCGTCACTTGAAGAAAATCTCATTCTCCAACTCTAAACCTAAATTTGGAAATTGATAGTTGTGGTCCCAAGTGGAAGAGAATTTTGCTTTGGTGATTGTCCAACGAATATTATTCCGGTATGTCTTCGACAACATACGTTGAATAAGTTTTGCGATTGTCAGAAAAAAAATTTAGTTTTTTTTTACTATTGTAAGAATAATGCATGAAAATATCTTCGATGATGAAGTCGGATCATGCAATCCATTAAATATGCACTCCGGACGTTCCGAAGAACATGTCGGTTGTTCCAAAGCATGTACGGTACGTAAAACGACAACCCTAATTCGACAGTCATCGTGTAAGGACTGTATAAAATTAGACAGTCATATATAAATATAGGACTGTCAATAATTCTACAGTCCTATATAAATATAGGACTGTCAGAATTTCGACAGTCCTATATATAAGTAGGACTGTCATATTTTTGACAGTCCTATATACAAATAGGACTGTCAAAATAGTGACAGTCCTGGATCTTAAAGACTAAATTATTTGAAGTGCCAATTATATGAAGTTATTAATTTTTATATTATTTTATATTGGTTATAGGACCAACCTTGTACAGATGTTGTGGTACATCCTGCTATTGGGGGTGATGTAGATGATATATTCTCAACGGATATTCAATTTGCAATCCAGGAAGAAGCATTAGATTGGTGCAGAGAAGTTGGAAGACGACATAACATAGTAATTGTCATTGCAAGATCCATCAGATCTGGCCGGGCCAAAAATATGTAGAGTTGGGGTGCGAAAGAGGAGGTGTGTTTAGGGAGCATCATAAAAAAATGGTGTTGTTGAAAAAAAAATCCCTAAGAAAAACGTTGGGACGAGAAAATGTGGTTGTCCATTGAAGGTGTTGATTGTAAAAGTAGAAAATGTGAAGTGGATAATCGAAGTTAAGAATGGAAGACACAATCATCCTATTCCAGGGACACTTACGGGTCATGCCTACGTGGCACGGTTGAAGGAGGATGAGATAAAGTTGGTTGAAGAATTGTTCCTTTCCGGAGTTGTACCGAAACAAATTTATTCTGCCATACGACAAAAAGAAGATGGGAACAAGTCTACCATGAGGACGATCTATAATAGTTTGGCCAGAGCAAAATTTAAAAGTATGAAAGGAAGAATGGCGATGCAGCAAGTATTGAAGTTGCTTAGGGAGCATCACTATGTGGAGTACCATAGAAGACATCCACAAACTTATGAACTCCTTTCGTTGTTTTGGGCTCATCCTGATTGCACACACTTGGCTCGGTCCTTCACAGACGTGTTGATCCTTGATTGTACATATAAGACCAACAAGTTCAAGATGCCTCTTTTTCATGTTATTGGGTTTACGTCTACGGGAAAAATATTTACAGTCGCCTTTTGTTTTATGAAGAGTGAGACAGTAGAGGATTACACATGGGCGTTGAGGAAACTACAATCCCTTTACACAGGTTACAAAGAGCCCTCTGTTTTTGTTACCGACAGAGAATATGCGCTGATAAATGCTATAGATATTGTATTTCCTCATGCGCATAGACTACTATGCACTTGGCATATAAATCGAAATATCCAAGCTCAATGCAAGAGAAAATTTGAAAATGTGGACGGTAAAATCGACATGCTTCGCTTCGAAGAATTCTACAATGATTGGAGTCTTGTATGGCGAGCAAGTACTACAGACAGCTACGACACAGCATGGTACATGTTCAAACAAAAGTGGGAGACGAGTAACCCGACATGCATATCTTATATCAAAGATACTTGGCTAGAACCACATAAAGAGCAATTCGTCTTAGCATGGACGAACATGGTAAAGCATTATGGCACACTCACTACGAATCAGGTCGAAGGATCACACTCAAGTTTAAAAAGATATCTACGGTCATCGGTCGGTAATTTGGTCTCCGTTTGGCAATCGATTCATTTGATGATGATTTCCACGGTGAACGAGATTGTAGCATCATTTGTGATAAGCCTCAATATTGCAAAGCATGAATACAAGCATGAACACCTCTTGGATGGTTTAATCCATGTAGTATCTCACAAGGCCTTGGGCTTATTGTTTGAGGAGATTGGTAGGTCGAAGTCGGTGGGTTATGATCCCGAGGTTTGCGGTTGTTCATATCAACATTCACTCGGACTTTCTTGTGCACATGAGATCAACGAATATCGTCGTGAATCTATACCTATTCCAATAGATGTTGTTGATCAACGTTGGAGACAGCTGTCGATAATGCCGACGGTGGAAGTTCAAGATAATATATTTACTTTGCCACAAGTGAAACTTCTGCACGCAAGGTGGTGTGTCGCATCGGAACCGGAGAGAAGATCCATTGAGGTTAAAATCCAAGAAATTGCAGTCCCGGCAACAACTCGATTGCAAAATCTATCTGTTGTTCGAACTCCTAAGGGAAGACCAAAGTTAAGAACGAGTAGAGCAAAAAAGAAGGAGGATGAGTCAACTAAAAGAGATCCATCCTTGTTTGAACATATTGAACGCAGTTTGGAGGCAAAGTCCGTAATGGATAGGGTGGTATTTCTGCAGAAAAAGAGTAAGCCTACTATTCTAAGGGGGAAGAAATAGAAAATGAACGATGCAGTCACGGCGGAGGGTTTAGATAACTTTTCTGATTAGTCTATACATTAAAAATTTCCTACCTGAGATACGGAATTTCATTTGGTCTATTGTTGATGTTCCTAAGGATGGCCATTGTGGATATCATGCACTAGCAAGACAACTAGGCTATTCAGTTGAAGCAGGATGGAGACAGGTTAGGGAAGAGCTGTACGAGGAGTTGGAGTCTCGACTATCCTTCTATAGACAGATACTCGGCAAAGAAATTATAGGAGATTTGTTGGCAGGCATATCTTGTACGGAAACAGTTACCGGACCAGACCATTACATGGATGTCCCGCCTGCTGCTTACGTATTCTCTAATAGGTATAAGATACCTATTGTAATTATTTCACAAGGTATTAACAATACTTTCTTTCCAATGTATGCTCCCCCGGCCGAACACGGAGTATCCAATCTATGTTGCATAGGGCTTGTCGGACAACACTTCGTCATCCCAAGGTTGATCGGTCATTCTCCTATTCCGCCACCTTCTACGCTTTGGTATAAACACGCACCAGAGGAAGCGATCGCATGGACGATACCCTACACGGATGCAATGGCTGCCTATAAGAAGATGATGAAGATGGAGGATCCAAAAATCATGCCGAAAGACTACTTTGATATTCTAATCGATTGATATTGTATATTGAAATGTATTTTGTGCAATGAGTCATGTATGTTTAACTGTATATTGAACTGTATGTTGTGTGTATGTTGTGCAATGAAAGGAGTTATCTAATTGATACTAATCGATTCTGACTGTATGTTGTGCATTGATACTAATCGATACTAGGACTGTCAATATGTAAAAGTGCCAGGAAACTAGGACTGTCAAAATTGTGACAGTCCTAAACTTTATCCACTATCTGTATGCACAGTTATATGTAAGTTTAGGACTGTCACAATTTTGACAGTCCTAGTATATACTAGGACTGTCAAAATTGTGACAGTCCTAAACTTTACCCACTGTCTGTATGCACACTTATATGTAAGTTTAGGACTGTCAACATTATGACAGTCCTGGAAGATACTACGACTGTGAAATTGTTGACAGTCCTAAACTTTATCCACTGTATGTATGCACAGTTATAAGTAAAATTAGCTCCACTGTCTGCACATTTGCCAACTGAATGTATGTAGCAAAATTAGAACACAAATTGTATGTATGTAGCAATTGTAGCAAATTATCAAATTGTAGCAATTGAAGCAAATTCATTCAAAGTATGAATAGTAGCAAATTCATTCAAAGTTTTACAAGTCAAATTCATAGTTTAAACTTTTACAAGTCTTAAAAGTCATGTTCATTAAAACTTTTACAAGTGTTCAAACGGGGCCTAAACTTCATGCCGCCTCTTTGTACGTTGCTCTCTATTTTCAAAGAAAGAAAAATCTTCAGCGTTGTCGATTTGTTGGAGTTCGTCATTGATTGCCATATAATTCGAACCCTGGCAACTTATGAGGCTTCTTCCCAACTTCTTCACTTTCCTTGCCTATTCATGAGAATTAAAAAAATTTGTTATAAACATTTACAAATATCAAACTGAAAGTGTAGAAGTTGGCTCACCATCTTGACCAATGCAGTATACAAGACCGATTTGGCAAGAAGATCTGAAGGTACACGCACAATATCGCCTCCGCATTGGAACAAGGTAGGTAGTCCGACACCGGCGTAGTAGGCGAGGTAGTCGTCGCTACACTCCGTCATATTGACTGTTGCTTGCCGTTCGGTATCTCTAATAACGTGGCGTTGCCACTCGGTGAAGAAGTCCGATACCCAGTTGAACGCCGCAGGAATATAGTTTAGCAGTTTTGTACCTCGCGGAGGAGTTATCATTTTCAAAGTGCGTTGTGGGACAGTTTGTACGTAGCCAAACTGACGGAGCACTCTATCCGGCATATAAGCCTCCTTGATTTCATGACAACGGATAAGACCGTGATATAAAGCGACTGGTTGCAATGGACGACTAGTCTGTCGCAAATCACGGTATGGATCCAAAACAATCTGCACCGCATAAAATTTAGCATAACGTCATTTAGCATAACGTAGTCAATTAATACCAATTAAGTAAAAAATTAGGTCTAAATTCACCTATTCTGTCGTCATATCTTCGAGTGCATTCCGTAGGACGGCCAATGTGTGAGAACGTTTGGCATCTTCCTTAGTTGGCTTCCATCGGCACATTCTATGAAGGTTCTCGTCATACCCTCGGTTCAGTTTAGCCTGCTGCAGGGTTGGAAAGTGCTCGTATATCCATGCCTTCACGTAACCAGGTTAAAAAAACATTAGTCCAAAAATAAACCACAAAATTTAAAATTATGTATACAAGTTGACAAAGATATATCTATACATGGAGTAGAGTCTGGCATTCAGATATTGTCTTCGAACCCACGCGGGATGCCGCACCAAGCTCGCGGTAAAGGTATGCTAGTATACCGCTTCCCCAAGATATTTCTTCCACCGTGTCAATGTTGTCCAAATTGAGGAGATATTTGGCATGTATGGACGTTCCAGACTTATCCGTAATGCCGACAGCCCCTAAGATGAACTGCATATATCCGCGAGCCACATTATCGCTATTATCCATTTCGGGGTCTGGATCAGCGAATATCTCCTCCAAATATTTTAGAGGAAGTCCGTAGGACTTCTTGAATTCTCGAAGACTGGTAAAACTAGTGGCATCAACTCCCAGACACCCTGATACATAATCCACAATATGGTCGTAAAAGTTGATGCTCTACTCATCAAAAGTTTGATTCATCATGACTCGACCATCAACCCTAAGTCCCAATATATGATGGACGTCATCAAGGGTAATCGTCAACTCCCCATTGGGTAGATGGAAAGTGTTGGTTTCTGGATGCCATCGTTCTACAAATGCTGAAATCAGTGCATTATCCACCGTCGTATATGAGTAGCTACCCAAATATTGTAGACCGGTGGGACTGATATTTGCCTTCACATCGTCTCCCAATAATTCATACCTCCATGTATTGTATTTTTTTCCCGTGGTTGATCACCGTCAACATACGAGAACTCTCCTGAAAAGTAAACAATTGGATGAAGTTATACCTCTATGTAAAATGAACTTATCTATAAATAATTGGATGAACTTTGAACTTACAACTATATATAAAATTATCATCACATAATGTACTTACCGATTGTTCCATATTTAGTATGCAATATGGTTTTCGATCGACGGTAACATAGAGCAACCGTTTGGACGAGTGTCGACTGGACTATCTGGCTGCTCAGAAGGTCTTGAACCATCAGTAACCCGGTTTTTGAGAGTTTGTGGGAGACTCTCGACAGGACTATCTGCAGGCTGAGAAGGTCCTGAACCATCAGTAGGCCGATTTGGGACATTTGGCATGTCCTCATCGGAGGAGGAAGAAGAACCGGAAGAACTAGGAGCACGTCTCTTCGAACGAGTGACAATCTTTTTCGTCAATCGACGTTTCCTCACTTCAGGGCGTGCCTCGGGCTCGCGGATAGTGACGCCTGGTTCAATAGTACGCGAAACATTGCGTTCCTTATGCATCGACGCAGTAGGGCGTCTTCTCATGATATTTTCATCCACAGTATCCTTCTGAGGGGCATGACTATAAGACAAAAAAAAATTCATTTAACATCCTAAATTAATTTAACATTCAGGACTGTAGGAATTTCTACAGTCCTATAAGTATACAGGACTGCAGAAATTTCCAGTCCTAATTTTTTAGGACTGTTGAAATTTCTACAGTCCTCTATAAATTTAGGACTGTAGAAATTTCTACAGTCCTTAATATATATAGGACTGTAGAATTTTTTACAGTCCTAAATCTATATAGGACTGTAGAAATTTCTACAGTCCTGCCCGATACTGCTCGATACTGTCGACGGTTGTCGACATTGTATGCCCTAAAATCGGGTTCGATCAACCAAGTAAACGTCTAAACTACATCCTAAACTACATTCAGGACTTGTATGCCCTCATTTGAAGAATGGAAATAAAATCACTCAAAATTTTGGAAATGCAATAGGATTTTTTCAAATTTTTGAAAAATTTTGTAAATGCAATAGAACAAGAAGAAAGAAGATTCGTACCTTGATTCTTTCGAGACTTTGGGAGCCATCAACAAGGAGGAGGAGGACGAAGTCGAGGAGAACGGCCGGCGGGAGGGGGGAGGGCTCCGGTGGGGTTGGGAGGGTTTGGGAGGAGGGTTTCAAGTTTGGGCTAGTATGAGTAAACTAATAAGTTCATTAATGGGCTAGCCCCAATCCTGGGCTAGCCCGCCCTTAGTAAACTTTGTAGTGCCCTTATAAATTATCATATCAAATTACCATTCTACCCATATTTTCTTCCTCGTACACCCTAAACCTAACTAACACTAATCCTAAAGAAACCAGTCTAGTACCAACTTCGGCCATCACTCTCCTACCAACCCTCCCTCTTGGTCGACCGAACTTCTAGACACTACCATCCTTGTTGATCCCTTGCTCGCCTTCCAACATCCTAGATAAACCATGGCAGCATAACCCGTCTTGTCAAACCCTCCTCGTGTCCCACCTCCTTGACAACTCCCCCCACCCCACCCTACTGGATGTATCCAAGCCTCTTTCTCCTCAGTTAGGCTGAATTTAGGGTTATGGTTAAGTATGATGAAGAAAGGATAAGGTAGGGGTCTCTAGTTGGTTAAATTTAGTGTTAGGATCAAGTTGGATGCTTTAATGGAGGCAGAGGTGGGTGTAGATATGGAGGTATGTTCCAACCTCTGAAGAGGGTCGGAGGCGGAGTCAAAGGTAAAGACATATCCGCCAACGACTCCGATATATATGGTATTTGATTTTGTGTACTGCAGCTGTAGTAAACATGGTGGTTGAGTTTCAACTAATATGACCAGGCGATGAGAAAATTCTTTGTTGAACTAAACATTCTCACAGGTGGAGGTGGAGGTGGAGGTGGAGGTGGTGAAGGTGCAGGCGGATGTGGTGGTAGAGGCATTGACGGGTACGTAGACCTCCATTTGGTGGTGGAGGCAACATTCATCCTCTGAGTCGGAGGTGGAGGCAAATATTTTCGATGGAGGTGAGATGGGAGGTTCAACCTCCGACACAAATTCAATCCGCTTACATCCCTAATGGGTACACGAGAGTCCAGAAAAACCCAGCAAGTAAATTGGGATGCATCTTGAAAGTTTGGAACCAGAGAAAAAAATAAGTAAAATGAAAGAATCCACAGATTAAATAATCCAGGACACTAAAGAGGTACTCTAACTTACCTCAACAGCATCAGTACCCTGGTCCATAAGATCGATTTTAGTCAGAACACCAAACGTCCTCTCTCCTGAGTTGAAGGGGGGAAAAGAAAAATTAGCAACATCTACAATTACAATTATTTATGCAAAACTAGAAAGTTACGGTTCCAGTAACATAAGCATCACTCATTTTTCACAACATACTAGATCAGCTCAAGTGATGTCATTGAAGTAACACATAAAATATGTTGAAGATCAAGTTGAAACTATGTTTTAGTTGACACACAGTTGAGATCTAGGCATTTTATCCTATCATGAGATACAAATGTAAAATTTCCATTTTGTTGCCTCTTGTTACCAAGAAGATGGCAGTGCCAAATTGTCCTCATCAACGTAGACATATAGAGCGCTTCAGACATTGCCAGCCCAAAACATTTACCTTGTAGTGTGACCAAAGAATAAAGATAGCAGAGATTAAAATAATAAGACAAGACACAAGGTAAGGTTTGCTGAACTTCAAAAAACAAATTCCTTTTACACCAAGATTAATCTAGCATGTCATTTCCATCTCTGGAATATAAATGTACGTGTGCTACATAAATATAAGAAGATTAAATGTAGAACAGTGCTACATGAGATTTGACTTTCGGCAAAACCAACCATGTGGACGTTTTCCTTGTCTGAAAAGTGTATATCCAATATTTCAGTAAGTTGCACAATAAGTATATAACTTTCACCCCTCACCAACACTGAGTTTCGGTGGAAAGGCAGGGGACTTTAACATGGTATCAGAGAAATACATTTTCCATGTAAAGAAAAGAAATCTTGTGGAGTCAAAAGAATTGAATGCAAATGGATGCAAAGAATCATTGTAACAATCATACAAAGACAAGTGCAAAATAATAGTGTTGTGAATTAAAAGTATGCTACAGGCAACAGGAACTGAAAATGGGGCAGCCAAAGAAGGAAAATGTCCCCATAAGCAAAAGAACATGGTTAATGAAACAAGAATTTATAGGGAAAGTTTTATATGAGATAGGTGTAAACATATATTACGTAGGAACCGTTCTGCTGCTTTTAGAGAGAGAAAGAGAGACGTCCAAAGGCAACAAAACTTGGTCGAGTTCCCAATAGAAATGCACATCCAAGTGAACGGTGCCCTTACTGATGCAGAGTTTTAGAGCTCAATATGTATGTAGCGTTACCTCCAACCCAACCTCATCTCATAAGGAGGCTGTTTATAGTGCCATGTGATGCTCCATAATGCCATATGGGAGTAAAAAGTATCCAAAATATTGGGAAAAAGGGATGAGGAGAAAATAAAGATAAGGTTCCATATCAGCCTAAGATGGTACCTCACATTGAGAAAAATAGTTAGCGAAGATCAAAGAAAACTCATCAGTAGCATCAATACTACTGCATGTGATGGCATGAAGATAAAAATGCACAGTTTCGCACCAACAAGTCCAATATTAATCTGTGAACATATCACAGCTCCTAAGAGTAACAAATTTCACTGATCAGCCTAGTCTGCCATTGAGAAAATTATCTACAGTATCAGATAAATGGCCAAAAGTGATTTCTTTTGACTTAAAATATAATCATTTCCTTATGATTGGTAACTTAGTTGCATTGAAAATTGACAATCAGTATAGACATCTCATGTACCAGTAACAGTATTGATTAGATAATTCTGCCAACGTCATCATCCATCTTTATCCAGCTATTTAGGGTTGGCCTCGTATATTTTTATCCATTTGTTCCTAACACGATACTAAGAAATTGAAACTGTTTCCTTAATCGAATTGGACTTTATGAAACAAAATAAATTAATTAAAACAGTACAATCATAGGTTTATAGATAATGATCAAGTTGAGGTATTTAATCAAATGGCATCATAGATAATGCAGAATTACCTTTAGGATCTACTTCACGGGAGATTTTAATTGCATCAGATGTAGCAAGATCCTGATTGGCTGGAGAAACTGCCAGAATTATACAGTTAGGCTGCAAATGAAAATTAGTACAATGTTAAATTCTATATGTGCAGTCTAGTTTATAATTTATCACTGACATCCAAACATCCAATACTGGATATGAGCTAAACCAACAATGTACAAAACCTGAGATCAATTATGGACAAAAAATGTCCAGCTCAAAGATACAACTGACATAAAGGTGACACGTGCAGCGGAAAAAAAAAAAACTTAAAGACTGTCTATTGTCATACAAGTTAATATCTTGTTTTACATGACAACTACCTTTTCAATAAAAGAGCGGACCATATTCTCTATGTCTGCTACAATGCTGTCGGATTGACCGTCTGCAAAGCCATTGTAAATGTATTTTACATAAGGCACTCTGTGGAATAATATATCACAAATGCTCAATCTATAAACGTATGGTTACTCACCGACGGCTACTTTTGTAAGTCCAGGAAGGTCAATGAGTGTCAAGTTCACAACTGTAATATTTCAATATTTTATTAGTACAGTAGCAGCCAAAATTATATAGTTATTACATGACAATGCAACCAGCTTTAATACAAATATAAGATGAGTAACAACCAGCTTATTTCTTTCAAGTTTGACACGAAAGTCCAACATAGGCATTTGCCTTTCATCTGATCGTTAAGTGAGACATGGAGAAAGGAAGGTAGTAGGTTGCAAAAGTGCTGATAGTCCAGGGAATTGATAGTAAAGGTATCTATGAGAAAAAGTAGCTATAGTTTAATTTTAACTGCAAATTAGCCTTAAATAAAATATTAAATTAAGCATTCCATGCCTTTGATCATAAGGGACAATGACTCAACACATACATTGGTGCCAACAAAGCTTATTGGCCTCTAAGGTAAAAGGATGTTTGGTTCCTCGATATTCGACACCATTTGATTTTGAAACCATAAACAACAAACTTTTCCCCACTATTTGGCAAGGGACTAAGGGCCAATTTGGATTGCATTTCATCACATTTGCCCAAACGTCCACTTCCTGCATGCTCGTTGGGCTAGTGTTTCGGAAACACCTATTTGAGCCCCAAAATGAATAGTACGTTTAGAAAAACACCCATCCGGAATGGAAGTCATTTTGCTCGCATGTTGTGTTTGGTATCGAACGGAGTCCGGGATGAAAAGTAACTGCAATCCAAATTGGGCCTAAAAGTGCTAATCTAGAGTATTCATCTAAAGCAGATTGTATAAAATAATTGTCATGCTAGTCGAAGCCTTGGCTACAAAAGGGGTACTAGACCTAGGTGTATGTCATAATATAAATGTGCATCTGTCAACCCTAAATTCGAATTTAAATGCAGGGAGTTTAATATGGTAGCAGAGAACATAGGTTCTAGTTGTGAGTCTTGTTTGCATTTTTAAACAGATTAAAAAAACGTAGACACTCAAACACACATCCCAAAAAGGGGTGTAGACCTTTCCGGGTGTGTTTACACATGCATACAGATATAAACTCTCCTATAGTAGTACCAAGGATAATCATACCACCGAGGGGGTGAAACACTGGTCGCACTGATACGGGAGGGAAGAATGGGCGTGGGTTCAAATTCCATCCTGGGCAAAAATTTAATTAAAAGGGAGGTAGTCTTGGTGCTAGTAGCCCAGGACACGGACGGTCATACACACACAAAAATAAAATAAAAAATGTATCACATGATTATATATATATATATATATATATATATATATATATATATATATATATAGCTACGGAGTTTTGGTGCGGAGTTTCGATGTGCTAGCAGGGACTTTGACATGGGTATTTGAGCAAACTAGGTTCGCATTATAGATATGACACACATTTTAAGTGGATTACAAGCCACAGCATAATGGGAATTTGACATGCAGGAGAATTTTCAAAGACTTTAATTATATATCCTTCAATCTCACCACAATCAGTATTTTGGCGCAGTGGCAGGACTTTAATAGGTAATTGTATATTGTACCAAATCAACTATCAAACAATAAGATGTCATTGTTAATGAATCAGCCATCAGCAAGATATGCAAAGCATGTAGGCAGTCATTCTAGAACACTGATATCAGAAATATATATATATATATATATATATATATATATATATATATATATATATCAGGGTATCACTACTTTTTGGTGTAACGCTTACTTAAAAATATAAATATTTAGGAATAAAAAAAGTCATTTATTCACCCACTAACTCAAACTTCCATACTAATCTAAAAAAATCGTAACACCCCCTATCTCTCTCCCTTTCTCTTTCACTCTTGGTGCTCCTGTTCTTATGTGAATACTACTTCCATTTCATTACATCGAGGAGCAGCACTTCGAGTCGAAGGCCGACACTAGAGCCTCCAAGACCTGTCCGCAGGAGGCCGAGAACATCCGTAAGAACACGCACATCGTCATCAAGAACCGCCATGCAAGGTTCGAATTTCAGGCTTGATTTGGTTGATTTTATTGTAGATTTATCAGTACTCAATCTAGACTCCATCTGTTCATTTCTTAGGATCTGATGTCGATCTATGAAGTCATGTTATGATTTAGTTATGGTGCTGCTGTAGATAAGTAGCATCTGAATATTTGGGGGTTTGATTCAAATTATGATAATCGAATAGTTATTTCATTAATTTTATTGTAGATTTAGGGATTTGATTGATGAAATTTGAAGGAGTCGTGGTGGATTTGGTTCCGGTGCTGATGCATGTAGATTAGTAGTTTTTTTCTTTCCAATATTTCGGGTTTTGATTCGAAGAATGTTAAACAAATTATTATAGTTACGATAGATTTAGGGATTTTGCTGATGAAATTGAAGGAATTGTGATGGATTCGGTTCGTTGAGGGTCTAATTATTATAATTTTAAAAATATTGGGGGTTTTTATTCAAAAAATGGTAATCGAATAATTATAGATAAATTTTATTATTTTGCTTTAGATTTAGGATTTTGTTGATGGTCCGTGATTAATTTCGGTTGAATTATAGATAGAGAAATTTCAGGAATGGAGATTTTGATGGTGTCGTATAATGAATTGATGGTACATGTTTCGTATATATAGGAAATGAAAATTCTTTGGTTCCATGTCAATATTAGTACATAAAAACTCAGTGCTAAAACCTATTTTTTTCTCTATAGTTTTGGTAAATTTTTACGTACATGGAGTTACAGTTTTTAATTAAAGACATGGTAAGCAGAAGGGAATATGTACATGGAGTTGCAGTTTTTACGTACAAGAAGGGCGAGGACTCGGTTTGATTGTGAAAGGGACTATGATTTATGTAACTTGAAGAATCCGATAAAGAAGCTTGATGGAGGGGACTCGGTGTTCCACTTTGATAGATAGAGACATTTCTTCTTCATCAGCGGCAAGCTTGGAAGGTGTGCCAAGGGACTCGGTGTTGCACATGCTTGCAGGCGGCGGCTCTCCTAGGGTTAGGGCATGCAGGCAGGACTCACGTCGTGTGGGATCCTGGATCGTCGAGCACTGATTAGAGACGTCAGGAGGTTGAGGAGGGCATGCCGAAGGAGGCGGAAGTTGGGGGTTATTGGACCAATGTGGCTCGTCGGAAGCGTCGGACTGCAGCCCCGATGGGTCGTGGTCAATCAGGCCCTTCCTATCAGCACCGTACGGGAATGGCCTCAGGGTGTGTGAACGCACCGGAGGGGTGCAGCGGTCGGCCGCGGAGACCATTGGCCGAAGCGCGACTACTTTGGAAGGGAAGGGGAAGGCTCCCATGACAGTCGATAACCCCATTAGGTCGCCTGGAAGAGTTAGCCGGCCCCGGGGGTGGGGGGGAGGAACCAACCGTGCGAGGGGATATTCGGCTGCAACAAACGAAGGTGCAGCGGTGGGGGAAAAGTCTTGGGCTGACTTATTCAAGTAGGCGGCGGAGGAGGAGGAGGGCAGGATGCATTACATTGCTCCAAAGTGTGTTGGCAATGGACACCGAGCCGTCTTCCTAGCGGAAGAGGTTGCAGAGGCATTGCAGCACTGGACGAATACTCTCATACTATACGTGTTGGGCAACAAACCGTTTTACGGGCAGATTCGTGCATGTACGTATAGGATTTGGAAACCCAAGGGGAGTATGGAATTCTTCGCGAGGGATGATTGGTTCTTCTTTCTCAAATTTAGCATGGAGGAGGATGCAGTTCGCATTTTGCAAGGGGGCTCATGGACGTTTGACGATCCATTGATTATCCTCAAGGAGTGGCAAGCTGATTCCCATTGTGAGCATGATGTCCTCCACACGGTACATGTCTGGATTCTCTTTTCGCGTTATCTATTAATTATTGGACAATTCCTTTACTTATGAGGGTGGCGAGCCTAATTAGAAATCCAATTAAGGCTGATGATGCTACGACAAAACGAAGCTAGGTTCAGTATGCGAGGATTTTTGTTGAGATAAAAGCGAGCCAGGAGCTTCCTCGCAAATTGGAGTATGAAGTTCCCTCCGATGAAGTTCTCTTACAACAAGTGGAGTATGAGTGGGTGCCTCCGGCGTCCAAGATATGTCAGTGTTTTGGACATACCAAGACGCAATGCTCTATTGCGGTCCAGTCGGGAGAGAAGGTACCAGAAGCAAATCCTCTAGGGACAGTGGCATTGGAGTTTCTGCAAATGAAGGCGAGCAGATACCAACACAAATACCGGCAGGCCAGAACTCGGCTGAAACACGAGATAGGTCAGCCGATGGTATGGAACTCGCTATATGGAGTTTTGGCCACAAAGGTGACCATGTGGTGGTGTTTGGTCCCAATTCGATCCCATGTGGAGGTGCCTCGATTATGATGCAAGACAGTCCAGTTGCAAGCATGAAGGTTGCTTTATGGAGGCCGAACCAAGCAAGCGGGCCTAAGGTGGTGTTCTGCTCCAAGCCGTCGTCCAGTGGACGTATTTATACAAGGCGTAAGTCTGCAAAGATTGGACGGAGTCCAGGAGAGAGGGAAGGAGGAGGGAGAGCACATCCCCTGACTGCAGATACAGGGAGAATACTTTAGCCTAGTAGGAAGCGGCTTGCAGTTGTTGATGTTGTGTAGGAGGAGTCGACTCATGCACGCCAAGGCGTCTCAATGGCGGCGGAACAAGGAGACGATGTCTGCATGGTAAGCCCCCGATGGGAAGAGCTAATATAGAGCGATCATGTGGCCGACCTAGACGATATGCTTAGGGTTAGAAGGAGCTTGACACCGCCCCTGGTGTAAGTCCCGGAGCAGTTCAAGGGGAAGTTATCCTTGATTAATGTCTGTGATTGCATAGAATATGCATGGTGTGTGCCCGATAGGGAGGTGGAAGGAGGTTAGAGAGGTATTACGGCTACAGAAATGTTCTATTTCTGCATTACTAGAGACAAAGATCAAATCAGACAGGATGTTGGCTCGCATAACTACTCACCCTTGGGTGCAGGTGAACAATCTCGTCCTCTGTGATATGGCAAGGATATGGGTGCGTTGGGATGGAAGTTGTTGGATTGGACAGCTGATACATGCCTCTGAGTAGTTGATAGTGGTTGAGTTCCATAATAAAGGAGGACTACGGTTCATCCTCGGTGTGGTGTATGGGTATAATGATAGGAGACGGAGGAAAGAGCTATGGCAGGACATTATCCATATTAGTGACATGGCTGAACAACGACTTCATATGCCATTGGTTCTCATGGGAGATTTCAATGCTCTTTTGTTCATGCATGAGAAGGTCGGGGGACGCACAGTTTCGGATGCCATCTTACAAGACTTCTAAAATTGTCTCTCGCGTTCAGGACTCAGGTGCATAGGTAGAACTGGCCACATTTGGACTTGGAACAATAAAACTGTCCGAGGGAGGGTTGCTTGTCAATTGGACAGGGCATTGGAGAATAGTCGCTGGGCACATCATTTTCCTCATATTGAGGTAGAAGGGGCTAGCGGCATGTACCAGCGACCATTCCCCCCTTGCCTTCGTTTCTCTGTACTACCCAAAGTCAAAGCTCGCCCCTTCAGATATAACAACAGCTGGCATCTTATGGAGGTGTATCAGGACGCAGTTGATAGAGGCTGGAGTAGGGTGGTGGTTGGCAACGGCCAGTTTCGATTTGTGACCCGGCTTAAAAACATCAAAGCCGAGTTGAAGAACTGTAACAAGAATCGACCTCGGTCAATACTAGGGGACAAAGACAATGAGCTTAAAGAGGTGCAGGCACGACTCCAAGAGGATGCATCCAGTACACAACTCCTGGAGCTGGAGAGGTCGTTGTCACAAGAGGTCGGCTAACTACGCATGATTGAGGAGATCCAAGAGGCGCAACAAGCTAAGTGCGATTGGCTTCGGGAGGGAGACAGATGTTCAAAAAAATTCTATTATGTGATCAGGATGAGGCAGCATCGTAATAACATCAGCAAACTCATCGGGGAGGATGGCAGGAAGGTCACTTCCCCGAATAGCATTCAAGAGGAGGCAGTCATGTATTACTCTACTTTATACACCAAAGTGAATATACAACAGTCTTCCCTGCTCTGGTGTGTAAGCGCCTGGTGACTCAGACTGGTAACCGTTCTCTGCTGGCTCCTGTTATGGCAGAGGAGGTGGATGCCATTGTCAAGGGTGCGGACCCGGACAAGATCCCTGGCCCCGATGGGTTTGGTAACAAATTTTATAAAACCCATTGGCTAATGCTCCGGGAACCTGTGATGGATATTATACCAGATTTTTTCCGATCTGGCAGGTTGTTGCGGGATATTAATCATACTTATATCACACTTGTACCGAAGAAAGAGGGCGCTACTGATCTGGTAGATTTCTGCCCTATTGCTTGTTGCAATTTTATTTATAAACTGATCACTCACTTAATGTGCCGACGTATGGAGCATATTATAGAAGAATTTGGTGTCTCCTAACCATGCGGTGTTTATCAAAGGCAGGAGTATTGCAGAACATAACCTTTTGGCGCATGAGATGATCCAAAAATTCAACAAGGCAGGGGCATCGAGGCTTGTATCAAACTTGATCTCCGCAAAGCTTATGATATGGTGAACATGGAGCTTGTCATTCGTATTAAGCACAGCATGGGGTTCGACCCGACCTGGGTTGCCATGACCTGGGAGTGCATATCGACTGCATCCTTCTCTGTCCTGGTAAAATGACAGCCATATGGATTCTTTGGGAGCAACAAAGGATTGAGGCAAGGTAACCCACTCTCTCCATATTTATTCACACTGGTCATGGAATTTTTTACATGTATGATGGATGTTGCCGCTCATAGATATATCTTTCTGCCGCTATTCAAAAGTGTAACGCCTCACGTCACACACTTGATCTATGCGGACGAACTGCTAGTTTTTCTGGTTCCTATTATGGAGGGTTTGGGGGTCGTCTCTAGCATGATGGAGAAGTTCGGGAGACTCTCCGGGTGTAACCACCACTTTCACTTATAGGGATATTTTTGTCATTTCACCATTGTTTGTTAATTATGTAGTATAATTATATAGTGTTAGTTAGTATGCTAGATAATTAAAATTTGTTAAGTGATAGTGCCAATTAGTATTAGTTTTGACTTTTGTCAATTAGAATTCATTAGTTAGAGCCATGGATAGAATATTCTCCCTATTGATTAATTAGATTCCTTCCTAACCCAAAGAGATTTCCTTCATGACATTTCTAAAACCTAACTAGAGAAAGGAGAGCGGCAAACTTGACATTGTAGAATCACCCTAACCTACTATAAGAGGCATGCTCTAATTAGGGTTATAATCCATTCATTTCATCATCATTAGCCTCCTTCTTCCCCAAATCAACCCAAATTCCTACCAAACCAATCCAAATCTTTTCATTCCAATTTCCATGGAGGCCTAGAGAATTTCCATGGAGGCCTAGAGCATTGGAGAGCACAAGGAGGACCATTGGAGAGGAGCTAGCTAGGAGGATTGTGTCCACTTCACTTTTGTGTCCATTTAGAGGAGTTTCATTGGGATCCAACTCCAAATAGGTATAATCCCTAATTCCTATCAATTTATATGTTAGAATTCCATATTGAACTCATAGGAACCTACCAATAGTGATACCCAACTCTATTGGTGAAGAACTAGGTGGTGGGGAGGCTATTTCCAATAGTTACATAGGTTTTTCTAGGCCATTTAGTGGAGTTACGAATTTGTGACCATCAAGTATTTGTCGTAGGTTCCAATGAGATTATTGGTGTCTAATTGGGTTTGTGGGTGTGTCCTTGACTCCACAATTGGATACGCCATGATACGTATAGGTGGATTTGATAATTTGGGGGTTTGGGGGCTAATTGGTGTCAATTCCTCTTATTTTACACCATATTTGGTTATTCTAGCTATATAATGTTAGATTTACACATATATATTGTGTTCATTTGATTAGGTGTTGGTACCATAGTTTGGAATCCTATGCGTGTATATGAGCTTGGAAGTGGCAAGTATTAATTAGATACTTATCATGCTCATGTGAAGCGCAAATTGATAGGTATATTAGTGGCGTTGATTCAGATTCTTGTGTGTGACTGTTGGAGAAAGAGAGAGGGTCTGAATGTGGGGATTAGCACAGCAGCATTTGGGTGAACCTGGGTGTATCTTAGTATCAAACATGTGTGTATCCTCCTTAGAAGTAGAGGCCCAGGTTATGTGAGATATATACGTGTGCATTGCAGTATATAGGTTGACGCAGCAGCAACTAAGCTGCAAGTAGCAGTGCAGCAGTACTTGAGGGGGGAGACTGGATGTGCTGCAATCCTTCCTGCAGCAGCTCCTCATCAGAGATTGAATGAGTGCACAAATATCTGGCTAGTGCAGTCTAGATTTGAACTGCTGGGTTCTGCACTGAGGCTCGGGTAGTAGTAGTAGGAGCAGAAGCTGCTGCAGTGGGAGGGGCATAACTTTGCACAGTGCAGCAGCAACTGCCTGCTGCAATCAGAGCAGTGCAGCAGCTGGGAACCACACTGCAGATAGGTTAGCACTCTGGCATAGCAGCTATTAGTGTAGAGGGAGTTCCAGGTGCAGATCATAGGACATTGCATTCATATTTACACTTGGAAGAGTGTGCATCCTTGCTTGGTGAGGCATAGGGTGTAGGCGTGGTACTGTGGTTGAATCTAGTATTGAGTCTGTAGACTTATTCAGGTATTAGTGAACTGCAGGTTTGAGGAAATTACAGTTTCAGTTTTGTGAGTGAGTATCCACATAATTGTAACAGTGTAGAACATGTGGTAGTTGATCTGTGTGTGCAGATTTCTGCAAGTTATGAGGATATCCTGTGTGCATGAGCTGCACTGCAACAGTGAGTGAGGTACGAAGGTGTGTAGGGGAGTCTGTGAGTGTGAGCAAAGTAGTGTATTAACATGTGAATCAGATTTGGGGTTAAGAGTATGAGTGGTATTCATGTGTGTGCTAGAGTATGATGGGTAGGTAGCAGTTTTGGTAGAGAAGCATGGTTCCATGTGAAACCCAGTGTCTTTGAGACCTGTATCAGTGGGGGTATGTGAAGGTGTGGTAGTGTCTAGGTACTCGAGAGGAATGTGCACAGTGGGTAAGTGTGTGTGGGGTGTGCAGAGAATTCATTATGCAGATTTGTGTGTGTAAGTTTCTTAGTAGCAGCAATACTAAGTGGGCAAGTTGTGTATATACATTAGCAAAACTTGTGTTGTGATAGACTAATGTGTACCTGTGAGTAAACTCTAGGTGTATCCGGTGTAAGTCAACTTGGTGTGGGTTGTTGAGTGTGTCACAACAGTGTCAGGATAGTTAGAATAGTATCTTAGATATATGAGAATCCTAGACAAGGTATTGGAGTATGTTGATAAGTGTATCTATTGTATCTTAGAGTGAGTATCAATAGGATATCTAGATATCTATATATGCATATATATATGGCTATATAAGATAAGTTAGATAATAGAGACAAGTTATAGATATAATTTTAAGTATTGGTATATGAGATAGGTAATGAACTTAGAAACTCAAAATTAAGTAACGACCCAAGTAATAGAGTAGACTGACCTAGAATTGACCTAGAAACTAAGTAACGACCCAAGTTATAGAGTAGACTGACCTAGAACCCTCAAAACCAAATAGTTAAGATTATTTTGATTCCAAATCACATGTTAACATGATAATTTATATATAGGTCACTTGGACTCCAGTCCGGACACTGATTGGTATAGTCAGCTCAGGACCACAGGCGAGTACGTTCTCTGATAGTTTTCTTTACGTGATAATTTATGATACGTATTTAGTAATGTTATATTTGATTCTTGACACGATGGTGCACGGATTGGTATATAGATTGGATCATCAGTCATGAGATGTTACATTGTTCATCATATTGATATTAGACATCGTACATTGTATTGATATTAGACATCGTACATCGTATTGTTAGTAGGCATCGTTCATTATATCGTAACATGTCATGGTTGGATCCATTATACTAGTCGGGGCGGAAGAAATTGCTAGTTAGATATGTGATCATATCCCGTAGACATTGTGTAGACATTGTTAGTGTTAATCATACACCTCACGTATGATTAGCCAGGCCAGTAGCTATCGTACAAGTTCCCAAGCCGATCACATATAGAAAATAGTATTTCAAAACACAGTTAGTTATAGTTCTTCTTGTCTATTTTATACTTATCGAGTTGTACCTTACTTGCTTTGTCTACTTATTTCTCATTACATGTATACCATATGGACATTGTTTACTTCTTCCTCATATTGCCATTGCCATTGCCATGATATGCTGACAGTTCTACATTGCTCATTATGTATTATATGGGTGAAGTGCAAAAAAATCCTCCTTAGATTTGCGTTTTTTGCATTTAAAGACCCATGGCTTTAAAAAATCCTCGAATTTATATTTTAGCCCATTTTACACCCATTTTGAATTATGTCGTTAACATAAGTTAAAATACGTTAAAATACGTCTGAAATGACGATTTTATATCTCCCCCCATTCTCCCCCCCTCTCCAGTTGTGGGGGGGGGGGGAGGAGAGGGGGGCACGGGTGGCGGGTGGCAGTGCGGAGAAAAGGAGGGGGGAGGGTCGGGTGGCAGCACGGGGAGGAGGAGGGGGGCTGCCACCACTGCGGGGGAGGAGGGAGGGGGGCGGGTGGCCACCCGAGGAGAATGAGGGGGGCTGGGGGGTGCCACCACCGCGGGAGAGGAGGGTGGCTGCACACCACCACGGGGAGTGGGGGTGAAGGAGGGGAGGGGGTAAATGGGAAAGAGGGGGAGGATATTTAGGATTTTTTTATTATTGTATTTTTAAAATATCCACTAACGGTCAAATCTGATGGTTTGTAGACGGTAAGGGGCATTTTGATCGAGTCATATATTGCGGGAGAGTTTAATTGTTATATTTGTCTATTTAGTCTTATTTTGTTAACGAGACAAATTGGAGGAGTTTTTTGCACTTTATCCTGTATTGCATTCACTATTATTGTTTTATAGTCTTTGTCATTTAATTGGAACTGCTGTTGGAGTTGTACTCGTTCCATCCTGATTGGATAACATTTTTAGGTATTGATTTGGAGGATTGGTGTCCTACTTATTACGGATCCCAAGAGAGTGTAGCAGCTGGTTTGGACCCTGTAGCTCAGGAGTAGCTTGGAGTGATTGCTGGAAGATCTAGTCAGAGTCACTAGTTATCTTAGTTCCTTTATTAGTATCTTGCTACCGGATTTATCTCCGGATATTACTTGAGACTTGGGATGTTATGTTTGGATTCTCTTAGACTTGTTGGTTGTTGTTTAGACTTGTAGAACTTGTGACTTGGTTATCCCTTCTTTTATATCATATTGTGTCTTTCTTCCTTAGCATGTGATTGGGTATATTTTATTGTTATATCATTGCTCTTCTTATGGAGTTGGATATTATTGTGTGAGATTGATAGTTAGATATTGATGACCTAGACAGTGTTCTACTGCCGATGCTGCGACGTAGGCTGGACGTAACCACGTACTCGTGTCCCAATCATCCGGGTGCAGATCGTGACACCGGACTGACTCTCAACCGGGATAAGAGCAAGGTTTACTTCAGTAAGCGATGCATGCGCAAGGAGGAACGAGCAGACGCTTTGGGAGTAGTGAAAGGAGAATTACCGGTGAAATACTTGGGAGTCCCCCTAACTTGCAATTATGCAAGGGAGGCAGAATGCAAGAGTTTAGTTGAGTTCGTATAGAAAAGAGTTGAAAAGTGGCAAGCTCACTGTCTATCGTTTGATGGTCGAATTGAGTTGGTCATATCGGTTGTCTCTGCAGTCATGTTTTGGCTCCAGTTTATTATGCTTCCAACGACTATCATACACAGGGTGGAGATGATATGTGCAGATTATTTTCCTGGGAGGTTCTATGTATACCCCATAAAGAGGGAGGGATGGGACTCCGGCCTATTCGCTCATTACTATAGGTAATGGGGATAAAGCTTGTCTGGAGGTTCTTCCAGAAAGAGTCGCTTTGGGCACGTTGGATGTCTAGTCGCTATCTCAAACAGGCCAATTTTTGGGTCTACAGGGCTAACAACAATGAGTCTGTAAGCTTCAACTATATGCTCGGGTATAGGAGATTATTGAAGCAGTTTGTGTCTTGACAGATACGAGATGGGACATCCACTGACCTTTGGTTAGACCCATGGATCCACCACATTGGCCTTTTGGATGGGGTCGGTGATCATATGGTAGAGGAGGCATACCGGGGACATAAGGTAAGTGCGATACTGCTAGATGGCCGTTGGCGATTGGAGTTGCATCCCCATGTCCGACGCTGGACAAAGGAGGTTGGGAGGGTTCATGTTGATGGCAGCATCCCGAGTGACAGATGGGCATGGGACAACACTATAAATGAGCAATTCAATTTCGGTGTGGCCTATAACCAAGTCAGGAAGATACATGATAAGATAACGAATGCTAATATCATATGGGCGCAGGAAGTTGCGATAAAAATGAAGTAGTGCTTATATAAAATAAAATTTGGTCGACTTCTCACGAAGGATCGGCTTGCGAGATTTGGGGAGCTGAACGGAGAGTGGACTTGTACTTTGTGCGAGAACGACGAAGAGGATTTGCAACACCTCTTTTTTGTTTGCCCTATGGTTAGAGAGGTTTGTCATAGACAGAGAGGGTCTTACTCCAGCTAGGCAGTTGGATGACTACGGTATCGCAGAGAGCTTTCGGGAGATCAGAGGAGCCAGTAGCAGAGGACGTTCATTGTTCCAACAAGCTTATGCTAGGTTAGTTGTTGCGGTATGGCATGTCTGGAGGGAACGGAACAATCGAATTTTTGAGAATAGTAGAAACTCTAATGTTGGCATAATCCATAACATTGAAAGGGATGTACAAGCTATGATTCGCATTACTTGAGCCACCTAAAGGTGGGTAGATGTACTTTGATTCCATAAGATGAATATAATTACTTTCTACCAAATATATATATATATATATATATATATATATATATATATATATATATATATACTGTTTTCTATTTACTCCTATCAGGATTGTCAGATGATCAGATCCAAGCTCCCTGACCCATGCTTACAAATTTAATCTCCTATGCTTAGTATTTTCTACAGCTTGTATTCAAATATTCTAGCAAAGTTTAAAGTACTAAGTGCATCACTATTCTAAAAATCAGCCTAGGTGGCGCCCAGTGTCCGTCTGATGCCCACCTAAGTGCCCATGTAGCCCCCCGACTATGCATGTTTTGGGGTTTTATGAACTTTGTATGCAATTTTCAGAAGGTTTTTTTGAGGTTTATTTATTAATTTTTGAACCGCGACAACCTAGGTGGGCTAGGCGCTAGGCTCTAGGGGCCGGTGCCCGCCCGACTAGCGCCTTTTAGAACCTTGAAGTACGTTGATGCATTATACTTTTCTCACAATAAATGCACATGCATGTAACATAACTAGAATTTAAGGTAGCAGTATAATCAATATGTCGCACCAAATATTAGAATAAGGAATCTGATAATAGAACAGGTCTTCATCAGACCATGTTCTCTTGTCATTAGAATAGCATGCCCTAAGAGTTATATTTTCTAATATTAAGCATATAATGCAATTTCTAAGGAGTGGATCATGATAATGTAACCTGGACCAGATCTAAAGTGCATATCAAAAGACAATAGTGTAGGATTAATCTCATCATACAAAAGAAAATAAACTCAAAGCAGACCCAGCACCCTGGTAAACATTCTTCTTCACACGCTGGCTAGCCCGTGCACTTGAATCACTTCCAAATGTAGGACTGGCCAACCCAAGAAAACAATATTAATACTTTATTACTTTTACACCGGAGCCATCTCGGGTAACATTTTACAACCCACCCACCCCACCCCACCCCACCCCCCCCCCCACCCACCCACCAAATAAAAATAAAAATAAGTAAATACAAATAAATAATAATCTTGGGTAACATTCATGCTTCTCCCGACCTCCCCCTATTGTCATATGCATGAGATAACTGCACTATCTCATGAGACCAAGTGATCAAGTAACCTTAATGCATTGACACCTCCCCCTCACACTGCCACACCTTATATAATACAACTAGCCTGCCCTACCCATGACCCTCAAAATCTGTACACAAAGAGTCATAATTGAAACTAAGCTAGAGTTCACCTCGTTGTACAACCTTCAATTAACATGTACCCTTGTGTCTCTAAAATAAGTAAACAAACCCCAACGTCCAAGACATATCTGATAAGAATTAAATCTAGAACGAGACTGCTTGCATGAATTTTTTTTTCTTTTCTAGCTATTAACAAGTGGCACAAACTAATAAGCAACTAATAGACCCTTGATGCTACTGCTGAAGTACCCAACATTTGACACATGAATTTGCTTTCAATATAAGAGGAATAAAAATAGTAATATGACAGCATAAAGATTCACACAGACAAGCCGCAATAAGATATACAATCATCCATAATCTTTTGACTAATTAGTATCCACACTAAATGGAACATCTAATCTAGATTTCCCCTCAATCTACCTTCCAAACATACTAAAATGTATGTCCAGCGCCATGAGGCTCCCGCTTACACGGGGTCTGGGGAAGGTCAAGTTGTACGCAGCCTTATATATATATATATATATATATATTAATTTTTAATTCTTTTAGAAGCGGTAAAAAAAATTTAAAAGGGGTGCAACACGAGGACTTCCCAGGAGGTCATCCATCCTAGTACCCTCGCCCAAGCAAGCTTAACTGCGGAGTTCTGATGGGATATATATATATATATATATATATATTTATTTATTTATTTATTTATTTATTTATTTATTTAAATGCAAGCAAGCACTACCGTCGCACCAGGCAATGTCGCAAGACATAATTTAATCTTCAACACAAACAAAATAGCAGCCCCAAAATGATATGATCTCCACACTTAATTGGTAAATTGAGTTATCGAATCCTCCTAATTTACCTTACTAGTCAAGTTGACCACTACAACTACATCTTTGCCCTCACCATCCAAAGTTCTAAAACTAACCACTATAGTGAAATAAACTGTAAGCCGATGTCGCCGTGTCAATTTCAAGTTGTGTCACAACAAAGCTTATCAGACACATTAATATTGGAGCTACTACAATAAATCAACTCCAGCAGTGACTAAAACTGTATAAACTTATTAGTGCTTGATTTGAAACTTAGATAATGCTCAGTAAAAGTTATACAGTTAGCTCAACTTCATGAGAAAGCAAGAATTGCAAATGAGAAATGCTCAACTAATTCCTGGGTGCAAACTTAAGAAGAGGCGAACATATCTTCATAATCACTACAGCACCCCAAAATTGTTCAACGAAAGATAAATAAGTTATACAAGACTATCAGCTCATTGTCTCACCATTAGGAGAAAATATACTAAGATGAATTGGAACAGTGGAGATCTGTTTGGTGCGACCAGTTTCTCTATCAGTTTCATCTGCAATCTCCTTCCGAACAAGTGCTGCATTAATATTCACAGTTCATGTTAGTAAGACAAGTACCATACATCATGTATCAATTTACATAATTATCCTTTCGTATACATTCATGTATTCTAAGATACATTGTTCCATAGTAAATTTGATTGAAATTAATATAATCTTACATATATGGATAATTTTAATACGTTGAACAATAATAAGGAGCTCCGTCAAGTATTAACTGACATGTTCATCATAAAGTTGGCAATTAAGAGCAAAAATATAGCATTACATGACGATAGTATTCATGACTATAACATCATCATTGCATCAATAAGAACTTTGACTGTTCAAATCAACGTGTTGGCATTGAAATAATGTTTTTTTCTTGTGCATCCTAGTTTCTGGACAATGTATTAACTTATAAAAACCCTACAAAATAAGGATGGAAAAACCTGCTTTGAAAAAAAAAAATATATAGAAAAGGTCCAAGAAATCTACAAAAGGCAAAAGAGATTAGAAAAATATTTTAAAACAATAAAACATTATTATTGGAGAACATTGTCTTAGTTGTAAGGTCTCCATAGATGCTAGATGACATCCTTGAAGACTACGCCACACAGAAAAGAATACCAAAGTTGGCAGTGTCAGTATTCAACCGGTGTCGGACCCTTCTTATGAGTATTGGTATCAACGGTTACACTTGTTACCCTCTATGCCATGACACGAATACCAAGGTTCGCATTATCAGATTTGAATCAGTTTCAGACGCTTCTTATTAGCATTGGTATCGACGGTTCCAGCCGCTAGCCTCTACGCCATGATGATAGAATTAATTAACCTACTCAAAATATGGTATCCAGAATGCATGGGAACAGTAAATATGTCACTAGATAAATACACACCTTACCTCTTCACTTTTATACACGTTGCACACTCTAAAGAATTGACATATAAAAGACATATAGCAGTTTAACTGTAACACTCTTGTACTCTATTGCTAGCAGGATCTCAATCTACTACTCTAAGTAGAGTAGTAAGCTAGATGTATCCCACATTATATTCAACCAACCCATATAAAACTGACAAGCAATTTTCCATTGAAAAAAACAAAAGTCAAGGAGAAAGAGTATAAACCACTTCCAATCAAGAAAACATAAAAAATACATCTCATGCACTGTTCTAAAAATCGGGATTAGTTGGCGCCTAGGTGCTAGGCACCCGGTGCTTGCCCGACATCCAGGTTATTTGGGGTTTATGGGCAATTTTCAGCATTTTTTTGACCTCTTTTTAGTGGACCACCTAGAATTAGGTGGCGCCTAGGCAGGGGTAGGCGCTAGGCGCCTGATCAGAAAAAGCCTCAAGCAAGATATAATCAAGGTATAAAATAAGAAAATGCAAAAATACTTCCATTATTGATGATTTAAACAAGGAAAAGTCTCTTTATTTGATCGTATTATTCAGCAGGACTTTCCCTGAGCACAATACAAAGTAAATAAACTCTCTGACTCTAAGACAGTGTTTGGTTGCCTAGAGAGAAATTTCATCTAACATATGTTGCATACTACATTTGTTGCTATAAGTTACATAATAAATCAAAATGTTTGGATAGCTGCTAGTGATGTTGTATTTACAAATCCAATGTCTAGATAGCTGCAATTAAATCCTTCTAATGCAGCTTTTGTTGATGTACAGAAGATGTTTTGTTAGGGTGTTTGAGATGTGTAAGAGATGTAAGGGGAAAACTTTGCAAGAAAAGCTACTGTTTGACGACAGATGATGACTGTATATATTCATATTTCTCCCTTTTGTTGTGAATGATGTTGAAAGTTGTGCACAAACATCGGGCCAAACAAAAGCCACAGCATCTGAAAGAAATATTATAACTTTTGTTGCTTTTAGTTGGATCTACAAGACCTCTGCCCCTACTAAATTTAGACCTAAAAGTTGGTCTAACATTGGTGAGGTCAACCATAATTTCTTTCTTATTGAAGAGGAGCAAGCTTTCTAATAACAAACATGGTACAAAGAGAACATATGGAATGGATAAGGATTCAAAATAATTTTCCCTCCGTATATATACAATGATATAATGAATACTACTTATGGTCGTTTTAATAGTCTATCTACTAATTTATGTTTCATAAATTAAACCAATAAAATGGAGTAACTTTTAAGCACAACTCGGACAGAAATTTTGGCTAATACAAAAAGATATAGTAACTAAACACTACGGCTGCACCAACGTATGATTACCGAAATCTGTGAACTTCTTCCTTGGGAGGTGCATAAACTCTGCATATTCTCTTCCTTCGTCAATCTTATGAAGTTGCAACACGAGAGGTCGTCGAGTAACAATCCCTGGAAAAGGTTGTCGGTATTATTCATTTTGACATTAAAAGAACTAGCAGAAATAGCCATAGATCAGAATCCAACAAATATTGAATCACTTGCTCCACAGTGTACCTGATCCTCTGGGCAGAAAGTCCTTTCCAACTATGCTCTCCAACACGGAAGACTTACCAGAGCTCTACAAAACAAGAATCAACCAAATTAGTTAGCATCGCACAATAACTGTTCCTGCTACAAGATTGAATGCTCACCTTATCGAACTATAGATGAAAATACAAAAAGTACAAAGGGCACAAAAATGGCACATATTACATTGTCTTACTGTCTTTTGGAGTGTGTATCTCGTGTTCGACACAATGCGGCAAGCATCCATTTCTAGAGTGTCAGTGCTTCGTAGGTGTGATCTCTAAAATCATACAAAATTAGCATCTTTTGATCATTCTTATATGAAAGAGTGAAAATTATTGCCATATCTACAATTTCGAAAGATTATTTATAAAAGCACTACAAAAGTTACTCGGGGCTGTCCAATTTTTTATTTACAAGTTTGCCATTCAAATATTTTACTAAGGGTTGTCCACTATTTTCTTTAGGACGGTCATAATTTTTGACAGTCCTACCAATATACTGAACTGTCAAACAGTCCTAAAGAAAATATGTTGTTCATTTAGGACTGTCAAAAATTTTAACAGTCCTTTCAATAGGTACTTCTTCCAATTGGTCGTGTGCCACTTATCATAACATTCATAAATCATGTATCCAGTCATGACTATTGAAATTTTCTATAGTCCTGAACAGTGTAGTCAAAGGCGGCGCGCCTTGCTTCTAAGTGCAGGGACAACGCCTCATTGTAGTCAAGGCGAGGCGCATTTCCTGAGGCATGCATTTTCTTGAGGAGAGGGATGGTTAAGGCGCACCTAAGCGAGCCTGGGGAATATTAAAAAAAGAAGAAGAAGCTTATATACTCTTTGTTTACTGTTTCTTTAATACTTTATTTTGTATATTGTATTTTTTCTGTTTTCTAATTATTGTTTCTTTAATACTTTATTTGTATACTGTTTTGTTTTGTTTCTGTTTCTTTAATACTTTATTTTGTATATTGTTTTTTCTGTTTTTTAATACTTTATTTTGTATATTGTTTTTTCTTTTTTCTGTTTATATACTCTCTTTTTTCCTTCTTTCCTCTGTTTTCTTACACTGTTTTGTATAATATTATTTTTATACTGTTTTTTTATTTTTTATTTTTTCTGTTTTCTTATATTGTTTTGTATAATGTTATTTTTATACTGTTTTCTGTTTACTTTTTACTATTTTGTATGCTGTTTTTTAATATTATTTCCATCTTTTGATGAAATCAAAGTCCTATTAATTTGAATTATCCTTACAAAGCACTTAAAGAATATCTTAAAACTTCAATTCAAAGGGTACTATATATATATATATATATATATATATATATATATATATATATATATATATATATATATTTGCGTCTCGCATTGCTCGGGCGCACGCCTTAAGTGCGTTTTGCGCCTATGGCGATATGGAGACTTTGCACCTCGAGTAAGCCTTGCGCCTTTGACTACCTTGGTCCTTAATGTTGTCATGATTATAGAAATTTACTATAATCATGTATGTTGTCAGAAATATAGAAATTTTCTACAGTCCTGAATCTTCCCAGTCGCGACTGTCGGTGGAAATCAGAAGTTCAAAACCCTAAAATGGGTTTAAAACTTTAGAAATCCACCCAAAGTTCATCCTAAACCTATTTTGGTGTACTACACTATGATATTTGAGCATTAACAAGGATTGGGAAGAAGTTTAGGACTAAATGCAAGTCATATGTCAAAGTATATCCAACTGATCAGAAGCTAGGAAGCGCAAGTTCGACCACCATAGATCGGTGAATTTGAGCAATCAAGCATTAAGTAAAGCCAAAAAAAATCGCCATCGGATCAAATCGAACACAACTCAAAGACATTTTCATTCAACGAGGTCCGAATTGAACCGGATATAACAAAATGGACGAGGAAGCCGACCGACCTGTCCTCCGACGACGGCGATCGCCGGCAGCGAGTCCCAGAGGGTCGGCAGCGCGCTTTCCTCTCCGTGGTCTCCGAGAGCAGTGCAGGCCCTCTGGAGCTTGTTCACCAGAGAAATCAAATTCTCCATCTCCCCTCTCCGATGAAATTAGGGTTTCAGATCCGAGCGCGAGCAAGAAAAGAAAATGAACGCCGAAGTTTGAGTTCGTGATCGAGAGAGAGGAGTGGGAAGAAAATACTTAAAAGTAGCGGAAAAGATACAGGCGAAGGAACCGCGTTCGTTGGCAACAAATTCTTGGGCAAAATTTGAAAGCGGCTACGGACGAGATTTAAAAAATGAAAGCCCAGCAACAATGCGGAGGGGGGCCCACTATGAGGGATCCATCAATTCAATGCCTTTGTTTTCAAAAATGCTTATGTTTACAACCAATGGACTTGCAACTCTCTTGCACCGTGGCAGTTGTCAATTAGGTCTTCATTTTCCTAGAGGTAATTGTTGAAATCTTTGACATAATTAATTCTACCAAATCTAGGTAGCTAGGTAATTGTTGAAATCTTTGACATAATTAATTCTACCAAATCTAGGTAGCTAGGTAATTGTTGAAATCTTTGACATAATTAATTCTACCAAATCTAGGTAGCTAGTATTGGAAGGTTTTGGAGAACATTGAAGTGAGAATTAATAAAGCCCAATTCAATTTTTGTATATGATGTTTTAACAAAACTCAAAAGTGATTTTTTATCTTTTAAAACTAATAAGTTTTATCTCCATTGCAGTAATGCTTATAGGAATCTCAAAGCAGAAACATTGTTGGAGATAAATGAGTAAAAAATTTACTAAATAAAGGTATCTCAAATGTTTATTTTTTCAAAAGTTCAAACAAAGTTATACAATGTTGAAGTCTAGAAAATATAAATGATCTAGATATTGCACCCAATAAAGTAGCTACCTCCTATGAGCACCTTCCACAGGCACATCTGGACCACCATCCTCATGCTTATCCTCAACTTTTTGAGTAGGTATCAACATTGATGGAGTTGTCAATATATGCGTATAATATCCATTATCATAGTCCTTACTGCGAAATTCTCGCCATCCCACCAAGAAGTGCCCGCACCAACCTACTAAGAAGGGCCCTCGCCGGCCTAACGTGGCATGCTCATGACATTATGCCTAACCCTACGGGGGTATGGTTGTCTTTAACTAACATTGCATGTAGGATAATTTGGCTGGATATTTAATCGATGCATCAAAGGATCTTGACATGCTTGCACAAAATCCAAAAATTCTTTTATAACTGGTCTTCTCATTTCAGAATGTGGGTTTTGCAATGCTTATTGCATTCTAGGAACCAAAAATATTAATGCTTTTCCAATTTAATAACTCATATATACAAGTAAAAATTATAAATAAATATTATAAATAAAAAATACATACCATCCCAACGATAAGTTCACAAATGCACGCAAGCTAGAATCATCTATAGCTCGATGTTGAAACTGATACTCCTCGAATGTATAGTCTTTGTTGATTATACGAGGCTCCCTATGTAGTGATATAAAAATGGTAGTTGATGCTTGACCAAGAACTAAAGGAGAGGTATTTTTATGAAACTAGGGTTTTTGGGAAAAATTGGACGCGGAAGCTTTAATTGAAATGTGAACAACCAATTATTATAAATTTATCACAAAAATTATAATAGAAATACAAAATAATAATTAGGATTACCATTGGAGACATCAATGTCGGAAGCGGAGAAGAAAATAAGATCGAGAGATCCACTTTAGGTTTTTGGCATTGTACAATATAGGCTCAAAATAGATTTCTCATTCTCAATTCTACGATTCCATAACCTATGAAATTACAAACTATTTATAAGCTACAAAAGAAGATAAATTAAATCTCTAAGTACTTATCCGTAAGGTAAGTTAATCCCTAACCAACCCTAACAAACTCAAGAGATAAAATTCTCTTTATTTTGGTTTATAACAAACAAACTAAAAAAATTCAAAATAACCAAAAATCTAAGTTGTTCTCCATCATTCTCCTCGGCTTTGAAAATTTTACCTCCATGTGAATCAAGTGTGAAATTCAAGAATTATACTCTTGGTGATGCCCTCCAAATCGACCATGGCAGAGGCCTTTGCTTTGATAAGCTAGTCAACATTGAAACTTCTGACAAGACGACAAAACTCCATGGCGGTACTGGCATTTATGGAAGTGGAAGAAGTAGAATATTCAATAGGGGCCTATCAAGCACTTCAATAACTTGTGGATGTCTCGATATCTCTAGAAAAGCAAAATGATCGTTCCTACAATCAATTATTATTTTTTGTACACTATTACAATTATTTGTACCAAACATATGATAGAAATTGTTCACAAGTTTAATTATTATGACACGTTCAACATATTTAGAAGACATAATAGGTTCTTTAAATTCACTTGAATGATCATACCTATTTAATTCTTCTAGGGATGATATATAAATATTAAAATTGAATTTTGTTTTAAATCTATAACTACTTTTAATCCCATACCTAATTTGTGCCTTAACTATAGTAGGTTCCTTGGATTCAACTAATGGGTATCTAACGATGTGATTGACTCCAGGTGGAACTCTACTTGTATAGATAAGTCAACTATTTTAGGTTCATTAGGTTCAACTAATAAATTTTGTAAGGACATATGATCATTTTTAATTAGCAATAGTTTTTATTTTATTATAATTGCAAAATTCTTCAAACTTTTTTATTTTGGCAAGCATCTTATCATATATAGCATCGATTGTCGTACAAAATTATTATAAAAAATTTTGTGTAGATATTTTTTTACATGTGTGATCTTACTTAACCACGTATAAAATATTTTTAAACCATGGTTTAGCTTTGATACCAATTTGATGTGGGATGAAGAACTTAAATTGAATTAATCCAATTTTATAATTAGGGTTTATAGGAGATTCCAAATTGTGAACAAAATTATTAATATGCAAAAATTTATCAATGAACTTAAGTATGAGGTTTGAAATATACCAAAGATTCAGGAATCCAATGTTGAAGAGGTATTGACGAAGAGCGCACATAAGAAGATTGTGGTAGATGAAACAATTTTAAGTTTTAAGTTTAAATTACTTAGGCATCGCACCACCGAATAAAAAAAATCAAATTTCAATTTCCTTATTCATCTTTGTGTTCCTTCTACAAGTCTTTGGCCCTATTTATAGCCATGCATTCTGTCACGCCCCAGTCCCAAAATACCGAGGGACTAGACACGTGGCAATGACCAGTAGCACAGACCAATAGGCAAACCCAATTTAATGGACCCATTAGGGTGTACTTAAGCTGTAAAATAATAATAAAGGTCTATGATACAAGTCACAGTCTAATTCTAATCTTATCCACAGAAGATAAACATAACTCAAATATCAACTAATCAAAGAGATATATAATTCAACAACAAGTATCAATAAAATATCTCAGGGAACAACCCGATAATGAGTTTAATACAGAAATCCACGAGACATGAAATAGAGTATCAAGAACAGAAGTGACTGAGTATATAAAGCAAATACTCAGGAGAAATCTTCTGGCATCTCCTCGTCCTCTGGTACTGGTATTGCTCCAGCGTCTGCTCCTATCCCGTATACCTCAGGATAGATCTCCTCTACTAAACCTGGGGACATAATCCGGATCCAGGTCCTCAGAGGACATAGCAAGGTACAAGAATAACTCAAGCCAAATAAATACAGTATATAAAAATGTATCAATAGGACAAACTATGTAACCAGCTAAGTGATATGCAAAATGAGAGCATCACTAGAACTCAGGCTGAACTACTACAAGCTCTGTGTCGGGGAGCCTGTAGCAGTAATATCATATAATGGGCCAATCTCGGGTGTAGAGTCTTGAACACCGCAATAATAAGGGTTATATATATATAATCAGCCTATAGCCTGTGTGTATCTTCCCACCCAATGTAATCACACGTCTCATATACATGACACGCAAGATCATATCTAATGCAACAAGTCATATGATAGCTATACATATATAATATATATGCCAAAAATTATGTAACCTATACAGAATCACCACAAATATATCAGAAAAGATTTTGTCACATGAATAGTGTCAAGTATCCTATGGTATGACGTACTTGATAAAGCAAGAAAGAAAAATATAGGATCACGATATCAATCTCTAGGTGACGTTACACAGCTCCGCGTACGACGTTGACACCCGAATCTTATTCGGACGTTAAGTAATGTCACACGGTCCTAGGTTGAACATATATAACACAGTAATAAATAAAAAAATATTATGAAGCAAGTACTGCAAGATTGGCAAGGTACACTTGCCTGGGGTTTGGTTTCCAATAATTGTTTCGGTCACAGCAAGATCTTCAGGTACTCCTCCGGATGCTGAAATAATCATGACCATCATGCTCAGAAGATATAAAATAGCTAGGATTGCCTATTCATAAGTCCAATTTGGACACAGGGGCAAAATTGACAGTTTCTGGTCAAAGCGGGGTCCACATGTGGCCCACTTCGTACCGAAAAATGTGCCAGAGATAAAAGTTCTCCAAATTTGTCAAAGTTAGTGTCTACAAGTCCAGAACGATGATACAAACCCAACGAAATATTCAGAACTGGATTCTGATGAGTCGATCACAAAATCGTCCGTCAAGTGGAGCCGTAGGGCCCGCGATACGGGATTTCGTCAACGTTCTCATAATCGAACCAAACTTGGGTCACAGGACCAGCGTATCGCTACGAGTCCGATGGCATAAGTTTCATTTCGAAACGACGAGCACACACAAAGTTACAACGAGTTTCAGAACAGGCCCGATAAGGGGCAATTTCGACGGATACGCGTTGATTTCGGTGTGCACACACATCCAAATCAACTTTCGCGAAATCCTACACATCCGTATTGACGGTGCGCACCTTTCAGTAAAATTCGCACACGACCAAGTTGCCTCGTTTAGTGGGACGCACCCAGTTCGAGAAAATTTGGGTTTTAAATAACCAAGTTTTTGGTCAACTTCACCCGAGAATAAATTATAATCTACAGCACATAAAATTAAACTAATTATAGGGTTTGAAACCTGGTTATATTATCTAATTAACTGTTCAAGTGAATTTCAGGATTATTAAACAGGTTGGAATTTAAACGGCCGTAAACTTGTGAGTTCGGGCCAGATTTTAAAGATCCAGAATTGGAAATATATTCCTATTTTTGTGTCGCTGTTTGCGATCGACACGGGACACGATACCCCAGTCTAATTGCATGGGGTTCAAGGGGGTCACGTAGTAAACATGTTGCAGCAGACCGTTCGGAAAACGGCGTGACGAGGAGAGAGAAATACACACCGAAACAGGACGTCGGAAACGTCTATACTTCGCGTACACGTGGCGGTGCTCGGCCGGTCGGCGGCGGCACTGTCTTCGTTGCCGGCGAGGTCGGGGTGCTGCTGCGGCTGTTGTGCTCGTCTGGGGTCGGCGTCGCTGTCGTTGAGGTCACGTCGGAGGGGAGCTCGGGGTCGGTGGTGGATAAAGTGGTGGTGGCAGCGGTGGTGCTCGGGGTTTAAATAGAAGGGGCGGGCGGCCGTTAGGGAGGTGGAGCATCGGCGGGGATGCGAGCGGACAGCGGCGGCGGGTCGGGGAGACGAGCGGCCAGCGAAAGACGACGGGGCGGGGAAACGGCTGGGGAGTCAAAGGGATTCAGTTACTGTAGCAGTAACTTAATGGGTCAGGTTCGGGTCGGATTTTGGGTCGGGTTCAGATCCGACCCGATCCAATTGGGTTTAGGTTTAAATAGGGTTCGGTTTAATTAGGCTTTGTTTGGTTCGGTTCAGGTTGGTTTATTAAAAACTATGTTTTGGAGAATTTAAAAATAGTTTTTGGGTCCAATAAATTTCAGAAAAATTATACTATGACTATTTCTTTATTTTACACTCAAAAATATTATTTTTATAATATTTTATTATTTAATTTAATACTTAAAAATTATTTAATTCCTGAAAAATATTTATTTTAAATAGTTAAAAATCACTGAAAATTTCCATAAATTCATATTTTAATTTCTGAAAAATTTGGGTGTTTACACATTCAATCACAAGATAACTCAAAATAATCCTAAGAAAAATAAGTTTCCTATCCAATTAACCTTCCAACAAATAACAATAAAGATAAAAAAAATATAAACTAATCAAAAGGGATAAAACTCTCATTATTATTTTTAATCCTAACAAACTAATTTAATTTTGGTCCTCCATCATTCTCCTCCGCTTCGAAAGACTTACCTCCTAGTAAATTGTGCACTGTGGGAAGTTTGAGAACAAAAATATTTTGTATCCAGGATGGTCAGGGGATGGAGACGGTATTGGAGGAAATGATAACCATAGAAATCCTAGAATCTCGGAAGGATACCACAATAGTATTGATAGTCGTTGTAGAGGAATAAACAACACGACTCCTGAATCAATAGTAGCTGCTTCTCTTAAAAGAATGAAAGGACGTATGATTGTCCCAAAGATGTCGATACGACTAAGAGGCAACTCTTGATGTAGCGGTTTGTCTGTCATAGTAAGCATCTTTTGTCCAGTTGTCCAATCCTGCAACTTGTTGAAATTTTTTATGGCAAATTTATAATAATTAATGTTCACAACTATGTGTTGAGAGGTTAATATTGTGACATAAACACAACTTGCGGGATTGTGGTGCTGGCAGACTCAATAATTTTAACAAACTTACTAGGTGGACTATTTAGTAGTAATGGTGATGGCTCAAGGGATATCAAAGGCTCGGATATAGACACAATAGAATTTTTTATGTTATTATAATTTGTGTTAAGATGTGTGTTTGATTGGGTGACGATTGTACCAATTTTCGAATATAATAGATCTTATATGACTTTTTGGTGGGATTGTTTAAGGATATATATCACTTATATTTGATCGACTCTAGCATTCAGAGTCTCTACCTTAGCATCAAGTATATTGAACTTATAATTTAATTCAGTTATTATTTCTTTTTAGAGTCTAAAATCAATGAAAATAATTTATCAAACAAATCACTTTTTTTAGATTTTTGATCAATGAAGATAATTTATCAAACAATTCACTTTTTTCATGTTTGAAATAAAAATCTTCCGCTACGTAAATGCATAAACTAGCCTAAACCTAAGCTCTGATACCAATTTGACGTGGGGCGAAGGCCTAGAGGGAGAGGTAATTTTTATGAAATTAGGAATTTGGAAAAAATTGGGCGCATAAGCTTTAATTGAAGAGTGAATAACAACTATTATAAATTTATCACAAAAATTATAATAGAAATATAAAATAATAATAATTAGGAATACCGTTGGAGACGTCAGCGTTGGAAGCAGAGAAAGAAATAAGATCGAGAGATCTACTTTAGGGTTTTGGCATCGCAACAAATAAACTCAAAATAGATTTCTCATTCTCAAGTCTTCGATTACATAACTTATGAAATTATAAACTATTTATAAGCTATAAAACAGTCAAAAGAAGATAAACTAAATCTCTAAGTACTTATCCATAAGATAAGTCAATCCCTAACCAACCCTAATCAATTCAAGAGATAAAAATTCTCTTTATTTGGGTTTATTCTAACAAAAAAAAAACTAAAAAAAAAATCAAAATAACTGAAAATCCAAGTTGTTCTCCATCACTAGTATTGTTGTTCCCCATGCATGACGTATAAGTTGTACCAAATCTTGCAAAAATGGTAGAAAACATAAATTTATCTTATTTTTCGATGAGTCATGATAAATAAATGTATTAATTTTGCCTAGTAAGTAAGCCCTGGTGTAATACATAACCTGAAAATATGACGAACAAATGATATAAGTTAAACTAAAATATTATATGTTACTTAGACATAAACATTAAAATATGCACCCGATTTTCATCAATAGAAAACTCAATGTCGTTAATACGATTTAGGTGCATAAAATTATGGCGGAGCCAACTGAACTTGAGTAAGATTTTAGCAGTTGCATCCGATGGTGCGTCAACCACAAATGTACTACATAATCTTCTCGTTAGGAGATAACTTCCCATCAAATATTGTCAAACCCATTCCCAGATTTGGTATTTCTTGAATTTATGATATTTAAAATTTTCCCTGTAGATATATTCATGTTGTATTTACATGTAGGTTCCTGTTAATTATGTTGTATTTATTTAATTATATTCATGTCTATTGTGGGAGACTGTCCAAGACCAGTAGTGAACATCTTGGCAATTGCCATAGACCCGAGCTAGGACCCGTATATAGGATGGATACCAGACCCGGTTCACTCTTGGAACTACTAAGCCTATTTTGGATGGTTGAGATTGGTTGGAGAGTGTCATAACTTAATCCTAAGGCTAACCTCATTTCTCCACATGGTATATATATATGGTTTTCTCTCTCCTCTCTCATTCTTTCTCATTTTCACTTTCTTTCTTCTTTCTTCTTCCTCCTTCCCTCAAGAGCTCCCCTTGGCCGAAGCTCTAGCCCTAGCCCTAGGCTTGGTTCTAGGAAGAGATTTGTTAGTCCACCAAGGCAAGTACATCTTGCTCAAAGTGGTAAAGCCATAGATTTTCAATTATATATATATATATGTTGTTTTAAAAAATATGGTTGATGGAAAATGTTTTGCTCGAGTTATTGATTATATTTAGTTCTTGGAGTTTTGGATTTTGATGTATAGATTTTTGTAGATCTGAGTTTCAAGATTTTAGTTATTTTGTGTTCTATGAGTTTCCTTAGTTTTGATCTAATAAAACTTAGTATTTTCGAAAACTAGTTGTTTCTTATGTTAGAGCGTTTCATTTCGAGCATTTTGGCTTTTATTTCACTTAATTTGGACTTAAAATAAAAATTTTATGAAGAAAACAATTTTCGGGTTTTTGAAGCTTTTTCCACCATGGCTGAACTTGTTGTCTGGAGAAAATGAAGTTCTCATGTGGCCAGCGCAATATGCGATCGAGACTTCCATGGGAAATGATCCTTATGCGGCTGGACACTTTGTCGCTTAGCCAACCAGCATGTGTCCATCTTGTTGAACGCATGACTGCTGATTTACACAAGTGCCCTTGAACACCTTGTGTTTTCAGGCACTGGACGAATGAGAAATTCGCTAAATCTAAGAGACCTCTATGCGGTATCGACATCCATGCGACACCTGCCTCATGCGACAAGCAAGCATATGCGACAAGCGGAGCATGCGACCACTTATCTTCAGACGCATGACTTTGATTATTTGGCACATCTTTTTATGATTTTTTTGATACTTTATGACCTGTCACATCCATCACTTCAGTCACTTTACTTACACGTATTTAATGCACGTCACTTCGGCACTTGTTCTAAGGAGTGGACTTAGCCTTGACGCTATGCGGCACCGACCCCTATGCGACATATGCCTCATGTGGCAAGCAGTCCATGCGGCCTGGAGACATATGCGGCCAGCTCGATCATCCAAGCGGCCAGTGCTCATGCACCTAATCAGTGTATGCGGCCTGATCCATACGACAATTCATGCGTGCACTTCTCATGCGCGCATGTGATCCTATGCAACCCTAGTAATCTATATACACGTTCTATGATTTCTTGAGTTTATTGTTTTATTTGAAATATTTCTTTGTTATATATGGTTGGTCTTGATAATTGTTTGTTATTAATCCTAAGGAAGAAATGGACTTAGTAACTAGACTATGATAGACCTGGCTATGTGTTAGAACTGACTATGTGCATAGTATGATTATATACTGTAGTAGGCCATGTGGCAACCCAAAGTAAACTCAGATTAGTAGATTAACTTATCCTTTGTTTGTCGGATAGAGTGAGGGGCATGGTTCTGCTCGAAAGACGATCTGCAATCCTGGTCCTTGTTTGGTTTAAGGATTGTGGATCTACTCCAGAGTGGTACACACTTTTTTCCTTACTCACGTTCGGCGGCAAAGTCATTGATTGATAGTCGGTGTACCTGATTTGAGGAGATTATATTTTGACCAAGTGTCCCCATATGATAAGACTCATATGACCAACTGTAAGTTTGGTGATTCAACCTAATTTCTTATATCCGTGTCGATACAATTACTACGTGCTAAATGTACATGTATTATAAATGTACAGTAAGGTGCGACATAACTTGCTACGTGCTATGAGATTATATGTTTCGGGTTGCGCATCGAGAATGCCTCCTATACTACGTAATATGTGATATTATTATATTAATTCCCAGCACGGGCATGGTATGTGGGTCAACTACCGAAGCGTGGCTAGGACTTGATTGATTGTTGCATTACGCTAGGGTGAATCTAAATTGAACTGCCAAGTGATAAAGTGGATTCGTATCTAGCGTGGACCGTACTACGGTGTGACATATAAGGGGAGTAACATGTGACCACGTCATGTGATTCCAACTAACAGTAGGGTTAACTAGGCAACTAAAATATATAGAGCATTGGGAGGAACGGGATCCCAAGATCATGTATGATGAGCCACCCTCAGTTAATTTTTGAGGTATAAAAGTTTGCTACCATGGATATTGTATATCATCCACACTAGTGGAGTGTAATATCGGACTTCTTATATTTAAAATTGAGCCAACATTTTTTCTATAAGAAGGTTGGAACTATTACAGATCTATCTCAGCAAGGTGGCCCTGTGGGGGACCGGTGCATATTATACTTACTACGTGTTATTATTATTGGTTCAACTAGCCGTGTTCTCCTGTAGCAGGATTTGAGGATCCCTATATTATTATATTACTGGGATAACCCAGACTCTACGTATCAAGCCGTAGAATTGATTGGCCGATTAAATGAGTATGTGCTGGTAGTCTAGGGACATGAACTATTGTGGTGCGATGGTTCAACCCTTGTCCATGTCTGGTCGTAGGGTTGCGCCAATATCTCACAATAGGTCATGTATCTGTCACGACCCGCACCCGAAATTTGGGCATGAGTCGTGGGTACGTCCAGCCTACGCCGCAGCATCGGCGGTAGAACGCTGTCTAGGTCTCAACATAACATATATATCCTGTCAATAGTCTCAACTCCGCACGGAGGACAATGATAATAATCCACAGTTCTATAAATATACTCAATCACAAGCTATAAAAATAATGGGCACGATGAGAATGGAAAAGAGTTCTATAATAAACCAACCACCATAAGTCCAACTCAAGTCCTGGGTCTAGATAACCTCACAAAGTCACAAAATAATAAGTACAACTCAGTCTCAGTCTAAAACAATAATGCAGAAAAATAATCTAAGAACAGGCAGGTAAGATCTCCTCTAGAATAGGCAACTCCTCTGGGATTTTCGGAGTAAAATCTTCCTCTAATCCTGGGCCGTAATGAGTGGGGCACAAGTTCTCCAGGTCCTCTGAAAAATGTTATCCAGTCAGGATTGGAGCGAAGCACAAACACTAACAGCAGTTTCATTAAATTGACAAAAACTATAAACAGTGTAAGAAATACAAGATGAGAATAAATGCTGGAAAGGTAAAGTACTGGAGAAATAAAATAGGCAATAGAGCATCTAGCAATGAACAATAAACAGTGAATGCTAGAACAAGTGAATCTGAATAAAGAATAGACATCTAACTAAGTGTTTGAAATATCAGTTTATTATGTGATCGGCTTGGGACTAGATCAGGCTGGTTATATATGATTAACTATGATTCATGTAGGTCAGGCTAACCATATGGTTAGCTATGATGCATATAGTGGTCAGGCTAATCATATATAACAGCTATGATGCATGTAAATGGTCAGGCCGCACCCGACATGAGAAGTGGGGTGAGCTGTGATTCATGTAAATGTTTGGATATAATCACATAATCTACTAATAGTTCCCCATCCCCCAGCTAGCACGATGGATTCCAATCACGACTCCTCATGATAGGGATCTAGGGTGCTAACTCGTGCATCCATAGTGTCGGAATCAAGTATGTACTACAACTGAATTTATAGAAGTAATTAACAATGAAAACTGTCAGAGAATGTACTCGCCTGTGGTCCTGAGCAAGGTGTGAGGATCGATGTCCAAAGTGGAATCACAATGACCTATTTGTGGAATATAAATGTTAGATACTGAATTAAGGAAATAACATGTTAACTAATTAAGAAATGAGGCTTCTAGGTCATGGCTCTGGCTATACTAGGTTTACTAGGGCTTATCTGGCCAATCTAGACAATACAAGACAATACTAGTTATTACTACTAACTAGGTTAATATGGAGCTATACTAGATACTACCAATACATATAACTTACACATGTATATTTACATATCTCATAAACCAGTACTCCTAACAATATACAACTAGCTAATTTAGTAAACAACTAGACCAACCAACCCAAATTCCTGAGACCCTGCTCTACCACACTGCCTCATGTCTACCCCCATACCCTGTTGCATTGCCATGTACTGTATTTCTGATAACAAAATACACTATTCTAGAACTGACACTTACTACACAAATTCACAGAATGATAACTGATATAGTGAACCACTCACAGTTACACAGTCTAAAGTTGTTCAGACTATACCTACACACAGTCACACAAGTTGCACACACACTCAGAGCATTCTCACACACTGCCTGATACACTGACACCCACCCACACAGTTACATACTGACACTCAAATACCTACACACAGGTATTACCTCAATGAACTCACTGACAGTAACACTCTCACACAGGCACACTGGTTCCTCACTGCACACAATACCTCACTGCACACACTGATAAACACTAGCTACTGATACACTAATTCTCCCAGTAGGTACACAGCACACACAGGTAATACTAGTTACTGATACATTAGAAAACTCCCCAACTGAACTAAGACACATACTTACTGATCTTAGCTAGGCTCACACACTCACTCTCAGATCTCAACTTCCAATTCACTGCACACATACACAGCACACATATGCATTCCCTGATATTCACTGCTCTCTCTCTTCTCACAGAATTCTCACTCACTAGTTTCACATAGCTAACACACACACACACTACACACCTGCACACAAAGATAATAACACACACTAGACTACACACTGAAACACACTGAACTGCACCTCAACACACAGGTAAACACTAGTTACTGATACACTAATTCTCAACTCATACACACCCAGGTAAACACATCTCATCTAGCTAATACACACAGGTACCTAAAACTGACTGAGACACAGGTAAACACACTAGTACACACTGAAATCTGCACACACTATTCTCTAGCTAGGTTCACACAGTCACTCTCCCCAGGTACTGATTCCTACAGACACTCACTGCACTCACACTACGCTGGTAAATAGGAACTCACACACTGTTAACACAGGGCTACACACACTGCTATTCACTCACAGAATCTATACTACACAGTTGCACATACTGAAATCAAAATCCTACACACACAGTCACATATTAACACATAGGTATAATGAGCTCTATGGTACACACACACACACAGTTTGGTTCTTCATTCCCAGCCTACACAGAACTCTTCCTACATAACCACTATCACACAGGTAAACTAATACCCTAAAATTCACACAGGTACACATTTTTAACTAATATACACACTGAAATCTGGAATCCCCGAACCCAACTGCTCAGTGAAAACCCAACACTGCACAACACAGTAAAATCCCCACTGTGCACAGAACCTTCCCAAAACCGACTGCACAGTTTCCCCAACTGTACACAACCTGATCACAATGCAATTATATATATATGTATATAGATTGGTATATCAAAATATAGGAATTAAAACACAGGGATAGGCAAAACCCTAAGAAATATATCATCAAACACTTGGTGTGCAGAAGAATGGGTTTACTCAAGAACATCATGCATCCCCAATCAAAACCCTAAAATTGAGTTCAAACCTACATATATGAGATGAAATCTGCCTACATGTAAACCCCTATGATTAAGGGTCCACGAAAATTGGGGAAAACCAATGTAGGTCACCAAAACCCAAATCAAAACCCTAAATCGAAATCTAAACAATAGGGGATTTTCCTAATGGGCAATAATCAACAGAAAACAGAAATTAAAATGGGTTATAAACGAATTTTACCTATAGGGAGATGGTTCCCTATGAAGGTTCTTCTTTCCCAAGTTTCCTTGACCCAAGCTCCTTGCTTCCCTTTGCTTTGGAGATGGAAGATGGAATCCTAGGGTTTGATTCCGAATTTGGGGTGGGGGAAATGGTTTTTTTTTCTTAATGGAGGCTAGGGTTTGGTTTCTTCATGAAGGAGAAAAGGGTTGAGGGTGGCTCCCTTTTATATTAAAACTAGGTTAGGGTTTCTAATGCATAGGTTTAGGTTAAACCCCCATGCTAGGTCATGCAGAACTCAATTAACTCAGGTTTAGTCATTCTAGGGTTTGAGGTTCAACCCAAAAATTGGAATTCTAGGGTTTGTCTAGAATTTGGGTTTCAAACTAGGATTTAGTCATTAGGGTTATAGTCCTAATGAGTTCTAGGGTCTGACCTAAACCAAACACAACTAACAACATATAAATAGTTTTAAAAACTCAGTAGATTAATTAAATACATAATTATTCAAAATAGTAAAATTACATAAATGCCCTTACCTGGAAATGTGGTAGTGACAAGTCAACCCTCCTTAAAAAATTTCGTCCTCGAAATTGGACTGAACTAGAGCAAGAATGAAATCAGAAAAGGAAAATACCTCAAGTCTAGAAGAGGTACGGGTATTGCTCGCGCATTTTGTCCTCTCTCTCCCAGGTCGACTCCCCTGGAGAGTGATGTCTCCATGCAACACGAACCAAAGGAATAGTTTGGTTTCGCAACACCTTCTCTCTGCGGTCCAAGATCTCTACGGGCTGCTCGGGGTAGCTGAGCGTCGGACCAACCTCAATCTCCGAGTGATCAAGTACGTGACTAGGGTCTGCCACGTACCGTCTCAGCTGCGACACGTGGAACACATCATGCACTCCCTCTAATGCAGGCGGCAAGTCTAGTCTATACGCCACTGCACCTACCCTCGCAAGAATACCAAAGGGTCCGATGTAGCGCGGGCTAAGCTTTCCGCCTCGACCAAAACGAATTGTACCACACGTCGGAGAAATCCGTAGGAATACTAGATCGCCAACCTAAAACAAAACAGTCTCAACACGCAGTCTAAACAAACATAAACAAGCCAGAAAGATAACGATCTATACCTGAAACTCAAGGGGTCTACGGTGGCTGTCGGCCCAATGCCGTTGTCTGTCCTGCGCCACTCGCAGTCTGTCTCTGATGAGTTTCACCTTTTCTGCTGCATCCACGACCATTTCTGGTCCTAGCAAGGCTCTCTCTCCAACGTCGTCCCAAGATAACGGTGTACGACACCTCCGTCCATAAAGAGCCTCAAATAGTGACATCTCGATGCTGGCCTGATAGCTGTTGTTGTAAGCAAACTCTACCAGGTGCAGATGATCCTCCCAAGAACCTCCGAGATCTAAAACACAAGTGCATAGCATATCCTCGAGAGTCTGAATAGTCCTTTAAGACTGCCCGTCTGTCTGGGGGTGGTATGCGGTACTGAACTTGAGCTGAGTGCCCAAGCTAGCCTGCAGACTCCTCCAGAAGTGGGAAGTGAAACGGCTATCCCGATCCGAGACGATGCTTACAGGAACTCCATGAAGCCTAACGATCTGTCGCACGTACGTCTCTGCTAGCCTCTCTGTCGACGTGCCCACCTTGAAAGGTAAGAAATGAGCTGATTTAGTCAACCTATCCACGATGACCCAAATCACGTCCTTCCCTCATGGAGAACGTGGAAGCCCTGAAACGAAATCCATGGTCACGTGCTCCCATTTCCACTCTGGGATCGGTAAAGGTTGAAGCAAACCACCTGGCCTTTGCCGGTCCGCTTTTACTTGCTGGCATACTAGACACCGGGATACGAAGAGTGCTACCTCGTGCTTCATTCCATACCACCATACGTGCTCTCTCAAGTCTCGATACATCTTGTTGGCACCGGGATGCATCGAGTACTGAGAGCGGTGTGCCTCCTGCAAAACCTTCTCGCGCAGCTCCCCGCTCGGCACACATATCCTCGTGCCGTGCCGCAAGGAACCATCCTCTGCGATAGTAAAGTCGTCCGACAATCCTGTCCGAACCTGTGCTCTGATACTCCTCAAAGCCTCATCATCATACTGTGCAGCTCTGATCCTGTCTATCAGCTCGGACTGTATCTGCAATCCCCACATCTGAATCTTAGTACCGGGAACTAACACCTCAATCTCCAAGCTCTCTAAATCAGCCAACAAATATCTATCTGTCGTCAAGTACATCGCCATCGGATACCTGTTCAAGGCATCGGTGACTACGTTGGCCTTCCCTGGGTGGTACTGTAATGAGATGTCGAAGTCCTTTATCAACTCCAACCACCTCTTCTGCCTCATGTTCAGCTCCTTCTGTGTGAACACGTACTTCAAGCTCTTGTGGTCTGTGAAGATCTCAACACGCTCTCCGTACAGGTAATGTTTCTACAGCTTTAGAGCGAAGATAACTGCTGCCAACTCCAAATCGTGGGTGGGATAGTTCTCTTTATGAGGGCGTAACTGCCTAGAAGCATAGGCAATTACCTTCCCGTGCTGCTGAAGAACACATCCCTGACCCTTCCCTGAAGCATCACTGTAGATGGTGAAACCACCTATCCCTGCTGGCAACGTCAAAATTGGAGCTGTCGTCAACCTCTTCTTCAGCTCATCAAATGCGGCCTGGAAATCCTCCGTCCAGACAAAATCCACATTCTTCCTAGTCAGTCTGGTCATCGGCGCTGCAATCCTGGAGAAGTCTTGTACAAACCTCCTGTAGTATCCTGCTAGTCCAAGAAAACTCCTGATCTCGGCTGCCGAACTGGGGGTAGCCCACGACTTCACTGCCTCGATCTTCTGTGGGTTAACCGAGATTTCGTCACCCGATACCACATGCCCAAGAAATTCAACCTTGTCAAGGAAGAATTCACACTTAGAGAGTTTCTCGTACAGCTTCTCTCTCCTGAGAGTCTCTAAGACCAACCTCAGGTGCTCTTCGTGCTCCTCCGGGGTCTTGGAATACACAAGAATATCGTCGATGAACACCACCATGAACTTGTCAAGGTACTGGTGGAACACCTTGTTCATCAGGTTCATGAATACTGCCGGTGCATTGGTTAAACCAAATGGCATCACCATGAACTCAAACTGGCCGTATCTGGTCCGAAAAGCTGTCTTCGGCGTGTCTTCTCTCTTCACCTTCACCTGGTGATAGCCTGACCTCAAATCTATCTTTGAAAACACCCTCGCCCCGCTCAACTGATCGAAAAGATCATCTATCCTCGGCAGCGGGTATTTGTTCTTGATAGTGAGGTTGTTCAAAGCTCTATAATCAATGCACATGCGCACCGTGCCGTCCTTTTTCGGTACGAACAATACCGGAGCTCCCCATGGCGATGAACTGGATTTGATGAAGCCTTTGTCCTGCAGTTCCTCAACTTGCTTCTTCAGTTCTGCCAGCTCGCTGTTGTTGACTCTATAGACATGTTGTGAAATGGACTCCGTCCCTGGAACCAAGTCTATAGAGAATTCAACATCTCTGTCTGACGGCAAGCCTGGCAACTCCTCTGAAAATACATCCAGGAACTCCGCTATCAGAGGATGTGGCAGCTCCTCTTCTTCCGCCCTGGCTCCGCAAAATGTGCTCTTCCTCTGTTCCGCTGCTCCTCTGACGACCTCAAACTCCGGCTCTCCTGGTGGTCTAAATAATACTCTGCCTCTATAACAATCTATAGTAGCATGATGCCTACTCAACCAGTCCATTCCGAGTACAATATCATACCCCGGAAGTGGCATGACGAGTAAGCTCACGCTCAACTCTCGGCCTCCTACTGACACCCTCCGGTCCTTGCAGTGATCACGGACTAGGATAATACCTCCACCAGTCATGATCTTGCAAGTCCTAGTTAATGGTTCTGTGTCTAAATGATGTCGAAGTGCATAAGATATAGACACAAAACTATGGGAAGCGCCAGAGTCGAATAAGGTAAATGCGAGAATACAATCGAGAAGAACCAAACCTGTGATCAAGTCTCCTACTGGCTCGATCTCCTCGACTGCCATGGCGTACGCTCGCCCCTGGGGTGCACCTCTCTGCTGCTGATGCTGGGCGAACCTCTGATATTGCGGTGGAAGTGGTGCCCTTTGTTGTTGGCCTCCTGGTATGGCAGGTACCTTGTCTGGTCCTCTCTGGGCGGCTGCTCCACCCTGACCTAGACGAATGGTAGGGCAATCCCTCAGCTGGTGTGTCGTCGATCCGCAGGACAGACATGAGCCCAATCTCTTCCTGCAGATCTCTCTAGTATATCCTGTCTTCCCGCAGTACGCACACTGGATGGCGGGCTGAGTCTGCCTCTGTTGCTGCTGCTGGACCTGCCCTCGGGCTGGTGCCTGGTGCTGCTGGTGCTGCTGCTGAAAGGGCCTCTGCTGCTGCTGATAGTGTGGACGCTTGCCTGGTCCCGCACTACTGTTTGCTCCTCCGGAAACATCGCGTCCCCTCTTGGGCCTGAGGTCCAAGTCATCCTCGGCTATCTGGGCATCCATCAATATGCCCTCGTAGGTAGCTGTGCGACGTCCCGACGTGCGAGACTTGATCTCCCTTGCCAGCCCCTTTCTGAACTTCCGGGCCCTGTCCCCCGGATCTCTAATCATTGATGGCGCGAAGCAGCTCTGGCGGCAAAACTCTGCGGCATACTCATCGACGGACGAGCTCCCCTGGACTAAGTCATGGAACTGACCCTCCAAAGCTCCCAGGGCAACATCAGAAAAGAACTTTTCCTTGAAGAGCTCCTTGAAAGCTTCCCAAGTGAGTCCCTTGTCAAGGAGTCTCAGCTCTGTGCGAAACCACGTCAAGGCGATGTCGAACATCTAGCTGCCGGCGGCCTCGATCTGAAGGGCCTCCGGAAGCTGCACCAAGCGCAAGTTACTCTCGATGTCCTCTAGCCAATCATCGGCGTAGAGTATCCCTTCTGTCCCCTTGAACTCTCGAGGCATCATCCTCTTGAAATCCACAATGGTGTCCGGCCTCTGATGGTGCTGGCCAGGATGCTGCTGCTGCTGAGTGACTCTCTCCACAGCCTGGAGAGCCACCTGATGAGCATTCTCCATGTTCACCTTCATCATCTCTGTCTGGGCCTGGTGTGCCTCAGCCTGCACCCTCTGGGCTTCTGCCGACGTCCTCTGGGCATCGACCATGCCCTGAATCAAGGCGAACATCTGTGCTCCATCGACGGGCACACCTCCTGGATACTGAACTGGTGGTGGTGGTGGTGGAGGCTCAATCGTAGCTATGGGGACCCTCTGAACAGGTGGTGGAGGACCCCCGAAAGCTGCAGATACTCCCACATGTACTGGAGATGTAGGAGGTGCTGCTGATGTCTGTCCGGCAGGGTGAGAGGTGGCAGACCTCTCTGACTCTGCTGCTCCGAGTCTCTGGGACCTGGTCCTCGGCATCCTGAAGACAGATCGAAAGATTTAATTAAGGCAATAGGCACGATATCATCAAGGAAGGACAGTAATTTCTAAAGGAAAAAATCATTAAGAGTAGTATCATAAGAATCAGAATTTTCTAATTGTGATTGAGCATAACCTCGGCCTAATTCCTATTTCCTAAAATAGGCTCGTAGTAATACTCTAAGCGAGCACCACTACGATATCGCTCTAATGCAAAACTAGGACTAGACCTGCATGGGCCACCACTAAAAATGTGTCACGACCCGCACCCGAAATTTGGGCATGAGTCGTGGGTACGTCCAGCCTACGCCGCAGCATCGGCGGTAGAACGCTGTCTATGTCTCAACATAACATATATATCCTGTCAATAGTCTCAACTCCGCACGGAGGAAAATGATAATAATCCACAGTTCTATGAATATACTCAATCACAAGCTATAAAAATAATGGGCACGATGAGAATGGAAAAGAGTTCTATAATAAACCAACCACCATAAGTCCAACTCAAGTCCTGGGTCTAGATGACCTCACAAAGTCACAAAACAATAAGTACAACTCAGTCTTAGTCTAAAACAATAATGCAGAAAAATAATCTAAGAACAGGCAGGTAAGATCTCCTCTAGAATAGGCAACTCCTCTGGGATTTTTGGAGTGAAATCTCCCTCTAATCCTGGGCCGTAATGAGTGGGGCACAAGTTCTCCAGGTCCTCTGAAAAATGTTATCCAGTCAGGATTGGAGCGAAGCACAAACACTAACAACAGTTTTATTAAATTGACAAAAACTATAAACAGTGTAAGAAATACAAGATGAGAATAAATGCTGGAAAGGTAAAGTACTGGAGAAATGAAATAGGCAATAGAACATCTAGCAATGAACAATAAACAGTGAATGCTAGAACAAGTGAATCTGAATAAAGAATAGACATCTAGCTAAGTGTTTGAAATATCAGTTTATTATGTGATCGGCTTGGGACTAGATCAGGCTGATTATATATGATTAACTATGATTCATGTAGGTCAGGCTAACCATATGGTTAGCTATAATGCATGTAGTGGTCAGGCTAATCATATATAACAGCTATGATGCATGTAAATGGTCAGGCCGCACCCGACGTGAGAAGTGGGGTGAGCTATGATGCATGTAAATGTTTGGATATGATCACATAATCTACTAATAGTTCCCCATCCCTCAGCTAGCACGATGGATTCCAATCACGACTACTCATGATGGGGATCTAGGGTGCTAACCCGTGCATCCATAGTGTCGGAATCAAGTATGTACTACAACTGAATTTATAGAAGTAATCAACAATAAAAACTGTCAGAGAATGTACTCGCCTGTGGTCCTGAGCAAGGTGTGAGGATCGATGTCCAAAGTGGAATCACAATGACCTATTTGTGGAATATAAATGTTAGATACTGAATTAAGGAAATAACATGTTAACTAATTAAGAAATGAGGCTTCTAGGTCATGGCTCTGGCTATACTAGGTTTACTAGGGCTTATCTGGCCAATCTAGACAATACAAGACAATACTAGTTATTACTACTAACTAGGTTAATATGGAGCTATAGTAGATACTACCAATACATATAACTTACACATGTATATTTACATATCTCATAAACCAGTACTCCTCAATGAACTCACTGACAGTAACACTCTCACACAGGCACACTGGTTCCTCACTGCACACAATACCTCACTGCACACACTGATAAACACTAGCTACTGATACACTAGTTCTCCCAGTAGGTACACAGCACACACAGGTAATACTAGTTACTGATACATTAGAAAACTCCCCAACTGAACTAAGACACACACTTACTGATCTTAGCTAGGCTCACACACTCACTCTCAGATCTCAACTTCCAATTCACTGCACACACACACAGCACACATATGCATTCCCTGATATTCACTGCTCTTTCTCTTCTCACAGAATTCTCACTCACTAGTTTTACATAGCTAACACACACACACTACACACCTGCACACACAGATAATAACACATACTAGACTACACACTGAAACACACTGAACTGCACCTCAACACACAGGTAAACACTAGTTACTGATACACTAATTCTCAACTCATACACACCCAGGTAAACACATCTCATCTAGCTAATACACACAGGTACCTAAAACTGACTGAGACACAGGTAAACACACTAGTACACACTGAAATCTGCACACACTGTTCTCTAGCTAGGTTCATGTCACGCCCCAGTCCCAAAATGACGAGGGACTAGAGAAGCGTGGCAATGGCCAGCAGCATGCACCGATGGATAAACCCAATTTAATGGATCCATCGGGCATACTTAAGCTGTATATAAGGTCTATAACAATAATTCAGAACTAATCTCATCCACAGAAAAGAATATAAATCAACAGCAATAAAGAAAGTAATTTAAACATCCAGTGTCAGCAAAGTATTCGGGGAACAACCCGATATAAGTCTGGTACAATGATCTCATAAACAGAAATTAAAGAGTTTAATTAAACATGAAATAACGACTGAGCATGGCGAAGCAATGGTTCAGGAGAAGTCCTCAGCGATCACCTCGTCTTCAGCTACGGGTACTGTTCCGTGAAGAGCACCTGTTCCGTAGACTTCTGGATAAACCTCGTCTGCAAATCCTGGGGACATAATCCGGATCCAGGTCCTCAGGGGACATAGCAAGGTACAAGAAAACACAAGCCAAAATAAATGCAGTAAAGCAGTTAATGAAACAATAGGGTCAACTATATATCCATCTATGTGAAATGCAAGTTGAGAGCATCACTAAACTTAGGCTGATACCACTACAAGCTCTGTGTCTGGGAGCCGGTAGCAGCTATACTATGAATTTTACTATGTGTTTACTATGAATTTATATATATAATCAGCCTGTAGCCTGTGTGTCTCTCCCCACCCAATGTAATCATACATATCATGTCCACGATGCCTCATGTCCACGTCACGTACGATCATATCTAATGCAGTAAGTCATACCATATCTATGAACATAATGTCTAGGAATGTAATGTCTAAGTCATAAATCCTGGAACCTACTCAGAATCACCTTGAATATTTCAGGAAGATTCTGTCTCATGCTCTGTGTCAGGTGTCCTGGGTAATAAGTACTTGATAGGGCAAGTACAAGAATATAAATGTCACGATTTCCATCTCTAAATGACATTGCCCAACCCCGCGTACGGTGTTGGCACCCGACTATGATCGGACGCTAAGCAAGTCACACGGCCCTAGGGTTGAGCAAGTACAATAATCACAGGAAAATAAATCAAGAGAAATGAATCATTAAACTGCTTTTATGGCAAGGTACACTTGCCTGGATTTCCGGTTCCAGTTGTCACTTGGGCTTCAGTTGGGATTGCAGGCAGTACTCTGGCTGCTGAAACAAATATCACCATCAGATTCAGAAAATGTCAATCAGCTAGAAACGCCTGTCCTTGAGTCCAGTTTGGAGACAAGGGCAAAAACGTCAATTTCGGGCCAAGGCGGGGTCCAGATGTGGGCCGCTTTGCACCGGAAAACGTGTCAGGGTCAAAGGTCTCCAAATCAGTCCAACTTAATGTCAACAGGTCAGGAACGATGATACGAACCCAACGGAACTTCCAGAATTGGATTCCGATGAGCCGTTCTCAAAATCGCCCGTCGAGTGGAGCCTGTGGGGCCCACGACACGCGATTTTGTCAACGTTCTCAGAATCGAACCAAACTTGACCCACAGGACCAGCGTATTGCTACGAGTCCGATGGCGCAAGTTTCGTCTCGATCCGACGTGTGTACACTAAGTTACAGCGAGAATCAGAAAGTACGGATACGGGGCGGTGTCCGCGGATACGCACTGATTCCGGTGTGCACACACATCCAAATCAGCTTCTGCGAAATCCCGCACGTCCGTATCAACGACGCTGACGTATCGGTGAAGACCGTACGTGACCAAGTCGTCCCGTTTGGCGGGGCGTACTCGATTCCGGGGTGAATCAGGGTCTGGGTTTTCCTGTTTTTGGATCGCGGTGTGCGATCACCACAGGACGCGATGCCCCGAGCGGTTTGTCCGGGCACCGAGAGGGTCATACAGGCTACGCGATACAATTTACGGAATTGAATTCCGAGCTACGAGTCAAAAGTTATGATTACCTGAAGTGGGTCTGAAAAACCGAGTCCTCGTGTCCTGTGCACTGTGTCCGACACTGTTCAAAATTAGGGTTAGGGTTTTCACGTGTCCAGCCAAGGATTCTGTGTCCGATTCCTTGATGTGTCCGCTGACACTGCTCGGTGTCGGGTCCGAGGCTCGCCGGGGTGCTGGGACGTCGCCGGAGAGAAGCGGAGCGAGGTGGCTAGGGGAGAAGGCTGGGAGTGGGGAGGTCCGGCAGCGGCGGAAGAGAAGGGGGCTCGTCGGCGTCGCACGGCGAGGCTGCTGCGGGTCCTGGACGGAGGCGCTGGGTGGCGTAGCTGCTGCGGGCGGCTGCTAGGTCGGAGGAAGGATCTGGAACGGGTGGAGGTGAAGAGAGGCCGGGGCGGCGTGCGGCAGGCGGCCTGAGGCGGAGCACGGCGACCGGTGCGGAGGGGCTGCTGCTAGGTCTCCGGCGGCTAGGGGGAAAGAGAAAGGAGGAGGAAGGGTTTTTATAGTCGGAGAAGAAGGCGGAGGGGCTGCCGGTGCGGGGGAGAGGAAGAGGAGGAGCTGGCGGCCGTTCCGTAGGCGAGGCGGCGCGGGGAGACGAACGGGCGGCGGGTCGGCCGGCGGAGGAAAGAGAAGAGTCGGGCTGCGATGGATTTGGGGAAGATGGGTTTGCGGGTCGGGCGGTCGGGTGGCGGGTGGACCCGCCCGACCCGGTAAGACCAATGGGTTTGGGCCGGGCTTCGGCCCACTGGACCGGGCCGGGAAAAATTGGGCTGGGTTGGGTTTAAAGAATAAATAATTAAATACATAATTATTTAATAAATAAATAACTAAATAAATAAATAGCTTTTTAGGTGATTAAAATTCCACCCGGGGTCCAATAAATTCCTGGAAAAATACCCTATGTCTAGTTTTTCATTTTACACCATAAAATATTATTTTCATAATATTTTATTATTATTTATTATCATTTAAAAATTATTGAATAATTAAAACACTGGTATTTAATTACAGGAAAATTCCAGAAAATCCCAGAAAATTGTGATAAATCAAAATTTTAAATTTATGAAAATCAGGGGGATTACAGTTCACACAGTCACTCTCCCCAGGTACTGATTCCTACAGACACTCACTGCACTCACACTACGCTGGTAAACAGGAACTCACACACTGCTAACACAGGGCTACACACACTGCTATTCACTCACAGAATCTATACTACACAGTTGCACATACTGAAATCAAAATCCTACACACACAGTCACATATTAACATATAGGTATAATGAGCTCTATGGTACATACACACACACAGTTTGGTTCTTCATTCCCAGCCTACACAGAACTCTTCCTACACAACCACTATCACACAGGTAAACTAATACCCTAAAATTTATACAGGTACACATTTCTAACTGATACACACACTGAAATCTGGAATCCCCGAACCCAACTGCTCAGTGAAAACCCAACACTGCACAGCACAGTAAAATCCCCACTGTGCACAGAACCTTCCCAAAACTGACTGCACATTTTCCTCAACTGTACACAACCTGATCACAATGCAATTATATATATATGTATATAGATTGGTATATCAAAATACAGGAATTAAAACACAGGGATAGGCAAAACCCTAAGAAACATATCAACAAACACTTGGTGTACAAAAAAATGAGTTTACTCAAGAATATCATGCATCCCCAATCAAAACCCTAAAATCGAGTTCAAACCTACATATATGAGATGAAATCTGCCTACATGTAAACCCCTATGATTAAGGGTCCACGAAAATTAGGAAAAACCAATGTAGGTCACCAAAACCCAAATCAAAACCCTAAATCGAAATCTAAACAATAGGGGGTTTTCCTAATGGGCAATAATCAACAGAAAACAGAAATTAAAATGGGTTAGAAACGAATTTTACCTATAGGGAGATGGTTCCCTATGAAGGTTCTTCTTTCCCAAGTTTCCTTGACCCAAGCTCCTTGCTTCCCTTTGCTTTGGAGATGGAATATGGAATCCTAGGATTTGATTCCGAATTTGGGGTGGGGGAAATGGTTTTTTTTTTCTTAATGGAGGCTAGGGTTTGGTTTCTTCATGAAGGAGAAAAGGGTTGAGGGTGGCTCCCTTTTATATTAAAACTAGGTTAGGGTTTCTAATGCATAGGTTTAGGTTAAACCCCCATGCTAGGTCATGCAGAACTCAATTAACTCAGGTTTAGTCATTCTAGGGTTTGAGGTTCAACCCAAAAATTGGAATTCTAGGGTTTGTCTAGAATTTGGGTTTCAAACTAGGGTTTAGTCATTAGGGTTATAGTCCTAATGAGTTCTAGGGTTTGACCTAAACCAAACACAACTAACAACATATAAATAGTTTTAAAAACTCAGCAGATTAATTAAATACATAATTATTCAAAATAGTGAAATTATACAAATGCCCTTACCTGGAAATGTGGTAGTGACAGTATCAAAGCTGCATATTATACCTATATCTTAGCTTGTATTATGGCATGTGTGTCATGGATTATATTGATGTATTGTATCTATCGTGTTCATAATTAGTTAGTCGTACCATGTCTCGGAGTAGTGTGGTACCTCTTGTCCTTGTTTGGTTGTAGAGGTGTCCTAATGCTTCGATGAATGGTCATACGCTTGCAGTTATGGCACGGATTATCCTATTTTATGTACTTTATTGGTTTTTGCTTCATTTACTTGTACCCCTTTGTGGTACTTGCTATTGGGGCCTAACCCCACTGGTTTTGTTTGGACAGGTTTAGTAGTAGAGCCCGAGGATCTTGTCATGTATCTATCCGATGGCGCACACCAGGAGGATGTCCGTCGGGGAACTTAAATGGGTTTCTTCTTCCCCACTATGAGTATCATTTTGTTTTACCTTTTGGTATTTAGTCGACGATACTTGTTAGCCATTTTATCTGGATATTAGTTCCTCTACATGATTGTATATTATTCAGACCGCAGCTGACTTATAGTCATGTACTCTTGACAATGCATTAGTGTACCATCCTATATAACTAGTTTCATGATAATTCTGATAGAGCGTCAGGGACGTCTAACTGCTTTATCTTACATGTTCATTCTTATTGTTTCTTGGTTGATGAGACATAGATGTTCTTGATCCTAGGTGACTTGATTATAGCATGCACCCTCTTGTCTCTTGACAACCTTAGCATATTGTGGCTTACTTCGGTATTCTGCAAGGTGTGGTTGGCTGAGTCACTCCCCCGCTCTCCAGTATTCTAGTTCTGGGGCATGACAAGGTTTTAATGGTGGCCCATGAAGGTCTGTCTTTTCAGACTTGTGGGGTGTCTTGTTCTAGGAGTCTCAATCAAAACTGTTTCTTTTGATATCCTGAATTCGTCTTCTTCGATATCAAGCTTGAACTATCAACAGTTTGCTTCCTTATTCTTTCATGTCCTATCGTTTGATGTCTTGGTGTCCTTTCCTTCAGGGGTACCTCTTCCCCGCCTATTAGAGCAGCAGATGTGGTAGAACAACTAGCAGAGCAAGATCCCATTAAGCACCAACAAAAGGCAGTACTTTCTCAAGATCAGCTTTGAGTAGAGCCAATGGGTGGGCAACACGTACCAGAGACCCCGGTACCCTCGACAGTTCCAGTAACACCAGCAGCATTTGATACTCATGTACTGTTAGAAATTATCAGAGGTATGATGGCTACACAACAATATCAGATGGTAGTGCAGCAGCACCAATAGCTTTCAACAACAGGAGCAGAACATTATGTTAAATCAAGGACTGTAAACGACTCTGGAGGAGAGTGAAGAAGAAGATGATAGGGCATCATACAGATTCTGTCGACTCAACCTGGGCTATTTTGAAGGCACAGAGAATGATATTACGGTGTATGCTTGGCTTCAAGACATTGAGATGATCATGGCGACAGCTAAGCTTCCAGCAGAGGAGCAAGTCAATCAAGTCCAATTATAACTACAAGATCTTGCTCGTGATTGGTGGGCAACAGAGAAAGTTGGCTTGAGGCATCCTATCTCTTGGGATAATTTCAGAACCAGGTTCAGAGCCAAGTATTTCAGAGTAGTGGCACAGTACGAGCTGTAGCAGGGATTTATTAATCTCAAGCAATCCGGCAGAACAGTGGATGGATATGCAGCAGAGTTCTGTAGGCTGAGCAGGTTTGCTCCAGCTATAGTGACGACGAAGAAAGAAAGGGCTATGAGATTCTAGCAAGGGCTTCATCTCGAGATTCTGCAACTAGTTGAAAGACATGACTACCAGACATTCGATGCCGAATTGATAGCAGTCAGGAGGCATGAGCTTACCATCTAGAAATTAGCTTCAAGGACTGGAGGGCATAAGAGGTCTCATGCCCATAACACAGGAAGAGGACCAACACCCGACATTCGTATTCATGATTTGGCACCACGGGGGCCAGTGGCATCATATGAGACAATGAAAACTTGGCAACAACAACTGAGACAACATCAACAACGCCCGGTGAATCCAATAGGATGTACCTATTATGGCAAAAGGGGTCACACTCAGGATGTATGTAGGATGGCAAATGGAAGATGCTTGAGATGTGGGGGTTTCAACCACATGATAGCTACTTGCCCACAAATACAGAGGCATGGAGGATCGTATCAACAATTCCCAGCGTTGCCAGCTCCAGGAGCAGTTTCGTATTAAGAGTCAATTTTTGCAGTGCGGTCGTTAGCCCAACATCCGATGTTGACGCAAGCACATATATTTCACCCGAGGCAATGTTAGTTGGGTCACCATAGACATCCTTATGACAGAGTTCCAGCAGCCCCGAGACGTGAGCAAGCCGAGTTTGGCATGCTAGAACAGATGTTAGCAAAAGGTGGTCAAGTCGAGGGTGAGATTTGATTTCTTCCAGTTTTATCTATCTTTTGGGTTTCGTATATTCGACAAGTAGAGATGATCTTTCGTCTCACTCATCTGCCTTCGTATCTCGTGATACATGATATATGTCATATGTCCCGATTATGAAGGTACATCCTGGGCAGAGTCATATTCTTGACTAAGTCGTTGGTACCGATTTATCTCGAGACTTGATCTATGTCCATTTTGGGAGTCAGCATAGGCCATAAAGGACGGGTTCCTATTTTGACTGACTCAGGAGACATATGTATCCGTATGCTTCCTACTCTTTCTCTTTTCTTTTGTTTGTGTGGATTCTTGCACCTTTATTTATATTGTTATTGCTTTTATTTTCTGTCTATTTCATTCTGCTTGGTTTTCAGTTAGCTGTAGTTCATGAGATTTTTTGGATCATGAGTTTCCTAATTGAATCATGAGTCTTCTGCTTGGTCTATGAGTTTTCTTGCTTAGTGATCAGCTCGACTAGCCTGGCGAATTCTGAGGACAAAATTTTTCTAAGGTGGGTAGAGATATCACACCTATTCCCAAATTTGGTATTTCTTGAATTTGTGATATTTAATTTTTTTCTGTAGATGTATTCATGCTATATTTACATGTAGGTTCCTGTTGATTATGTTGTATTTATTTAATTGTATTCCTGTATATTGTGGGAGTCTGCCCGAGACCAGTAGTAAACATCTTGGCAATTATCATAGACCCGTGCTAGGACCCGTAAATAGGATAGATACCAGACCCGGTTCACTCTTGGAACCACTAAACCTATTTTGGATGGTTGAGATTGGTTAGAGAGTGTCATGACTTAATTCTAGGGCTAACCTCATTTCTCTACTTGGTATATATATGTGGTTTTCTCTCACCTCTCTCATTCTTTCTCATTTTTACTTCCTTTCTTCTTTCTTCTTCCTCCTTCCCTTAAGATCTCCCCTTGGCCGAAGCCCTAGCCCTAGACTTGGTTCTAGGAAGAGGTTTGTTAGTCCACCAAGGCAAGTACATCTTGTTCAAAGTGGTGAATCTATAGATTTTTGGATTTTCATATATATATGTTGTTTTAAGAATGTGGTTGATGAAAAATGTTCTCCTTGAGTTGCTGATTATATTTAGTTCTTGGAGTTTTGAATTTTGATGTATAGATTTTTGTAGATCTAAGTTTCAAGATTTGGGTTCTTATGTGTTCTATGATTTTCCTTGGTTTTGATCTACTAAAACTTATTATTTTTGAAAACTAGTTATTCCTTATATTAGAGCATTTTATTTCGAGCATTTTGGCTTTTGTTTCACTTGATTTGGACTTAAAAATGAAGTTTTTATGAAGAAAATAATTTTCGAGTTTTTTGAGCTTTTTTTGCCATGATTGAACTTGTTGTCTAGAGAAGACAAAGTTCTCATACGGCCAGCGTAATATGCGACCGAGACTTCCATGTGGCATGATCCTTGTGCGGCTGGACTCTTTGCCGCATAGCCAACCAGCATGCGTCCATCTTGTTGGACATATGACTACTGATTTACACAAGTGCCCTTGAATACCTTGTGTTTTCAGTCGCTGAACGAATGAGAAATTCGCTAAATCCAAGATACCTCTATGCGGCATCGACATCCATGCGACACTTGCCTCATGCGACAAGCAAGCATATGCGGCAAGCGGAGCATGCGGCTACTTTCCTTCAGACCCATGACTCTGATTGTTTGGCACATCTTTTCATGGTTTTTGTCTTTTTTTTCCTGACACTTTATGGCCTGTCACATCTATCACTTTAGTCACTTCACTAACACATATTTAATGCACGTCGCTTTGACACTTGTTCCAAGGAGTGGACTTTGCCTTGGCGCTATGCGGCACCGACCCCTATACGACACCTGCCTCATGTGGTAAGAAACCCATACTGCCTGGAGACATATGCGACCAGCTCGTCCATGCGGGCAGTGCTCATGCGCCTGATCAGTGCATGCGGCCTGACCCATGTGACAATTCATGCGTGCACTTCTCATGCGCACATGTGATCCTATGCGACCCTAGTAATCTATGTACACGTTCCATAATTTCTTGAGTTTAATTATTTTATTTAAAATATTTCTTTGTTCTATGTGATTGGTCTTGACAATTTCTTGTTATAGATCCTAAGTAAGAAATGGACTTAGTAACCAGACTGTGCTAGACTTGGCTATGTGCTAGAACTGACTATATGCATAGTATGATAATATGCTGTAGTAGGCCATGTGGCAACCCAAAGTGAACTCAGATTAGTAGATTAACTTATCCTTTGTTCGTCGGAAAGAGTGAAGGACGTGGTTGTGGATCTACTCCAGAGTGGTTCGTACTTTTTCCCTTACTCACGTTCGGCAGAAAAGTCATTGATCGATAGTCGGTGTACCTAATTTGAGGAGAATATATCTTGACCAAGTGTCCCCATGTGATAAGACTCATATGACCAACTGTAAATTTGGTGATTCGACCCCATTTCTTGTATCCGTATCGATACAATTACTGCGTGCTACGTGTACATGTATTATAAATGTGCACTGAGGTACGACATAACTTGCTATGTGCTATGAGATTACATATTTCAGATTGCGCATCGCGAATACCTCATATAGTAGGTTACATTATTAATATATTAATTTCCCAGCATGGACATGTTCTGTGGGTCAACTACCAAAGCGTGGCTAGGACTTGATTGATTATTGCATCACGCTGAGGTGAATCCAAATTGAACCGCCAAGTGACAAAGTAGATTCATATCTAGTGTGGACCGTACTACGGTATGGCATATAAGGAGAGTAACATGTGACCACGCAATATGATTCTAACTAACAGTAGGGTTAACTAGGCAACTAAAACATATAAGGCATTAGGAGGAACGGGATCCCAAGATCGTGCGTAATGAGCCACCCTCAGATATTTTTTGAGGTATGAAAAGTTTGCCACTACGAATATTATATATCAGCCGCACTAGTGGAGTGCAATATCCAACTTCTTATATTTAAAATCGAGCCAATATTTTCTCTATAGGAAGGTTGGAACTATTACTGATCTATCTCAGCAAGGTGGCCTGCGGGGGACCGGTACATATTCTACTTACTACGTATTATTCGGCTAGTCGTGTTCATCTGTAGCACAATTTGAGGATCCCTATATTATTGTATTACTGGGATAACCCAGACTCCACGTATCAAGCCGTATGATTGATTGGCCGATTAAATGAGTATGTGCTGATAGTCTAGGATCATGAACTATTGTGGTGCTACGGTTCAACTCTTGTCCTTGTTTGGTTGTAGGGTTGCGCCAATGTGTCACAATAGGTCATGTACCGAAGCTGCATATTATACATATATCTTAGCTTGTATTATGGTTTGTGTATCATGGATTATATTGATGTGTTGTATCTTCGTCGTATTTATAAATGGTTAGTCGTACCATATCTCGGATTAGTGCAACACCTATTGTCCTTGTTTGGTTGTAGTGGTGTTCTACTGCTCCGATGAATGGTCATACACTTGCAATTATGGCATGGATTATCCTATTTTATGTACTTTTTAGTGTTGGCTTCATTTACTTGTGCTCCTTTGTGGTACTTGTTATCGGGGCCTGACCCCGCTGGTTTTGTTTGGCTAGGTTTAGTAGCAAAGCCCGAGGATCCTGTCATGTATCTGTCCAATGGTGCACACCAGGAGGATGTCCGCCGAGGAACTTGAGTGGGTTTCTTCTTCCCCACTATGAGTATCATTCTGTTTTAAATTTTGGTGTTTAGCCGACGGCACTTGTTAGCCGGTTTATTTGGACATTAGTTCATCTACATAATTGTATATTATTCAGACCGCGGCTGACTTACAGTCATGTACTCTTGACAATGCATTAGTGTACCATCCTGTATAACTAATTTTATGATCATTCTGATAGAGCGTCAGGGACGCCTAACTATTTTATCTTACATATTCATTCTTATTATTTCTTGGTTGATGATTGAGACATAGGTGTTCTTGACCCTAAGTGACTTGATTATAGCATACACCCCTTGTCTCTTGACAACCTTAGCACATTGTGGCTTACTTCGGTATTCTGCAAGGTGTGATTGGCTGAGTCACTCCTCCGTTCTCCAGTATTCTGGTTCTGGGGCATGACAAATATTATAAGTAACCATAGAATATTTGACACATACACTAGGGTAATAGTTATCTCTCCCACTAGTAGTTATCTTTCCCACCGAAAGATGGAATGCGTTGCTTTCGGGCCACCAACGCTCAACAGGACTTAAGATCAAGTCTCTACAGTGATGTAGGAAACATAATTAGTCAATGTGTTAAAAGCCAAATGCATGCAACAAGGCCGCTTGATCTCTAGTCAGTTCCCAAGACCTAAGGTCGTTCTCGTACCGCCATATACCATGCTCTAGCAATCGTCGTACATTATATAAAGTTTGTTTTTCCAGATATATTTTAAATATATAATCGTATAAGTAACAAAATTAAAATTTAGTATACCTATGAAGAAAATATCAAAACTCGATAATGACGTTTGTGGTGAGCCCACCTGGGATACATCTATAATTTTGGCAAGTCATTTATAAAATGATCGTTGTCAAAATGACTATTAGTAGATATTTTAGGGATACGGATTTTAGGGTTTTAAGATTATAGGGTTTAGGGTTTTAGCCTAGGGTTTTATGGGTAAGGGTTATATTTTTTAGGGTAAGGGTTAGGGGTTAGGGTTAGGTTTGTAGTATTCCACTTCTTGCAGGGGCATAATATTGGCTTATGGATTGAATTGTTAGTCGAAATCAAATTATGGGAAAATTATTTCTGTATCAATTGATAGACAGATGAATTGAGACACTCCAATCAATGTATTTACTTCTATAAAAATTAAGTCCAAAATACAATGAATCGTGGTTGGAGAAAGAACTCTACATAAGAGTCTCTTTTCCCATTCTTTTCATTGTTTGCTTGTTTTTGGAGATTTTTGTTGTTGGCTTTCATTGATGGATTTTGTTGCCGACTTTTCATTGGATGCTTTCAATTTGCTTGCTTTCGTTGATTTCTATATTCGTATTGAGTTCCACGTGTCTAACTAGCTCATGTGGTTCACTGATTCCCCTGAAAACTCTCATTTGTTGAAGCAGAGAATAGTACGACACCTAGTGAGAAACGTCTCTTCTTTATGTTTATTCATGATTTGGCGAGCACTTGTTGGGTAAGAGATCTATTTTTTTGCTAAATGTAACGACCTAAATGCTGAACAATTGACCTGTACTTATTCGGATTGGTGTTCACCCTAAAGTGTTCCTGGACTGTTGCTAAATTGAAGGATCTTATCAACGTCCATGAATGATAAATCATAGATTGAATTGTCGAACTAAAAAAATTAGGTTCTATCATAATATCAGCTAAGTGTGAAGCGATCTCATACTAAGCGGATTTCATTTTCCAACCAGAAATAAAAGAGAGTCGACTCGATTCCTATAACTGGAGTTAGACTCGCTTAGGGGCGGATCCAAGCATAGGTTTGGGTGGGCTGGAGCCCACCCCAAAAAGATCTTTTTTACTTTTTTTTCCATATATATATTTTTATATGGGTTAGCCCACTTCTAGTCCATCCAAATTTATGGTAGCCTACTCCAGCTGCAATTTCTCGATCCGCCCCTGGTCTCGCTACCTCATAAGTGAAGTGGCCTCCCTCTGCAGGTCTCAAAGACGGAATAACATTCTTGGTCGACATAAGGAACACCACACCAAAATAGGTGATTGCCAATGGTTATTCCCGTGACAAATATTTTTTACGGTATTTACCATGACTAATCATGTGTTACAAATTTTTGTAATTCTTTTTTGTCACAAAAATAACTCTTACAAGTCATTCTTTTTATAAAAAATATAAAATGTTGATACTTGCAAACCATAACCCCCCCCCACCTCTCTCTCTCTCTCTCTCTCTCTCTCTCTCTATATATATATATATATATATATATATATATATATATATATATATATATATATATATATATGCAAACACACTTTTAAACTCATACTATTACTCAAGGTGACGCAGTAAAAAAAATAATGTTACAGAAATTAAGTCTCTATAAAGTGGGATATAATCATCCAACATTATTGGTACAAATAATAATACAATTACAACGGGTCTCGAAGATACAAATTATTCTTTTTTTTCTTTTCTATTGGGACATAAACCGACCTAGTTCTATATTAAAAAAAATAGAAGAATGACCAACACGATGTTCAATACATCAAATTAAAATATATTTTACAGTGGAGCCAGAAGGATGAGCAACAGAAAACTATCTTCCCGACATGAGACTGACCAGAACCTAGTTCTCGTAGAAGGAGCCCATGTCCCAGTCCTCTGTAGAAGATGATAGGGTCATTTGAGCAATGACAATGAGACTGGCTGCAGGTTGAAGATTCTTGATAGTTTCAGCATATTTAGGGACAACTCTCAGCTTCATTGTTCACGAAAAGCAACATATAGTACTGTGGGGGTACTCTGTTACATGTTGATTGAGTAACAACTGTTCACAAATTTAGCATTATAAACTACAATTTGGAGATAAAAACATATAAATATATAAGAATGTTCATCATCAACCAAGTAAGGCAGGAGAATATAATCAATTTAAAACATCTCTTATAACAATAGTAAATGTCTCCACTATTCAAAAGAGTGAAGCCTGATACTGTAAGATGAGAGGAGTATTTGATTCTTGGAATAAATAATTTGTGTTATGTTCAACCTTAACTTGGCCTTTAAATAGCCATTTACAACTCTAACAAAATGCATAAAAGTAGCACCCTCTAACCATATTCTAACTAAGTGATAACAAATCAAAACAAATCAACGACATAGAACAAATAACAAAATTCCTAAAGACTAGGGATTTATTGAAATCCAAATAACAACCGCTTCAACCTCCTCAACAGGATTAACTCTAACAAATCACCCTCTAAGCCTGTTGTATGAGATTCACCTCTATGACGCCGAGCTTCTGTCTCATCTCAATGAACTTGACTCGCCCGAGCGCATTGGTAAGAATGTCTGCGAGCTGCTCTTCAGTATTGATGTACTCGACCTCAACCTTCCCTCTCTCAACACACTCCCGAATAAAATAATACCTTGTATCAATATGTTTGCTTCGGTCATGGAAGACGGGATTCTTACTGAGGGAAATGATGGACTTGTTGTCTACCTTGAGCATAACGTTGCCGGCCTCCTTATTCTTTAAGTCACCAAGGAGTTTTGCAAGCCAAATGCCTTGGCATGCCGCTGTTGTCGCGGCAATGTACTCGGCCTCACAGGATGACAATACCACGACCTTCTGCTTTTGAGATTGCCAGCTAATGAGGCTACGACTGAGGAAAAATAATACGTCAGTGGTGCTCTTGCGGGTGTCAATGTCACCTGCCATATCACTGTCGCTGTAGCCGATCAGCCGTGGTTCCTCCACCTTCTTTGCATAAAGACAACCAAAGTGACGTGTGCCGACGACGTAGCGAAGGATGCGCTTGACGGCAGCAAGGTGTTCGGTAGTCGGGTTCTCCATGAACCGACTCACGTAGCCCACCGCGTACGAGATGTCTGGGCGAGTGTGCACCAAGTACCGAAGGCTCCTGATGATGCTCCTGTAGGATGTGGCGTCAGTCAGAGGGGCTGATCTCACATTGCTTTGCTTGAACTTCGGTTCCATAGGGACGTGGCACGGGTTGAAATTCACCATGCCACTATTTTCCAAAATTTTGAGCGCATATGCCTCCTGACTGAGGGTGATGAAGCCATTAGACTGCTGCACCTTGATGCCGAGGTAGAAGGTGAGCAATCCCAAGTCACTCATTTTGAACAAGGCCTTCATCTCCTCCTTGAACTTGGCAATATCTTGTGGGTCCGTTCCGGTGATGATGATATCGTCGACGTACACATCCACAAGTAGGCGAGCTGGACCTTTGCCGCGTGTATACACAGCATGCTCCTGTGCACTCCGGTGGAAACCAAGTGACAGTAGGTAACTGTAAAGCTTGGTATTCCAAGCCCTCGGTGCTTGCCGCAGTCCATACAGTGCCTTGTCAAGTTTCATCACTTTGTACTCCTATCCTTCGATAACAAAGCCGGGAGGTTAGGCGACGTACACCTTCTCCTTGAGGTCGTTGTTAAGGAACGTCGTCTTTATGTCCATGTGGTGAAACGCCCACCCCTCATGCACGGCGAGTGCGATCAACAAATGGACGGACTCGAGGCGAGCAACCGACGCGAACACTTCCTCGAAGTCCACTCCTTGCCTTTGCACATAGCCTTTTGCCACGAGCCGTGCCTTGTGCTTGAGGACGGCGCCGTACTCGTCCTTCTTGAGCTTGTAGACCCACCTCAAACCGATCGGACGGTGGCCGGGTGGAAGGTCTACCAGGTGCCATATAAGGTTCTCCTCAATGGAGCTCATCTCCTCGAGCATTGCTTGGCGCCAAAATCGGTGTTTCTCGGCTTCAAAGAAAGTGGCAGGTTCCTCGTCAACCATGAGGAGCAGCTCGTCGACATCGAGCTCGCGGACGGTGGTCGTGTCAAGCAAGCTCGCCAAGGTCCTGTACCTGCATGACCCGTCGTCATCGACATCGAGCATGGCCGAGGCATTGGTGGGTGGTGAGACAAATTTCACTCCACATTGTACCACCGGGCCAGATATTTTTGCCCCGGATGCTGGTGTTAACGACCCTGGACTGGGTGCCACTGGTGTGGATGGATCGCCACCCCCGTGCACCGGCGTGCCTGCGTGTTCAACTTGTGGTATAGTATACTCAACAGTAAATGTCTCACCTACGTTGTCTTGTACGCCCCTATCCCACTTGGCTTCCTCATCAAAGACAACATCGCGTGTGACGTGTACGCGCTTGCCGGCGAGGTCGTATACCCGGTATGCCTTGGTGCCGGGCTCGTAGCCGATGAAGACCATGTGCTTGCTGCGATCTTCTAACTTCTGTAAGTTCGGCTTGACCACCTTGATGTGTGCGACACAGCCGAAGGTGCGAAGGAAGTGCACGCTTGGCTTGTGTTCGTGCCATGCCTCGTACAGCATCTTGTTATCGATGCTCCATGTCGACGAGCGATTAAGGATGTAGACAACCATCTTGACCGCCCCGCCCCAGAACTTCCCGGACATATCCTTTGCCTTCAGAAGACTATGCGCCATCGTGACGACCGTCTGGTTCCGACGCTCGATGATGCCGTTCTGCTGTGGTGAGTACGGTACTATGAGTTGTCGTTTGATGCCGAGGCCCGCGCAATACTCGCCAAATGCGACGGATGTGAACTCGCCCCCACGATCAGTACGGAGCATGCGCAGTTTGTATCATGTCTCCAACTCGACGTGGGCTTGAAAGTGTTTGATGGCTGTCGGCGCTTCATCCTTCGAACCCAGTAGCGTCAACCACATGTAGCGGCTGAAATCGTCGACGAGGAGCAAGAAGTAGCGCTTACCATCGGGTGTCACCGGTGTGATCGGCCCGTAGATATCACCGTGAATGAGATCTAGCAGGTTGTCGGCACGGTACTTGGTCTCCTGTGAAAATGGCATGCAGCGCTGCTTCCCGGCAAGGCAACTATCACAAATTTGATTAACATGTTCGATCTGTGGTAGCCCGTGCACTATGTTTCTGTGAGCTAACATCCTGAGTGCTTCGAAGTTGAGGTGGCCGAACCGTGCATGCCACCGCCATGCATCATCATTGAGTCATGCTACTAAACGTACTGGTTGTACAATATCAAGAAATAGAATGTACAGTCGATTTCGGGCATGTTTTACGGAGGCATTGCTGACGATCTCGAATCGAGAGCATGCTGCCTTCGATCAGGACTTGGCAGCCGTTCTCATCGAGCTGTCCAAGGATGATGGTATTGCTTCGTAGCTTCGGGATGAAGTAGACGCCGATGAGGGTGCGGTGCTTGCCATTCGGGTACGTAAACATCACCGTGCCACACCCTCGGATGTCGATGACGGATCCGTCCCCAAACTTGATGGAGCCCGTGACTCCAGTGTCCAGCTCGACGAAGACCTCCTTGCAGCCCGTCATGTGGTTGCTGGCGCCGGTGTCGTGGTACCATGCTTTGTCGTGGTGGTCGTCCTCACGACCCAGATGCACTTGAATATGCACCTCGTCGAGTACGACGTTATTGGTCGTGCCCACAGTGGTCTCGGTGAGCGTGTACTCCTGCACCAACAGCAATGCGGGCTCATCATCGTCGACTTACGTCAGATTGGCACGCTCATCGAGCTTCAACTTACGGCAGTCCTTCGCCCAGTGGTCGTAGATGCCATAATTATGGCACTTACCCTTCTTGTCGCGCGTGCCCCCGGACGCGTTGACGTTGCCGTAGTTCGTGTTGCCGCGGCCATGACCTCTTGGCTTGCCTCGCTCGCGATCACAACTTTTGCCACCATCAGAGTAGGCCTCGCCTTCCTTCCTCTGCTTCGTGAGAGCGAGCCACTCCTCTTCGTAGAGGAGAAGGCGGCTACTTGTGTCGTCGGAGTTGCTGCCAAGATCGTACCTGTCACTATCACATTCTGAGAATGGGGGTATTTTCGACTTTTTATAATTATTAGTATTATGGTATTCATATTAAATGATTTCTTGATAAGTGTATTTAAATTAATTAATTTCGTGAGATAGGTAATTAAATATACTATATTATATACTGTGTTCTTAATGTCTGAGCTGGTAGACTTGACCTAGAGGCCACTAGACGAACACCTGATCGAATAATAGGGATTATGTATTTAATTGTTTTATTTTAGAATTTATTTATTAGAGGTTGTATTTAATTACCATAATTTATTTAATTATTGCGCGCTGCCGTTGCTTCGATATTTGGAGCGCTGCCCTGACTTTTGCCTTCCAACAAATTTCACAACATTGCCCTAGACATGCCCGCCTTCCATTCTGCTATTTTTGCAACTCATAATTATGCTCTCTGTACCTTATTTTTAGCCGCAGAAAAATCGTCGCGGACGTTTATTTAATTCCTAAATAAATTCAATTTCTGAATCGTTGTGCGCTCCAATCGAAATTTGAGGCAATCTTGACCTATTTTTCGTGCGGCCCAAATTAGGGTAATATTCTGTTCCGAGTCTTCTTCACTATTGGTATTGATGATCCGACCTGATTTTGGTCCCATGTACTCCTAATTAATTTTAGAACACAACTTGCATTTATTTCTAATTAAATTGAGGATACCATTTTATCTGATTCCGTAAATCCCGGTAAATTCCAGTGCCCTGCTATTTGAGTCCATACCAATCATACAGCGCCCCTGACCCTACAAAAATACCGAACACCGAATCGCCTGCCAAATTTTCGTCATTTTATGCGTCGGTGCAAAAACCCAAATTTAAGGGGGCTAATTTACAAATTTGCATTTTGGTGTCAACATCTCATTTTTAAAACAATGAAGGAGCTCTATTATTTAACTAAGCAACCCTCATCCCCACATGAAATTTCTCCATGACAAATCAGGACCACCCATTTAAAATGGGTGCATCCTCACCCTTGATTTCCCCCACACCCTCATCCTATTTAATGTCCCATCATTCCCTTTTCCCAAGAAAAACCTAATCTCCAAACCTACACTAGCCCCCAAGCCCCCAACCGTATGATCCCTCTTCTTCCTCTTTTCTCCATTTTTTATTTTCTTCTTCTCTTCTTCTTCTTCTTCCTTCTTCTCCTTCTCACTCTTTTGAATTAATAAGAGGGGGGGGGGGTGGGGAACACCACCACCACCCTACAGCATCTATCCGGCCAAGCCCCCGCTACCGCCGGCCTACTGCGGCTGCCGCCAACCTGCTGCTGCCGCCGGCTGCTACTGCTCGACCCCCTGCTGCTCTGCTACTGCTCGGCTGCTGTGTCGGCCGGCTACCCCAGCACCACCACCATCACCATTAGAACCACCCTCTCCATCTATTCTCATCCCCGGCGGCCAGGCCGACCCCGCTCCGACTGCTCCTCCATCTCTCCCTCCGTTGTACATCCCTGCCTGTCCGGCCATCCTCCACGGCGGCTGTCCACCACACGCTTCGAGCCGCCATTGCCAGCTTCCTCTTTTCCTGCTCCAACAAGAGTGCCAAGCCCTCGCGAACTCCTCCTCTTTCCTGCTCTTCTTCCTCCGATATCGACTCGGCGAACCCGTCATCGAAGGATCTTGCCATTCTCCTCGAAGTCGAGGGGTTCTTGCTGATGCACATCGTTCAGGCAAATCGTGAAGCTTTTAATCCTTCACGAAATATGGGCTGGATTGTGCAAATTGGACAGAGCCAGTATACATGGACCTAACTAGAAAGGCTGGTGGTGATGAAGAAAGAGATAGAGACTTGAAATTCTTGAGTATTGGGTTCATAGTTGTTGTTGAAGGAAGTTGGAGGATTAGGGAGGACATATGTTTTGAAAGTAGAAGAAGATCAGGAAGTGGAGTGGTCCATTCATTGTTTGAGCAATTGATTGAAGAAGACACGCAGGAATCCACCATTTCAAGCCCTAGAGAAGATGACAGAAGAACTCATGCTTTTGGGCTTTATATCTCTGCTCCTAACGGCCAGCTCAGCAATTATTTCAAGTTTCTGCATCGACTCAAAGTTCTATAATAGTCACTTTTCTCCCTGTAACCAATCTGAGGCTGAGGATACAACTGGTGATGAAGGCAATGCTGAAGGAAGTAATTATGAGCCTCTCTCTCTCTCTCTCTTTCAGTATATGTTTTGTTTTGGGCGAAGAGTTTTAACTTAGTCTTTAGACCTAATGTGGCTTGAGCTAACATTGATATAAGTATAAGAAATCAACCGTAAATTTTGATAGAGATAAGGAATTTTGACTTGTTTAAATAATAATAATAAAATTGATGGTCTTCAAATATATATTTCTAAAGTGGGTTCCAAAATAAGTAGTTCTGTTAGACTTTAATGCTTTGACTTTTCATGTTGTTAAGTTATTTTACACAATTCATTAGATTTTTATATAAAAAATACTTTTAAATTAAATTATAAATAAAACTATAAGTATATTTCTAATATTGGGCATTGATTAAATAGGTCATTGAAATATATTATAGTATAAGAGTTTTGTAAATAACTAGGTCAACCCATTTCTTTTATTAAACTTGATTATTATTTGAGCTTAGCTAATTTGTACTTTTCTTGTTCTCTGTGAGCTGTTGTGGACCCACTATCCTTATCTCGAAATTTGTGCCATAACCTAATTTTTGGAATTATTTATATAGTTTCTAGCTATTTGGACTGCTCCGGACTCATTGGAACTAACTGCTACTTCATTTGGGATCACCTTGAGAAGTGTGGCATTATATACATTCTTTGATTTGTTAATATACATATATAAAAATATTTGATTGGTATAGATACAAATATGTATTTTGGTATATAAATATATATATTTATATACATCTATTTAGTGTATATACACGTATACGTATTTTGTACAAATTGCTGATAGACACTTATATATATATTATATACGTTTTATTGGTATATACTCTGAGTGTAAATGTGTATTATATACGTATCCCTACTAGATGACCCTAGTTGACTAGAGCCATGCCTGGCATAGCCCTGAGGCCAGGGTATTTCTATTGTGTGTTAGTGTAGCATCTGATACAAGTAATATTATTATATGTTTATAGGACTGTCGGATTCTCCAGACGATACTCTGGGACAGGACTTTGGTATTGACAGCTAAGGACCCAAGGCGAGTACATTCTCTGATTAGTTTCTAATTTATGATATCTTCTATGTTCACTGTATCTAGTGTAGATATCCATGCTCTTGACACGTTGGTTACACGGATTGGTATACACGGATCTCGTCATGAGATGTTATTTCTTATTCATGGTATAGCTTGTACAAGACTTGTTCCTTGTTATCTTGTGCATGTACAGACACAGAGACCCGGGGAGATTTGCTACCTCCCTAGGGAATCCCGTGCCATAGCGTACCATGATTGGATCTACTATACCAGTCGGGAGAGGGGAGTATTTTAGTATAGATATGTGATCATACCCAACTCTACATGCATCATAGCTCACCCCACATCTCACGTCGGGTGCGGCCTGACCATTTACATGCTTCATAGCTGTTACGTGTGATTAGCCTGACCTCTACATGCATCATAGCTAACCAACGGTTAGCCTGACCTTACATGAATTATAGATAATCACATGTAACCAGCCTGATCAAGTTCCCAAGCCGATCACATGTTAAAGCTAGTACTCACACACTTAGTCATAGGATTCTTGCTCGTTGACATATTGTTTCTTTTTCTGCATTTACTTACAATATTTCCAGTATTTCTTTTATTGTACATTTCTTGTACCTATACATACCTCTTGTATATTTCCATCTAGAACTGCTACATAGTTTATATCATTAATATAGAACTGCTATTTAGAGATGTACTTTGCTCCTTCCTGACTGGAAAATATTTTCCAGACTGTGACCTTAGTGGACTTGGTTCTGACACTTGGGGATTGGATGTTACTGATTGCAGGTATGATTATTCTGTCGTTAGATTTGTCTTGTATTTCTTTGTTTGCCTTGATATCTCATCGTGCTTTAGTTTAGGTGATTGAGTAATTCTAACATTATTTTATGATATCCACGTCTCCTTATGGAGTTGGGTATTCATGTGAGATTGATTAGATAGTTACATGACCTAGACAGCGTTCTACCGCCGATGCTGCGGCGTAGACTGGACGTACCCACGCTCTCGTACCATATATCGGGTGCGGGTCGTGACACGTTTTTAGTGGTGGCCCATGCAGGTCTGACTTCGCAAGTGGTGCGATGTCGTAGTAGTGCGACATCATAGTTATACTACTACGTGCCTGCTATAGAATATAGGACATAGGATACTAGGATGAGAGAGGATACTCAATCACAAATTCTTGAGAGATTCCTGGGACGACCCCTTGAGAATCTTATTATAATTTCTAATTTTAAATCCTTCGCCTTGTTTCCGTCCATCCTCACTCATTGATATTGAATTTGATTATTGTTGATCAATTATTAAAATTAGAATCTTGGTTTCATTGTAGAGTTGATTTCATGCCGAGATGAATTTTACGGACTAAATTTTACGATATCATCTGATGACATATATGGATGAGAACAGTGAGAAAGGTGAAACGTCTGCTTGGGTTATGGAACCTAGAGTTATCACAGCCGTACCGGTTAGCGAAGATTCTAGATGACATGACTGTAGGGTTGCGTACTTTAGTTACGGAACATGTCGTTTATCGCACCTATGTTTACTGGCATGGCGAGGATCCTCAGCGTCATAATTTCTGACCGACATGTATGATTATCAGGTTGTGTCTAAAAAAAAAAAATTTGTTCTTAAGGTATCATCTCAACACTTATCTGTTTCTGTTATACAAGACTTTATTCCATCGTCCTTTTGGTTGCTAGCAGTAGAAACACCTTTAGTCCTCAATCCAGACTTTTTGAGATCCTATTCTTTGAGGATTCCTTATTAAGTATGATAATTAGTGACTTGTGATTTTGTCTGTGTCTTGAGTATTAGCATTGACTGAGTGTTGCTAGTAAGTTGTAAGTATTTCCTAGTTGGACAGGTGAGCAGTAGGCTTTAATCCAGAGTTAGCCCTTAGCATAGTACCTTGTAACAATGGTTTTAGGAGAAGTGTCATTAGAGACTGTGAGTAGAAGGAGAGTATAGAGTATCAGTGATAGTTCCAAGAATTAGTATCAGAGCCAACATACCCGCCCTGGATAATCATGATTATGCACTTGAGTGATCTATGTAAACAATTAGGTATCAAGAAATTGTGTTAAGAATTAATGAAGCATGACGTTCAATTTGATGATTTAGATCGGGTGTGTTAAAGGTAAAGAAATATATATGCATGAGGAGTAATAATGAGATGTCATGAGAAGAGAAATATCAGAATTAGTAATAAAAATGGTGAAGCGTATCACGGACTAGTTTAACAGGCTATAAAAGGTTAAAAGGAAATACATATACAACAATCGAGATGAGGAACCATACACATACCCATGAGAGTAAAGAAACATGAGTGTAATAGAGGATTCAGGTGATCATGAGTTCTAATGAGCTTGATGAGATAATCCATTAATGGAACTAGTGATATAATACCAAGAGTGCTAATGGTTCTATATCGAGGATTAGTCGAGAACGACGCTCAAAATAGTAAGCACTCTGCGTGATGATAATCGGATGATATACCAGTTGACATAAATTGAAATCATGAAAGAAAATACAGGTGACGATAACTTTGATCATTGGAGGTAATAGTGCAAGTGATTCGGGCAGTACAATTTAGTACACAGTTGTAGACAATAGAGGTATTGAGTGCACCTCTAGTATTAGAGACTACGAGCACTTATATGTAAATTGGTGGATTTATAAATTAAAGAGTGGAAATGAATTTTTACTTTGAGAATTATTGAGAAGTTGAGATTGTGTCATTAAAATTTTTGAGGATTTCAAATATTGATTCAATAAACATGGTCAAGGCTACAAAGATTTTAGAAGTGATTAAAATTTTTTATTTTGATGTTGAGTATCTGACTTTGAGGAGGTATATGCAATTTATTTTTAAGTTGATCGAGAAGTTAAACCTTGATAATTATTTTGAGGATTAATTTTTATGGTAGATGAGAAATATGAATATTAATATATGAGTAGATGATATACATGTGTAAGGATCTGATAACTTGAGCATGATTGAGATGGCACCGCAGACTGACATGGGTGTCCATCTAAAGTTGTATTGGAAAGAGCAGTACTTAGTATGATGTTATACTTGGTGTGCACTGGAGTGATGAGAATAAATAGTATGGACAATTGTAGTAGGAACGAGAACTGACAGAGAGTATGGTACTAAAGGGGTAGAGGTATCAAACTTGGATGCATTATTGAACCATGGTTATATTAGAGAATCTTGGTATTAGATTTAAGTATTAATAAGCAGGTGTATGCAATGAGGATGTAATCATGGATGTCATGTGGACTAATGATTAGTTGATATGGATATCAGTGTACAGGAATAGGAGTTAGTTAGTAAATATGCCAGGGTTAAGAGTATGCTAGAGATAAGGGATACTGCAAGTAATATGTTAGCAGGTTCTTCTTTTTCTTCCTAATGTTCCCGTCTCTTGATTGATTGATTTCCCTAGTATTGTAGTTCGTATTCATGATTTTTCTTGTTAGAAGATAGTTAGTAGTACACCCTGACAGAGAATGCAATACCATGATAAGACAGACCATAACCATGCATGTTTCCTCTAAGTTGTTTGTTGTATGACTGTAGGTAAAATTTTTCTTAGACCATGATCGTTGGGGTTTTGACCATAACAAAGATTTATGAAAAGGTTATGACTTGACAAATGGGACAAGATGATTAGAAATTCAAGGATAAGCATTCATGAGTTGATATAACAGAATTGCTGGATCATTGGTTTTACAAAGATCGAGGTATGATTGAAATTTGAGGATAAACGCTAATTTAAATAAAGGATTAAAAATTTAACATGGCAGAATTGATGATTATTAATTTCAGGAAGGTTGATTGTGATATAATTTATCATTAAAATTTGAGGAAAAATTTGGAAAATTATTATTATATATATTTGATTGCAATATAGTAATTTAAATTTTTATATTGCGGACGTTACATTTGAAGGATCCATAAGTGTCGCATTATTAAGTATTTTGAGGAAAAAGAAAACTGAAGAATCAGATCATTGATGGATTATTGTTGGAATTCAGACTCTTTGGGACGAGAACCGATACATTGATTGAAATTCAATTTGAGGAACATATATCAAATTCCGAGTATTTAAATTTTTAATTTAAATTCGGAGGAAATTGTGAGGAAATGGAAACTGATTTTTATTTTCGAGGATATTGCAGGAATACAGTAATTTCAAAAAGTTGAAGGTGGTGAAACGACAAGGGGGATTATTTCAGGATTATGTGAGTTGGTGAATTTAACCGTTAATGGAAAAATAAAATAAGGTATAAACACTACTTTGAGGACTTTAAATTTTGAGGACGAAATTCTTTTAAGGAGGGTAGACTTGTCACTACCACATTCTGAGAATGGGGGTATTTTCGACTTTTTATAATTATTAGTATTATGGTATTCATATTAAATGATTTCTTGATAAGTGTATTTAAATTAATTAATTTCGTGAGATAGGTAATTAAATATACTATATTATATACTGTGTTCTTAATGTCTGAGCTAGTAGACTTGACCTAGAGGCCACTAGACGAACACCTGATCGAATAATAGGGATTATGTATTTAATTGTTTTATTTTAGAATTTATTTATTAGAGGTTGTATTTAATTACCGTAATTTATTTAATTATTGCGCGCTGCCGTTGCTTCAATATTTGGAGCGCTGCCCTGACTTTTGCCTTCCAACAAATTTCACAACATTGCCCTAGACATGCCCGCCTTCCATTCTGCTATTTTTGCAACTCATAATTATGCTCTCTGTACCTTATTTTTAGCCGCACAAAAATCGTCGCGGACGTTTATTTAATTCCTAAATAAATTCAATTTCTGAATCGTTGTGCGCTCCAATCGAAATTTGAGGCAATCTTGACCTATTTTTCGTGTGGCCCAAATTAGGGTAATATTCTGTTCCGAGTCTTCTTCACTATTGGTATTGATGACCCGACCTGATTTTGGTCCCATGTACTCCTAATTAATTTTAGAACACAACTTGCATTTATTTCTAATTAAATTGAGGATACCATTTTATCTGATTCCGTAAATCCCGATAAATTCCAGTGCCCTGCTATTTGAGTCCATACCAATCATACAGCGCCCCTGACCCTACAAAAATACCGAACACCGAATCGCCCGCCAAATTTTTGTCATTTTATGCGTCGGTGCAAAAACCCAAATTTAAGGGGGCTAATTTACAAATTTGCATTTTGGTGTCAACATCTCATTTTTAAAACAATGAAGGAGCTCTATTATTTAACTAAGCAACCCTCATCCCCACATGAAATTTCTCCATGACAAATCCGGACCACCCATTTAAAATGGGTGCATCCTCACCCTTGATTTCCCCCACACCCTCATCCTATTTAATGTCCCATCATTCCCTTTTCCCAAGAAAAACCTAATCCCCAAACCTACACTAGCCCCCAAGCCCCCAACCGTATGATCCCTCTTCTTCCTCTTTTCTCCATTTTTCATTTTCTTCTTCTCTTCTTCTTCTTCTTCTTCCTTCTTCTCCTTCTCACTCTTTTGAATTAATAAGAGGGGGGGGGGGAACACCACCACCACCCTACAGCATCTATCCGGCCAAGCCCCCGCTACCGCCGGCCTACTGCGGCTGCCGCCAACCTGCTGCTGCCGCCGGCTGCTACTGCTCGACCCCCTGCTGCTCTGCTACTGCTCGGCTGCTGCGTCGGCCGGCTACCCCAGCACCACCACCATCACCATTAGAACCACCCTCTCCATCTATTCTCATCCCCGGCGGCCAGGCCGACCCCGCTCCGACTGCTCCTCCATCTCTCCCTCCGTTGCACATCCCTGCCTGTCCGGCCATCCTCCACGGCGGCTGTCCACCACACGCTTCGAGCCGCCATTGCCAGCTTCCTCTTTTCCTGCTCCAACAAGAGCGCCAAGCCCTCGCGAACTCCTCCTCTTTCCTGCTCTTCTTCCTCCGATATCGACTCGGCGAACCCGTCATCGAAGGATCTTGCCATTCTCCTCGAAGTCGAGGGGTTCTTGCTGATGCACATCGTTCAGGCAAATCGTGAAGCTTTTAATCCTTCACGAAATGTGGGCTGGATTGTGCAAATTGGACAGAGCCAGTATACATGGACCTGACTAGAAAGGCTGGTGGTGATGAAGAAAGAGATAGAGACTTGAAATTCTTGAGTATTGGGTTCATAGTTGTTGTTGAAGGAAGTTGGAGGATTAGGGAGGACATATGTTTTGAAAGTAGAAGAAGATCAGGAAGTGGAGCGGTCCATTCATTGTTTGAGCAATTGATTGAAGAAGACACGCAGGAATCCACCATTTCAAGCCCTAGAGAAGATGACAGAAGAACTCATGCTTTTGGGCTTTATATCTCTGCTCCTAACGGCCAGCTCAGCAATTATTTCAAGTTTCTGCATCGACTCAAAGTTCTATAATAGTCACTTTTCTCCCTGTAACCAATCTGAGGCTGAGGATACAACTGGTGATGAAGGCAATGCTGAAGGAAGTAATTGTGAGCCTCTCTCTCTCTCTCTCTCTCTCTCTCTCTCTCTTTCAGTATATGTTTTGTTTTGGGCGAAGAGTTTTAACTTAGTCTTTAGACCTAATGTGGCTTGAGCTAACATTGATATAAGTATAAGAAATCAACCGTAAATTTTGATAGAGATAAGAAATTTTGACTTGTTTAAATAATAATAATAAAATTGATGGTCTTCAAATATATATTTCTAAAGTGGGTTCCAAAATAAGTAGTTCTGTTAGACTTTAATGCTTTGACTTTTCATGTTGTTAAATTATTTTACACAATTCATTAGATTTTTATATAAAAAATACTTTTAAATTAAATTATAAATAAAACTATAAGTATATTTCTAATATTGGGCATTGATTAAATAGGTCATTGAAATATATTATAGTATAAGAGTTTTGTAAATAACTAGGTCAACCCATTTCTTTTATTAAACTTGATTATTATTTGAGCTTAGCTAATTTGTACTTTTCTTGTTCTCTGTGAGCTGTTGTGGACCCACTATCCTTATCTCAAAATTTGTGCCATAACCTGATTTTTGGAATTATTTATATAGTTTCTAGCTATTTGGACTGCTCCGGACTCATTGGAACTAACTGCTACTTCATTTGGGATCACCTTGAGAAGTGTGGCATTATATACATTCTTTGATTTGTTAATATACATATATAAAAATATTTGATTGGTATAGATACAAATATGTATTTTGGTATATAAATATATATATTTATATACATCTATTTAGTGTATATACACGTATACGTATTTTGTACAAATTGCTGATAGACACTTATATATATATTATATACGTTTTATTGGTATATACTCTGAGTGTAAATGTGTATTATATACGTATCCCTACTAGATGACCCTAGTTGACTAGAGCCATGCCTGGCATAGCCCTGAGGCCAGGGTATTTCTATTGTGTGTTAGTGTAGCATCTGATACAAGTAATATTATTATATGTTTATAGGACTGTCGGATTCTCCAGACGATACTCTGGGACAGGACTTTGGTATTGACAGCTAAGGACCCAAGGCGAGTACATTCTCTGATTAGTTTCTAATTTATGATATCTCCTATGTTCACTGTATCTAGTGTAGATATCCATGCTCTTGACACGTTGGTTACACGGATTGGTATACACGGATCTCGTCATGAGATATTATTCCTTATTCATGGTGTAGCTTGTACAAGACTTGTTCCTTGTTATCTTGTGCATGTACAGACACAGAGACCCGGGGAGATTTGCTACCTCCCTAGGGAATCCCGTGCCATAGCGTACCATGATTGGATCTACTATACCAGTCGGGGGAGGGGAGTATTTTAGTATAGATATGTGATCATACCCAACTCTACATGCATCATAGCTCACCCCACATCTCACGTCGGGTGCGGCCTGACCATTTACATGCTTCATAGCTGTTACGTGTGATTAGCCTGACCTCTACATGCATCATAGCTAACCAACGGTTAGCCTGACCTTACATGAATCATAGCTATCACATGTAACCAGCCTGATCAAGTTTCCAAGCCGATCACATGTTAAAGCTAGTACTCACACACTTAGTCATAGGATTCTTGCTCGTTGACATATTGTTTCTTTTCCTGCATTTACTTACAGTATTTTCAGTATTTCTTTTATTGTACATTTCTTGTACCTATACATACCTCTTGTATATTTCCATCTAGAACTGCTACATAGTTTATATCATTAATATAGAACTGCTATTTAGAGATGTACTTTGCTCCTTCCTGACTGGAAAATATTTTCCAGACTGTGACCTTAGTGGACTTGGTTCTGACACTTGGGGATTGGATGTTACTGATTGCAGGTATGATTATTCTGTCGTTAGATTTTTCTTGTATTTCTTTGTTTGCCTTGATATCTCATCGTGCTTTAGTTTAGGTGATTGAGTAATTCTAATATTATTTTATGATATCCACGTCTCCTTATGGAGTTGGGTATTCATGTGAGATTGATTAGATAGTTACATGACCTAGACAACGTTCTACCGCCGATGCTGCGGCGTAGGCTGGACGTACCCACGCTCTCGTACCCATATATCGGGTGCGGGTCGTGACAGTACCGCTCCTCGACGCCTAGAATACGACCGTTAAGCTCTTTAATTGACAACGTCTTGAGATCCACTAAAGTCTCAATGGCGATGGTGACTTCCTTATACTTGGATGGAACGACTCAAAGAAATTTTTTAACTACCTTCTCGTCGTCCATTTCATCGCCGAGTAGTTGCAGGTCGCTGACGAGTCCCGTGAGCTGCATCATGAAGTCCTCGACGGACTCGCCGTCCTTGAACTTCATTGATTCAAAGTCGGCATACAATTTCTGCGCCTTGGTCTCGTGCACGCGCTCGACCCCCATCCGCATCATCTTCACAGTGTCCCATGCTTCCTTGGCAGTGTCTTTCAATGCCAGTATCCACAGCATCTCTGGCGGTACGGCATGGAGTATGACGGACAGGGCCATCCTGTCGTTGCAGTAGTCGGCTTTCCCGGGTACGATTGCCTCCCATAGGCCTTGCACCTACATGTTGACTCTCATTAAGATAGCCCAATCCGCATAGTTGGTCCATGTCAGCATGGGGTACTTGAAGGTGAATGAGGTCTCCTTCATAGATGTCGGCATCGTGGGGTTTTGCTCGTCGTTGGTTAACCTGGCTCTGATACCAAATGTAAGATGAGAGGAGTATTTGATTCTTGGAATGAATAATTTGTGTTATGTTCAACCTCAACTTGGCCTTTAAATAGCCATTTACAACTCTAACAGAATGCATAAAAGTAGCACCCTCTAACCATATTCTAACTAAGTGATAACAAATCAACGGCATAGAACAAATAACAAATTCCTAAAGACTAGGGATTTATTGAAATTCAAATAACAACCGCTTCAACCTCCTCAACAGGATTAACTCTAACAGATACCATAAGTTATCTTTATACATTTTTTCCTTACACAAAAATGCATACCATCGTAGGGTTACTGTTTGATCCTAAGATCAAGTAACATTTTATTGTTAACACAGATTATCTATTGAAAAGAGAGAAGCCTAATACCACAACCTGATGCTATAACCTCATAGAGTAATGTACAATTATAATATGCTATACCTTATCAATGCACCTTGCTTGTTTCCAGCATTTGTTGATTTGTTAATTCAAAGATGCGTTTGCTTATTAATTCCCTAAACTTTTGGTGAGGTTCCTTGAGTAGCAAATGTGAAATCACCTTGAGAAGGCTCCTTGTATGCATCAGTTGCTCATGAAATTAAACATGCATAATTTTCAAGTATAATAGCGTATGGATGTCCTTAGGAAAAAATTGACATAGCATATTATCACATACTTGTATAATGTGTTTATCCATATTGCTTATTGAACATTGAGTAAACCATGGAATGATCTAAATAAAAGGCTCCCCAGGTCACAAGTCAGTCAAACTAGCATGTAGAACTTTAGTGCTTATTATAATAAAATATAGACTAAAAAAATGGCAAAGATATTATATCAAGTCCATATAATCTATCCGCAGAAAAAGTTACAAGGATGTACAATTGCAACATACGAACGTCGGTTTGTCTTCCTCATATCTTTTAGATGCAACAGTTCCTCCTCAAAGTGGAAACCAGTAATAAATGCTGTTAAGAGTATTAATGGGCTTTTAGTCCCACATTGAGTAGAATAGTAGAGAGAGGGGTTAGCCTCTCCTATATGTATGTAGCTCTACCTCAATAATAAATAAGCCAAGTATTCTACTAAATTTTTATTTGGTATCAGATCCACCAAACCCTAACCCTAACCCTAGCCCTAGCCGCCCCCCTTCTCTACCAAATCCAAACCCTAATCCCATTCCACAACCGCCCCCCTTCTAAACCCCGCCTCCGATAACCCCCCCATTCTCCCTACCGCCCCCCATCCTTCTGCCGCCAACACAACTTCCATCCTACCGGTAGCAGCCCCCTGCCAGCATAGTCGCCCCCTCCCCCTCCATCGGCCAGCAATCCCCCTTCTCTACGCTGCCCCTACCCCCTCTTCATCGCTGCCAGCACAGTCTTCCTCCTCCCTCGTCAGGCCACGAGACCTCGGGTCGCATCAATGCACGGGATATGAGCAGCGGCTCTCGGGGACGCCGCTACCGCTGAAGGAGGAACAATAGACATGGAGAAGATGGCGATCAAATGTGGAGACGATCTAGATCTGCCACTGTCATGCTGATAGAAGAGGAGAAGAAGAAGAAGACGATGGAGACGATCTACGACAAACTAACAGCCAAAGAGGTGAAGTCTTTAGTGGACGATCTCTTCTCCAGGAGGCTAACTGAGACTAGCTCCCGTATTGCATACGCAGATGTGGATCCTTCACCATACAAAATAAAAAAGTTATACAAACTGGAGGTAAAGTTGGAGTATACTTTTAACTACTTGAAGTGGTCGCGTCAGGCGATACAGACTGTTAAGGCAAGAGGCTTGGTAGGCTACGTGAATGGTCAAACCAAGGCACCTGAAGATCACTTCTCACAGGAGTTTCTTGTGTGGGAAATTGTCAACAATATTGTAGCTGGATGGTTGACAGCCTCATTGACCGACCAAATATCGAACAATATGGAAGCAATGGAGGGTGCTAGTGATATTTGGATAACGCTGAGAGACATACCATCTCTGAATATGTGACTCTGCTGAAGAAGTATTGGTAAGATCTCGACCACTATGATCCCATTGGTGTGGAGGATGAGTAAGTAGAACCAGCATTTGTAAAACATTATCAAAAGTTCATGGAGTATGTCTCGCGACAAAGGATGATAAAGTTTCTGAAGGGGCTCAACCCAGCATTCGGGCAAAGGAGGAATGTACCACTTGCACAACTCGGATTGCCATCACTAGAGGAGGCCATAGCTGCTATGGCACAAGAAGAAGCACAGCTGAAACTGATGCCTAGCACCTCTAGCTCTTCGAGAAAAAAATAGCTCTAGCAATTTTTAACCCAAACCCTTCCGGAGGGGAAGGGTGCTACAACTATGGAGACCATGGACACTTTATCAGATTCTGCATGAAACTCTGAGAGGCCAGTCTAGCGGCCACATACGCAGCCGAGGAGGGCATAGGGGTGGCAGAAGAGGCTATGCCGGTGGAATGAGTAATTATTCTGGAGGACACAAGACAAACTTGGCAGAAGGGAGAAATGAGAGTCAGTCATCTGATACGACCCCTAGTGAGAGAGAAATACTAGAAATATGGGAGAACATGAAGCTTGGAACCAGCGACAGTCAAGCTAACACCGCTGGGGCATCGACTCCAATCACCTCCGGGGGTAACATCACCTACTATGCCCATACACACACAAGTATACCTGCTCATGCCCTTGTATCTATCCACAGACCAGGAAGTCTAAATTGGATAATTGAATCTGGGGCATCCCGCCATGTCATAGGTGCCCATGATGAGTTCCAAGATTACACTCACCTGGTGACGCCTTGTAACGCCCCGCTCCAAACGGTTACTTATGGAACACTTGCTACTTCGACTAGGTTAAGAATCGAGTCTCGGAAAAACCTTACCGCCAAATCAACACGAACAAAATACAATAAAACCTTCCAATTGATGGAATGACTTCTATTAAAATAAGTCCAAGAGTTTTCGTTGGTTGCTTTGCTTCTTGGTTTTGTGTTGCTTTGTGTTTTGTGTTGCTTTCGATGACTTGGTTTTCATGATTTTGCTTTTCTCTCTTGCGCGTTCTTTTCGAAACGTAAGGGAAAGAGATCAAAGTATGCTAACCAAGTGTTGTTGCAATTTCAGGATGCATAACCAAAGAGTGAATGTTGTATAAGGCTTCCCCATCCTCTCGTTCGATTCAATCGGTTAATGGCTTAGGCCCTTCGATGAATCCTTTAGTCCATACGCCATAACAAAATGATCTCTAGTTCACTTGAAATGCTTGTCCCTATGGAAATATTAAATTCACTACAAGATATGCTAAAAGAAATAAACTGCATGCAATGTACATAGAGTTACTGCTTTACTTCAATTAAATATGTGCCTCTTACTCACCTGTTGTGTCACTATATCGTGCATTAAACCTTTATGGTTAGTATTTGTGTCAAGTGTAACAAGAATGAAAGGGAAAAGTCTAGTAGTCCGCCCTGATGTTCTGGTCCTACGAGATCCAGGGGGGTGTGACTATTAGATTGTTATATGCTTGTTCATGTTTGGTGCATCCTAATAGTTTTATTTGATAAAATGTTGCTTGTCATGCATTGGTCTCGGACAACTTGTGCACAAGGTAATAGTCTCTCGAACGATTTCTGGGACACTGGGAATCGATCGGTCCGGAAGGGATTGTGAGAGCACCTCGATGTTCCGGTCCTATGGGATCTAGGGGGGTATTGTTGTCCATCAATAGGGCAACTCATGGACCGTCATATAGATAGGTTGCATGCTAGGTTTACCTTCTTACATACCTATTATTTTGACCCCAAAGATTGATACATAAGTTTATCCATATATGCAAATTGTGGCTAACTTGTGTGTCTGCTGCAGGGATAACCGCTCGGCCGTGGGTAAAAATTATCATATGTATATGCTATCTATTGTTTATGTTTCCTTGCATGAATTATTAAAAATAAACTATATAACTAGAAAGATCACCTAATAATGCTAGCTTCACTTGCTTACTTAGTGTGGATTTCTAGGTGAGTTTGGCCATGGTCGCTCACCAGTACATGTGGTAGTACTGACCCACGTTTGTGGGCAAATATCCAGGTACTGGACATGAGAGCTTTGCGAGCATTCTGAATCTGTGTTAGCGCAATCTTCCGAGGGACTGTGCTCATGCTGCTTCTTTAGCTTTCCTCTCCAGTAGGCATCTCCTCTTCTGCTAGATGTTTTGATATTTTGGTGCTACTAAAAGGATGTAATTTGTGGGCATTGTGGCTAATTTTGGAAATATAAAAAGAGTTGTAACCTTCTAAGGCATATTTTGTAACTCAGTCAAGCAAGCACTTTGTAATCCAAATCTTCAAGTATTCAATAAAAGAAAGTATTTTGTGTTCCTATCAATGTATTCAACTTTGGTTCTCTGCATTTATATTCCGTGCCTATATATGTATATTTTTGTCTAATTTGTGTCTTATGCAGGTACTTTGCCTGGTGTAAGCGCAACTTAGGCTTGCACGACATCGCGCCCAAGCGAGGACAATCGGTTTCGTAGGGACCAAGCGAGGACGATCGACCCTTACAGGACCGGGGCACGACATGTGGTATCAGAGCCATGTTTTACGTCCTTGGCCTCTTCAAATATCGTTTTCGAAAATGATATAAGTTTTCAAGCGATTTCAAAAGTCCCGAATTTCAAAAGTGGTTGCGAATCTATATAAGTAAATGGAAAGTGTTAATGTCCCTAAGAGTATGAAAATCCAACATCCCATGCAATAAGTCCATAATACGTTATGTGATTAATGCAAGCTACTCTCTTTTGCAGCAAGATGACTGTAACAAGTAACCCGGGGATATCGCGCACAGCAAGCGTGAGCGACGACCAAATTGATAGGCTGGTCTCTATATTTGAGAATCAAAATGATCGCCATGCTGCACAACAAGAACGTTTTGAAGCTCAGCAACAATGGGCAGATACTAGAGCCTTGGCACAATAACAACAACTTGACTCTCTGACTCAGATAATGATAACACTGGTAAGCACAGTGGTGCATCGAGAACCGTCGTGATACCTGTAACTGCCATGACTGTGCCTCAGGGAGCAGGCTTAGCAGAAACTAACGAGCCTCAACGTGAGGCCAGGAAGTCTACCTTTAAAGGTGCTAAGTTTCTGAAGTTGAACCCTCCGGAGTTTGAAAGCAGGACTGAGCCGGATAAGGTGATGGACTGGATCGCAAAGTTAGAAAGCTTGTTTGAGTTTGCTTCGATATCTGCGAACAAGAGGGTGGCGTGTGCAGATATGCAGTTGTGATTACGTGCACACGACTGGTGGCGAATTAAGAAAGAAGATCTCGATACCAAGCATCAGGATTGTAAGATCACTTGGAAAATATTTAAGGATGCATTCCTTGCACAATATCTTCCGCCAGCAGTAAAACAGAGAAAGGAAGATGAGTTTATCGAACTTAAGAAAGGGAGCATGTCCGTCGAAGATTATGAGTCAGAATTCTCCAAACTTGCTAAGTTTGTTAGCTCAATAATTCCAAATGAGGGGGCCCGTACACATCGGTTCATAAGAGGCTTAAACGATAATATAAGAAAGGATGTTATGAACCGAGAGTATAAAACTTACATCCAAGCTTTCGAGGCAACGGTGCAGAATGAGCAGTTCATGCCACGAAGTACTCCGGATAAGGCACCGGCTCCTCAAAATTCTCCTGCAAAAAGATACCACAATGGTGAGAAAAAGGGCGATGCAGTTGAGAACCGCGGGAAAGTGTGCAGCTTCTGCGGCCGTCCCGGTCATATTAAAGAGACTTGTCATTTCCTCCACAGGCTGTGCTTTAAGTGTGGACAACCAGACCATGAATTACGAGATTGTCTAATGAGAAAGTCTACATAGCAGAATCAGACCCCTCCAGGCCCAGCTATTGAACAAACTGATCAACCCAGAAGCGCTAAAGTGTATCAGTTGAATATAGAACGTGACACTAGCGAACACAATGTTGGTGAGTTTGATTCCTTTGATCTCAAGATGCATCGTTTATCGACTCCTTAATCTCTTAAGTTTCGAGGACAAAACTTCTTCTCAGTGGGGTAGTATGTAACGTCCCGCTCCAAACGGTTACTTATGGAACACTTGCTACTTTGACTCGGATGAGAATCGAGTCTCGGTAAAACCTTACCGCCAAATCAACACGGACGAAATACAATAAAACTTTTCAATTGATGGAACGACTTCTATTGAAATAATTTCAAGAGTTTTCGTTGGTTGCTTTGCTTCTTGGTTTTGTATTGCTTTGTGTTTTGTCTTGCTATCGATGACTTGGTTTTCATAATTTTGCTTTTCTTGCTTGCGCGTTCTTTTTAAAAGTAAGTGAAAGAGATCGAAGTATGCTAACCAAGCGTTGTTGCAATTTTAGGACACATAACCAAAGAGTGAACGTTGCATAAGGCTTCCCCATCCTCTCGTTTGATTCAATCGGTGAGTGGCTTAGGCCCTTCGATGAATCCTTCTGTCCATACACCCTAACAAAATGATCTCTAGTTCACTTGAAATGCTTGTCCCTATGGAAATATTAAATTCACTACAAGATATGCTAAAAGAAATGAACTGAATACAATGTACATAGAGTTACTGCTTTACTTCAATTAAATGTGTGCCTCTTACTCACCTACTGTGTCACTATATCGTGCATTAAACCTTTATGGTTAGTGTTTGTGTCAATTGTAAAAGAATGAAAGAGAAAAGTCTAGTAGTCCACCCTAATGTTCCAGTCCTACGGGATCCAGGGGGATGTGACTATTAGATTGTTATATGCTTGTTCATGTTTGGTGCATCCTAATAGTTTTATTTGATAAAATTTTGCTTGTCATGCATTGGTCTCGGACAACTTGTGCACAAGGTAATAGTTTCTCGAACAATTTCTGGGGCACTGTGAATACTACTAGAAAAAGCGGGATTAACGACGTTTTTTAGCGACGTCAAAGAAAAACGTCGCTAATAAAATATAAATTAGCGACTCCAAGTAAAAATATCGCTAGACGTCGCTAAATGGCGATATTTAGCGACTTTTATTTAGTTTTAAAAAGATTAGTCGCTATGGATTCAATTAAGGTCGCTAATATGTCTAATTTAGCGACGTTTAGCGACTTATTTAGCGATGTTTATATTAAAAATATTTAGCAACGTGTTTATCGACGTCTGTGACGTCGCTAAAATTTATTTTAGCGACGTTTTATTTGACGTCGCTAAACGTCGCTAAAATTTCGTTAATTAGGGCTCAGTTTTGTTTTCCCCCACCTGTCGAATTTTTTAAAAAGTTTGAAAAACTTTTGATTTCCCCCACTCCCTCTCCAGCGACCGGCGTCTCCACAGCGGCTACTTCGGCTTCCCCCTCCTCCTCCTCGAGCTCTAGGTAAACCCTAACTCTCTCTCTCTCTCTCTCTCTCACAGGACACACATGTGACACTGACACAACACACACACTTGACATACACTGACACGGACATGACACACACACACACGTCACACCAACCCTAACCCAAAACTGACACGACCTGGGATCAGGACCTAGGGTTAGGGTTTGGGTTTTTGAATTGGGGTTAGGGTTAGGGTTCGGGGGCCGAAGGTTCCTTGCGCTCTGGATGCCGTGCTCCATGAGTATGGCCGCCACGCTAGCGTTTTCCATCTTCTCGGCCGTGTCCAGCGCCGTCTCTCCGGATTTGTTGATCGCTTTCGTGTCGGTCCCTTTGAGCTCCAGTAGCCTCTGTATGGTTTGCACAGTTGAGGACCAACTAAATGAGACATGTCATTCCTATAACTGGCTCTTCTAGGTACTCTCTTAGTCTAATCTTATCTTCTACCAATCTTCAACCTTAAAACAGCGATGTGGTTGCTTAAATACATGTCATTCCCATAGCCGGATAGGCATGTGCCTGGGTACATGCATGTTCCCAGCTGGGGGGTGTTAGCTATGTTGGTGCCAATTGTGTGTTCATCTTGATATTGAGCAAAGCTAGCTAGAAACAACATGGAAAGAGGAAGCGATAGACCTAGACCTAGACCTAGACCTCCTATTTATTTATTTATTTATTTCCCCCCTAGCCATATAATAGGCCCTTGCTTTAGGAGGAGCTAGGAGTGACATCATGTGGTGACATTAATTTCCTAAATGTGCATATTGCTTGTGTGGAGTGGGCAAACCATATGAACGAGGTTCGAACCACCAACCTTGCAAAACCTAGATTGATGCTTATTTACAAGTTTACTACTAGTCATCTAGTACATAATCCACAGTGTTCCTGAATGAAATAAAATATCTAGTCACAAATACTTCTAAATCAGTATACTCATGTAAAATGAAGTGTCCTTCCGTGTAAAGAAGATATGAATAATAAAAGATTAATTATATAAATGATGTAAAGATGAGGATGTTCTCTCCAGGACAGACACAATTGGTGTTCGTTCGTAGGTCCGAGATTGAAGTGAGATGACCCTCTTTCAGTGCCATTAATCTTTTTCTCTCCTCTGGATATCAATTGATCAGCTCATACAAAGTTGGATAAGAGAGACATTTTGCGGATGCATACCTATCACCCTGCCCATGTTTGTCAACAGAACATCTTCCCCTTCCCCTTCCCCTTCCCATTCCCCGAGATTGAATAGTAATTCCCGTCGCTTGGCTATCTTACTGTGTCAATAAACAATATAATGTAACTTGTTCCTCCCTACATATCTGCAACACCACCATCTTGTATTTTCAAAATTATGAAAATAAACTAAGCTGGTAACCAATAACTTGTTGCAATATTGTGATTCAGCTCGTATTCACTAAAGATTACCTTCCGAGGAATCGAAAGTCCTGGAGGAGTTGATACACGGATACAAGTGTACCATATCAGCAGCAAAAAAATTATTACAGCAAGTGATCGGTGGGATCCAGGATTATACTTTATGTGCCGTAGGAAAACTAGTGATTCTGGATTTGAGAATGCTACAATGGAGTTCCGTAGGAAAACTTTGAAGCCTACTTACCACATCCTTCTTGACGGTGATGCACAATTATAATCATATATATCCTACTTTGCTTCTTCTATGTGACTTCAAATATAGATTACCTAGCCAACTAATTATCAGCTTCTTCTTTAGAGAATCACACTGTATGTAATAATTTATATGATACATACTATTATTTTTGCAGAAGTATCTAGAAATGGATATGAATTACTATCTGCGTCATCATTCGTGGATGTATAACCGTCATCCTGATGACATATGCAGTGTGCGGGATGAATTCATTGAGGGTGTACAACAGTTTCTGTAGTTCGCCAAGGCGTTCCCTCAGTACATGGACGATACCAAAATTAAGTGTCCGTGTGTGAGATGTCGCAACAGGAAATATCATCCAGAAGTGAAAGTCACATATCATTTGTACTCGAAGGGCTTCACGCCGAATTACTGTCAGTGGACCGCGCACGGAGAACTTGTGTCTTTAGCATCAGAGTCGGAGCCTTATGTAGAGCTGTATATGGATGTCCACGACCACGATGCTTACGACGACGGGTGGGTGAACATGGTTTATGATGCGGCGGGGCCTAGATTCAATCCGGACAATTATGATATGGTGGGACCTAGTTTCAATTCGGATAATTATGATGCAGCTGAGGAGGCACCGAATGCCGATGCTGCAAAGTTTATAGAGTTGCTGGAGAATGCAAGGAATCCACTATATCCTGGTTATGAGGATCATTCACCGTTGGAGGTGGTTACAAGATTATTGAGCATCAAGTCCAATTTTAACATGTCGCAAGAATGCTATAATCGACTGATCGATTTGATTATAGAGATCTTGCCCAAGGGTACAAAGTTGCCTAAAGACTTCTATCGATCTAAGAGGATGGTGAGATCGCTCTGGATGTGATACGAGAAAATCGATGCATGTCACAACGGGTGCATGTTGTACTACAAAGACGACAAGGATGAAGATGCGTGCAGATTCTGTGGTGCTGATCGCTACAAGGCCACTGTTAGAGAAAAGTCTGTCTGTGCAAGGAAGCCTATAATAGGATAGTGAGATCGCTCCGGAGGAGAGAAAGGCATTCTGGTTTACGCACTTCCAGGTAAAAGTATATTAAATAAATCCTCTAATTTATGCATATTATATAACTTATCCGTGATGCTCACTTACTAAATTATTTATTGTAGCAAACGTATTTCTATCCTCCGTACCGGGCCGATTGATCGAGCGGCTGTTTCCTACCGTTGCCGCCAAGCTTATCCGAGATGCTCTGGATGACCAGAAGGCTCGTGATCATGCTGGAAAACTGATCCAAGATTGAATCACGCCTGAGCAGTGGACTGCGATGCGGGCTAGATTCGACGATCCGAGCTACAAGGAAAGGTCTGAGAAGTGTAAAACCCCTAATCCTAAAGACCACATTTACCCTTTTTAATTATTAATTATTAATTTAATTATAGTGATTAGTGGCTAATTAGGAGAAACAAATTTTTATTTAATTTTTATTTTTAGGTGTACGTGCACTTAGGAGATTTATGGAGGCAGTATAAATTTTTCCTAATTTATTTCATGTAGAAGACCCTTTGGACAGTCGCTAGCTTAATGGTATGCATTAATACAAATTATAGATTTTTCTATGCATATATATGTATATATATATATATATATATATATATATATATATATATATATATATATACATATATATTTATTAGAAAAGAAAAGGAAAGAAAATAATTGAAAAAAGAAAAAGAAAAAAAAGAGCAATGAATAAGAAATGAGAAAAAAAGAAAGAAAGAAAAGAAATGGAAAGAAAAGAAAACAATTTCCTATGGATCCAAAGCCACAGCCGCACCTAAGCAAATACACCCTTATGTATTAGCAAACCCGCTCACCCATGGATTAGCAAAACAGCAGCCGACCTTTGACCCTGCGACCTGCGAGAACCCCCTCTCCCTTTGCTTATATATAATCATTCTTTTCAACCAAAACCCTAACCCTAGATTATCCTTCTCCTTCTCTTCCCATCTAGACCTGAACGCCGCCATCACCATAGCCAGAACCGTTGCCCAGGCCGTCCAGAACCGACCGCGACCCTGCGCACCCCGCACAACTGCAGAATTCAGCAGCAAGTACATGTGTTCCCGTATAGTTTTCCATCACCTCGCTCAACCAAATGCCACCCCGTCTTCACCGATACGCTCATCCCTTAACCCCCTTCAATACCTGTATAATGGTAGACCTCGAACAACGCATAACCATAGGCAAAAACAGCGTCAAAGTTAAAAATAACAATTTTTGGGTATCGCAGAAAACTGCGGTGATCACCTATGTTCCCGGATTCGTATCTCCCACCACAGAGATCCGAATCCGATTTTTATTTTTGGTACGCGTAGACCACCTGACCTAGTTTAATTTTTGTTAATTAACATTAGATTATTAACTGCTGTAGGTAGAATTAAATTTATTGAAAAACCCCGAAAATATACTTTTTTTAGATTTCCAAAAGTTGTGAAACAGAGCGCGCCCCACCGAACGGGACCGCCCCGCCGTGTACCAAATGGTGCGCACAATATACCTGGACACGTAAGAGTTTACGAAAATTGATTCGGACGCGTGTGCGCGTCAAAATCAGCCCGTATCCGCGGACAAACCCCGTGTCGCAACTTTTATGAAAGTTGTGCGCTTTTTGTGCACGCTCGTCAGATTACGACGAAACTTACACCACTGGACTCGTGGTAATGCGCTGGTCTTGTGACCCAATTTTCACGCAATTCTGAGACAGTTGACCAAGTCGCCAATTGGCGGCCCTTACAGTTGACTTTTTGGGTGAATTTGTGTTCGGCTCACCGGAATCCAAAATTAGACGTACCGTTGAGTTTGTATTGACATTTAGAATTGGTTTGACCTATAATTTGTCCCATTTAGAGACCTTTATCCCTGGCATACTTTTCGGTGCAAAGTGGGCCATATGTGGACCCCGTTTTGACCCAAAATTACCGTTTTGCCCCTGTGTCCAAATTGGACGAAAGGGAAGTTCTTTATAGATATTTTTCTTATTCTGGGAACGTTGGTGATATCTATTTCAGCATTCGGAGACATTTGTTCTGAGGCCATAGCTTCTGATCCTGTGCGCGTGACATCTGGACGTTACACTTTGCAGCTTTCTTACCAGGCAAGATACCTTGCCAAATTACTTACAGTATTTTGCATGCTTAGTATATTTCTATATATTTATTACATTTCTGTTTATTTATTGCATGTGTAGTTCCTTTCAGTCATTACTATATATTAGATATGTTGACACACACTTGACACTTAGTATCTTGAGAGGACAATCATTAGGCGTATGGGCTTTTAACCACTCTAGTAAACCGTAGTATATAGCTCGCACTATGGACGTGTGTCGCGCTGGTCGCTACCCCCGTGGTATGTCGATTTCTGGAGTTCGCTGGTCGCTACCCCCGCGGTATGTCAATTTCTGATGTCCACTGACGAGTGTGTGAGTTGTGAGGTAGATCGAGTAGCCTACCCTTGCCCATACGTCGAAAAGTTATCCTCATTTGCATTCATATAGATTGTCTTGTACAGTGTACTTATATATTTTCAAATATTATGCATGTTTACTGTATTCAAATTGGCTTGCTTCTATGTATCTTGTTACGTTCCTCTGAGGACCTGGTCCCTTTCCAGGTGTATCTGTTCTTGAGTATTCGCAGGAGCGCAGATTTGGATGGTTACATATGTTTCGAGGATGTCTTCTTTTCGAGCCCTATAGTCGTTAACTGTTATTCTTATATTATTTTATTGTGTTGTACTTTTCCATTCGAGTTGGTAGTGGATTTGTTTCCATCTAACTATCATCCTTAGATACTTATATTGAGATATAGTTTCATAGATACTGGTTATTTATTTATATTGATTTTTTGTGGATAAGATTTAGATTGTACCCTGTGACTTGTGATAGATTTATACCACTTATGGATTTGATATTCATATTACAACGTACGTATGGGTTATGGTTTCCATATATTGGAGTTGCCATATCCATGCGGCTGTCATGCTTACGTGTCCTAGCCCTATGTATTTTTGGGATTGGGGCGTGACAGAAGGTCAAGGCGGCTAGGCGAAATGCTGCCAAGTGTTGTGGTGGCTCAATTCCGATAACGGAACATTTTCGTCGTCTGGTATATTTTTTATTTAAGATATATTATTTTAATGTAAGTAAGATAAAATGGTAGTAGAAAAAAATGTTTAAGTTTAGTACTAAATAATATATTTTTAACAGGTGCAGAGGGGTGAGGATGCAAATATGGTGACCGTCTTCTTGGCCACCCATCGCAAGAACAAAAATCTTATTGATGAGAGGGCCTCGCAGACCTATGTAAGTATTACTTTACTTTGTGTTAATTTTAATATAACTTAGGCAATTATCGAGTTTCCAAACCTTTCTAGGCCGAGTATCTGAGCTGCATGAGCGGGCGACTGCTAGTGCACCTACAGCTGGAGAGACTGGTACTTCCTCGCAGCCCGCTCCAGCTCCGTCGGCGGACGACCTGTGGGTGACCGCAATTGGTGGTCTCCAGAGGGGTACGTACTACGTTACGGGATCCTATGGCGCCCTGGTTGCGACGCAGTCATCTAGGGCCTCCCTGATAACTGCGCATTCCACACAGGCCTCGTCGGCCAGTGTCCAGGATGCCGTTGACCGTCAGATTGCGTCTCTCCGTGACGAATTGCTGCGAAGGATGGAGGAGCAGCCCCGATCCCAGCCGTAGGCGAATGATCCGACGCTCATCGCACGATTCGATATGCTCGACCGCAGCATCACGGAGCTCCGGGATTTGACAAATGATCTTAGAACCTCGACAGATCGTAACATCACGGAGTTGTAGGCATCACAGCTATCCATGGGTGAGAGGCTAACGATGATGCAAGATTCAATGGTTCATAGCAGTACAAGACTGTTATCTACCATGAATTCTTACAACCAGCGACTCGCAGACTTGGAGCGGATACGTCCTCCTAGTGCGCCTACATCGACACAGACTCCACCGACGTCACTGCTTTCTCCATCGACATCGGTCGATTTCACGGGAGCAGTATGGGCTGTTCTTATCCTCCTGCAGATCCGCAGTAGTATAGTTGCTGGTTGTATTTTTTATTGTAAAATTAGCGATATTTTTAACGACGTTTAGCGACGTTAATATACGTCGCTAACTACGTCGCTAATTAGCGACGTTGCTACACGTCGCTAATGACGTCGCTAAAATGTCGTTGTACATCACAAATTGTTGATATGGCAGTTTTGCCAGGTCATTTAAGACGTCGTTGTAACGTCGCTAAGTAAGTCGCTAATTAGCGACATTATGTGACTGATGAGCACGTCGCTAATCAGCGACGTTGCGTCGCTAAACGTCGCTAATTTAGCGACGCACTAACGTCGGTACATCGACGTTTAGCGACGTTTTTCCTTTCAGCGACTAGCTGAGTTCCGACTTCTTTTAAATGTCGCTAATTACGTCGCTAAAAGTGACTAGCGACATTTTTTTGGCATTTAGCGACATTTTTTAACGTCGCTAATTTGACTTTTTCTTGTAGTGGAATCGGTCGGCCCAGAAGGGATTATGAGAGCACCCCGATGTTCCGGTCCTATGGGATCTAGGGGGTGTTGTTTTCCATCAATGGGGCACCTCATGGACCGTCATATAGATAGGTCGCATGCTAGGTTTACCTTCTTGCATACCTATCATTTTGGCACCAAAGATTGATACATAAGTTATCCATATATGCAAATTGTGGCTAACTTGTGTGTCTGCTGCAGGGATAACCGCTCGGCCGTGGGTAAGAATTATCATATGCATATGCTATCTATCTTCTATGTTTCCTTGCATGAATTTTTAAAAAGAAACTAGATAACTAGAAAGATCACCTAATAATGCTAGCTTTACTTGCTTACTTAGTGTGGATTTATAGGCGAGTTTGGCTATGGTCGTTCACTAGTACATGTGGTAGTACTGACCCACATTTGCAGGCAAATATCCAGGTACTGGATGCGAGAGCTTGCGAGCATTCTGAATCAGTGTTAGCGCAACCTTTCGAGGGACTGTGCTCGTGCTGCTTCTTTAGCTTTCCTCTCTAGTGGGCATCTCCTCTTCTGCTAGATGTTTTGATATTTTGGTTATACTAAAAGGATGTAATGTGTGGGCGTTGTGGCTAATTTTGGGAATGTAAAAAGAGTTGTAAGCCTTTTAAGGCATATTTTGTAACTCAGCCAAGCAAGTACTTTGTAATCCAAATCTTCAAGTATTCAATAAAAAAAAGTATTTTGTGTTCCTATCAATATGTTCAACTTTGGTTCTCTGCATTTACATTCTGTGCCTATATGTGTATATTTTCATCTGATTTGTGTCTTGTGTAGGTACTTTGCCTGGTGCAAGCACAACTTAGGCTTGCACGGCATCGCGTCCAAGCGAGGACGATCGGTTCCGTAGGGACCAAGCGAGGATGATCGGCCCTTACGGGACCGGGGCGCGACACGCCTGAAAGCATTCAGACTGCTGATGGTACTGCTAGACCCGTTGTGGTTAATGGTATAATTGAATGCACCCCTTTTATGACTCTTACTGATGTCTTGCATGCTCCATATTTTTCTATTAATCTGTTGTCCATTAGTATCATTGTTCTTCAACTTAATTATGTTGTTTCCTTTGACATTCCTAAAGTGATTTTCCAGGAGAAGGGAACGGGGAGACGGTTGGGGACTGGTACTTGGCATAAAGGGCTATGGTACTTGGACAGGGATGGGCTTGATGCAGCACTGGCATCACTGGTGGATGAAACACAACCGGAGGATCCGCGAAGGACTGTAGAAGCAGAATTATTACTCCAACATTAGCGTATGGGACACCCTTCATTCACTCTACTGAGTCAGATGTATCCCTCTATGTATCAAAAGGCTAATAAGAAAAAGATGGCTTGTGATGCTTGTGAACTTGGTAAACATACCAGAACCTCTTATGTGAGTTATGAAAATAGAAGTTTAGCAGCTTTTGAGATGATACACTCTGATGTGTGGGTACCTTGTCCTACAACTGCTGTTAATAGTTTTAAGTGGTTTGTTACCTTTCTTGACTGCTACACTTGTGTCACCTGGGTATACCTAATAAAGAGTAAGAGTGATGTCTTTGTATGCTTTTAAGATTTTTATCGCAGGGTTACAATACAATATGGTGCTAAGGTAAATATTTTGAGGTCTGACAATGGGACAGAATATACCAACAAGGCTATTGAAGAGTGCTTATCAGTCCGTAGGATACAACATCAGACTTCATGTGCCTATACACAACACAAAATGGCATGGCGGAGCAGACGAATAAGCACCTGTTTGAAGTGGCATAGTCAATGATGTTTGCTATGAATATTCCTAAACACTTGTGGGGGCATGTCGTGTTGACGGCTGCATATCTCATCAACATGATGCCCTCTCAGGTGGTAGGATGGAAGACACCGTTTGAGATACTTACAGGTGAGAACAAGTACATTATTTTCCTAAAGTTATTTGGATCTGTATACTTTGTGAAGGATAATAGGCCTGCAGTGGGAAAGTTGGACTCTTGGGCAGTAAAGTTTGTATTTGTTGGCTACTCAGGGACTCAAAAGGAATATTCTTGCTGGAGTCCTTTGGAACGAAGGCTCTTTGTGAGCATGGTTGTTACATTCAGAGAGATGAAATCATACTGCCACAATGGTTCAGGTGAAGGCTCTGCATTTGGTGACACACCTAACATATGAGGTGTTAGGAGTGAGGGAGATATGGGCCCAAGCGTAATTATCGGGTCAGTTCTATGCCCAATGATGGAGTTGGTTCAAGGGAACAAGGAAAAGATAGCGAGGATGAGGAAAGTGATGAGGATGCACACAATCAGAAGGAAGAAAATGATGCTCCAGTACAGGGGAAGGAACAGACTATAAAATAATCTACAGAGCTCCAAGTCTACAGAAGGAGAAAGCAGCAGTCCACTACTATGCCTATTGCCCCTACCGTGCCATGTCCCTTGTCTAACCCTTTTCCAGCTCCTGAAGATGCACCTCCCGTACAGGATCCCTCTGATTCTAATGCGGATTCCTCTGATTCGGATGGTATGATCTCTCCCCCACTATCTCATATTTTCTTAAGAAGATCTTTTCGTAGTAATGCGAAAAGATCTCCTAATCGTTATGGTTATGAACATGATATTGCCTATTTTTTATCCTACTCTAATCTATCCCTACTTATGGAGCATTCATTGCATCGTTAGACACCACCTTATTACCTAAGTATTGGCAGGAAGCGAAGGAAGATCCAAGATGAAAAACTGCAATATTGGAGGAACTTGGGCACTTGAAAGAAATGTGACATGGAAATTTGTTCCATTACCTAAAGGAAAGAGAGAAGTTGGATGCAAATGGGTCTTCACAGTAAAAGAGACGCCAGAAGAAAATATGGAGCGATACAAGGCAAGATTGGTTACAAAGGAATTCACTCAGTTCTATGGCATCGACTATGATGAGATATTTGCTCCAGTAGCAAAGATGAGCACTATGAGAAACCGGGTCTCTATTGCAGCAAACCATGGGTGGCAACTTCATCAATCGGATGTGAAGAATACCTTTCTTCATACAGATCTATAAGAGAAAGTATACATGGAGATGCCCCCAGGATTTTGCACGAAGTAGTCGACAGGAAAGGTGTGCAAGCTAAAAAAATTACTTTATGGACTCAAGCAATCTCTTCGAGCCTGGTTTGAAAGATTCAGGAAAGCTGTCACAGGCATAGGGTACAGACCAATACAGATCACACGGTCTTCTTTCGACATGCGAGATGCCATGTCACCATACTTGCAGTATATGTAGATAATATAGTGATCACATATGATGAGGAGGAAGAGATTACTCAGTTGAATTCAAAATTTGCCAAGGAATTTGAAGTAAAGGTCTTGGGAATGATGATGTATTTTCTCGGGATCGAGGTGGCTCGAGGAAGAGATGGGATCGTTCTCTCTCAGAGGAAGTATGTACTAGACCTGCTCACAGAGACTGATATACTGGGATGTCGATCGATAGTCACACCAATCGATCAGAAAGATAAGTTAGGGGCAGAGGCGGAAGAGTCGGTTGATCGTGAGAGTTATCAGAGACTTATAGGCAGATTAATTTATCTAGGCCACACTCGCCCTGATATCTCATTTTCTGTGAGTGTAGTGAGTCGCTACATGCATGATCCAATGAAGGGCCACATTGATGCAGTTTTTCATATTCTGAGATATCTGAAGGGGCCTCCTGGAAGAGGGATTTGGTTCAAGAACAATGAGCACCTAGGTATTGAGGGATACTGCGATACAGATTGGGCAAGCTGCATGGACGACAGAAGGTCTATCTCAGGGTACTGTATCTTTGTGGGGGATAACCTAGTCTCATGGAGAAGCAAGAAACAATTTGTGGTAGTATGATCGACCGCTGAAGCAGAATATAAATCTATGGCTCTGGGAGTGTCAGAGTTGTTGTGGGTAAAAGCACTGCTGACAGAGTTGAAGCTAGACCAGGGAACACCATTGCGCCTTCTAAGTGACAGTCAAGTTGTACTAAGTATAGTTAACAATCCAGTTAAGCATGACAGAACGAAGCACATCGAGATCGACCGATTCTTCATCAAAGAGAAGCCAGAGAAAGTTATATTAAAGCTCGATCATGTTCGCTCAGAAGAACAAGTCGCAGATTGTCTTACTAAGGGTCTTAATTCATTGAGTCTTTCTAAACTATGTAATAAGATGGGGATTATTGATATCTATAGCCCATCTTGAGGAGGAGTGTTGAGATTATTAATGGGCTTTTAGTCCCATATTGAATATAATAGTAGAGAGAGGGGGGTTAACCTCTCATATGTATATGTAGCTCCACCTCAATAATAAACAAGCCAAATATTCTACTAAATTTCTATTCATACTATCATGACCACTTGAGTTTGTGGCTAGGCTTTCTCTGTTTTTTGATGCCTCTACGACTTTCTGTAATTTGAAATGTTATAAGAAGAAACTCGTCATTCGTACGAGGACCAACCGATAGGTAAGCTTTCACAAGATAAATAAAAAGTATATCGAAAATCATCTAATAGAACTCTGGAGTAATGTAGTTTCAACTCCAATCATCTAAATTATCTTTCTTTTGGATCGTTAAGTTTAGCATGTATTTTGAGTTTCAGGTTCTTGAAAGCGGTCTTCTAGTTTATCCCCTTGATTAGAATGCTATTTCCAATGTACTTTATAAGCTTATAAGACATTGAGTCGGGGATGTCTTTGGTTGTCATTGGGCAATGTCTTTGGTTGTGATTCTGACAAAGATTTGGTTGGCATAATCCATAAAATATTTTAAGCTGCATCTATCGACGGATGTCAGGACTGGTAGGCTTTATATTGTCCACAACCCTAACCATTGCAGAGATGCATTCAATTGTTCTCTCTTAATTCTCATATAATAAAATATATGGTTTTCAGTTACCTTAGAAATAAATGATCATAATTAAAAAAAGAAAATTAACAAATACAACTTTAATGTTTTCTTATAAGTTGCTAAAATAAGATGATACTTAATATAGGGTCTTCCTTCTAATTGTAAGAAAAAAATGATATATCATGTGTCATTTCCAATTATCCCTCTCGGTTCACTCTTTTTGTTGGGAACTGAACGCGAAAATCGTTCCCCCCAAACCAAAAAGGTTACGAGAGAACCAAAGTAAATTGTACGAAATCAAATCACCAAAATCACACAAAGCCAAAAAAAGCTGACATAACAATTTTACATGGAAAATCCTACCAAAAAAAAAACTATGGGACGATCGGAGTCCAACCCTAAAAAATCTTCACTAATGGAATAAGAAAATACAGATTCCTTAACAGACTTCTCATTGATCCAAACTGAATCACCACAACTACTTGGATGTAGAAAACTCAATTACAGACTCGCAAAGAACAAAGAGATAACGAGAAAATTATCCGAACAATCTCTCATTCGAAATAGACTTCCATCCCCTTTTCTCTCTCCAAAAGTTGCAAGAGCTTGATCTCCTCTCTGGTAGATTTTATCTGCATCTTTTTAGGGTTTAGGAAACACCTATATATAACCCCTAAAATTCGCATATAATATTTATCATTGATTTGATCCAACGGTGTATAAAACTCCACCGGAACTCGCACAACCCTGGCCAGACCAAATATTTATCATTGATTTGATCCAACGGTGTTTGAAACAGACCGAGTTTGGACCAAACTCAGTCAAGCTTAGGCAAAATCTCAAATTGCTGTGATCTGAACTCTACTTCGACACCCTAAGCTTCTCCGACACACGGATGTCGCTCGTCGCACTCCAGGATATTCTCCACATAGGTTGAAAACCCCACCCAACACCAACACCAACACCTTTAGTGTTTATAATTCATTTCCGTAGAGTGTATGGTGAAAGAAAACTACAATACCACCAACAATTATGAGCTCTCAAATTGATTAGGATACCGGGAACCTGTTATTAACAAGAGAAATTCCCTCAACTTAATAAAGAGATTTAATAACAAAGATAGTTGTCCAAATACTCAGATAAAAGGAAAAAGTGGTTGCTATACATGTAATAATTGTCAAGCACGAATTCACTCATGTGATCCCATGAGGTATAACAGGGTTCTAGAAGCCGACTGATACCAATATGCATATCAGCTACATCATATTGTAATAATTGTCAAAGCACAAATTCCTTGTTTGTCTTTGTTTGTGCATAGGAGGTGATACTTCTCTGTCCAAAAAAAAAAAAAAAAAAATAATAATGCAGAAATCTTGATTCCAACATTTGTCGAGCAAGGGGGGTGCAGCTTGTGGTTCTTGACTCTCTTCAGTATCTAAGGATATACTAGGATTGTATGACATCCTGCACTCCGGTTGCATCAATAACAAATAGCAAATCAAATGAAACATAATGCTCCCAATTAACAACCCCAAAGAATAAGAATAACAAACTATTTTGATCCCAAAACAATGATATGAATATAACAATTTAAATTCGCCATGAATTCAAAAAGAAAGAGTCAAACAATGGCCAATTAAGAAGTATTATATTCATTTTTTTTCAATATATTTTACTACTAGAGCCAAGTGAGGTTGCTTGCTCCACAACGCAAGATTATTTATTGGTATGACCAACAGGTCAACCTCATTTTGGAGAACGTAGAACAACAGACCAATCTAGATTTTGAATGTTTGTCACATAAAAAAAAAAAAAAATCTGACTTGCTTTGAATGATAAAATTGCTGGTTCATCGTACTCTCCATCAGTGCTCTTCATATATATTTTTTAAAATTCACCATTAAAAGTTCTGGGCATAACATACGACCATTGGTCTTGTCACCAATATTTGACCACTCACAATAGAATACAACATGCTGGAACTCATAATAATCAACCTCTATGATCTCTTTGATAATCCCATACCAAGTAGTATCATCATCCTTAAGGTTCGAGTCTTTTGCACTTGCCCACAATGTGGTGATTGTATTCATGCAAATACCGTTAACTGTTAGATTTATTTACCATATGATTCAACAAAAGCAACTCTTTTCTTTTAGTCCCACATAGAAAAGGAGAAGTCATTCTCCTTTCCATATATTGCTTTACCCCTCTTAGTGGGTAAGTGGGCTTTGTAGGAGATGGACTAAATCTCATCCAACCTGCGAGCGGGTGCGCGATTTAATGCTCGTTTTTAAGCGTTTATTATTCGTGCACTTAGCACTTTGCGCGGAATGGACATGGGTACAAAGATAATTTCTTAACTTATTTTATTTTTTATTTTTGTTTGGTCTGGTGGTTGCTGGTCTTCCGCGGAACCGTTCTCACGTAATCCCGTTACGGAAAGAGTGGGATAGGTTACGTGAGAGATATATATCCAGGACACGATCCTGAGATCTGCAAAACAAAAATCAGTTTTTCCTTCTCTCTTTCTCGCTCTCTGTTCGGAACGAAACAACAATCGTACAGAGACGAAAAAGAAAAGAAAAACACCAGAACCTTAATTCCTCCAAAAACTCCTTCGTCCAATCTCTATTCTTCGGACAAGGTTGTGATCGTTCGTGGGATTCGCCACCGGGTGCACGGTGAAGTGAATCGAAGGATTCGTTGTATCTCGGGGATAGATCGTCAGGAACCCACTGCACTGTCCGTGGGACGAAATTCTATTCTAAGGACAACGTGTAACGTGCCTCGAATCCTCTACTATTTCTTGTCTTTAATTTTGCATCTTCCTATTTGCATTATTTAGAAATTTGATCAACATTAACTTGTGTTGCAACCTTGTCTTCATAACTCTAGGGAGAGAAGATGCAACTGTTGGCCATGTACTTATTATATGTTTCGGCTTGCCACCTTGGTCCACTTACGTATCGCCAGAGTTTGCTCTTCATATATTTTTTTCTTCAATTAACGGCTAAAACAATAATAAACAATGTAATTAACAAACCCCATACTAGTAGTTAAAGTTTCTTATGTATAATAATTTTAATTATATACACACCGTTTTGCAACCATTCAGTGAATTCAGATTGTACAACTACTTTTGCAAGTTTGATACCTGTTCCATTCCCATGAGAAGCAGTTTCCAAAGACGAACGATACAAACTGAGAATAAATTAAACATACTAAAATATAAATAGAAAAGCTAATATATATAATTGTTTATTCAAAAGAGAATATTAGAATCGAGCACCTGTAGTATATAGTTTCAATATTTCTAATCTAAAAAGTATCCATCTACGAATTTGTCTTCACTGTACCTCGATTAACTCAATATTTTTAGTCTCAATAATGGAGCACTTGTACACATCATCACAATTTTCAACTAAAAAGGGTGCCTACATTGGACTATAATTGTTGTCACGGGAATAAATATTGAAGCATATCGCTTGTTACTGGGATTGGTTCTTTAGAAATAAATATTGAAGCATGACTGGCAACAAATATTGTAAGATGATATGGTAGACATGTGACTACTTTATATACAACTGAGTGGTTGAAGACTTACAAGAGTGCCCAAGTTACATGTGAATCCAGATGGAAGCTTTATGTTTTTCATGATGGCAAAATTTCTTCTTTCTAAGCATTATCCAAGGCATAACCATAATCACGTTGCTCCTTTTTTTTCTTGAATCTGATTTAGTAAATGTTCGAAAATATCTCAGTGTGCATGAAGTCAATAACATGTCGTGCTTTATGAGGTTGTCAGTATTCCAGACATGTATCTATCAGAGGTAATATGGACGTGATAGATTTAAAAGCTTCAAGTATAGAATTTGTTGTTCAAAGGCAATATGATATGCCGACAAAAAAGATTTGGCTAGACTTGCTCAGAGGTATAACTGGACATGACAAGTGAGGCCTGGAAGAAAATCCACTGGAGATTAGAAGGGAACCATTTATAGGTATATCTAGACATAATGATGAATAAGTGAAACTACTGACTCACTGAAGAAAGTGTTGAATTTAAGCGTTCAGAGGTATAACTGAACATAACGGTAGAAAAGCAAGACTACTAACTCACTGGGGGTTAATAGCAGAATTTTGAATTTTATTGAATTTGGTTTGAAATTTTTTGAATCTAATTCGTGATTATTTATTCAATCTGTTTTTCTTTTTTGATTCATTGGAATCAAGGGCCTGGCTCGGGCTTTTTAGAGGAAGGGGAAAGTGAACATTGTTATTGTTCACTCAAATTTTGGTTTTTTTCTATTGTTTTGGTTTTAGTTTACTTTTCTATGTATTTCCTTTTTCCTATTTTTTTAAATCTGATAATTTATAGATCAAAATCCATATAGAAAAACTCGAAAAACTATTTTTTACAAAACTTAAAAAAGTACCGATTGGGTATCATTCCAACAAACATGACCACTCTGACGAAAACTGATTGCACCAAAATGCGCGTACAGTAATTTTTGAGGTGTGGGCTTTGACGGAATTTATATTGATTGCGTGTGCACGACAAATTTGGCTCGTATACATTAAAAATCACTATATTGGGACTTTAAATTTTTTTTAATTAGTTTGTGCATGCTCGTCATGTCACGACGTGACTTGTGCCATTGGAATCACAACGTCTGACTTGTCTAGTGACCCAACTTTCGTCCAATTATGATACACTCAACCGAATCTCAATATTGCGGGCCCCACGATCTAATTCGACGAGTATGTTTGTGTTCGGCTCATCGGAATCCACTTCTAGACATATCATTGAGACCGTATCGTTGTTTATATTGTGTTTGACATATACTTGAACTATTTTGAGACCAGCCAACTAAGGCTTATGTTGACCAAAACTTGGTATCTTGTAGACCCCCTACGGATCCCGTTTTGGCCCAAAACTGTTAGATTTGGCCATGTATCTAAATTGGACTTATGGATAGGTTTTTGTTAGTATCTCACCTATTTTGGGCACATTATTGATGTTTATTTCAGCATCGGGTTACGTCTGTACAAATTTATGCTTTTTGTGCCACCTTTATAATTGTAATTAATTCATATCATGTTCGTATTTCGAAATCCATACAATGAAACTGAGATTCGATGATTCCAGTGATCTCGTATGGCTGAAATTGATAAACTGACCATATGGATCGCTGATAAAAGATAGTTAACCTTGCGTTTGACCATCTGTCTCAATTTGCGTGCCATAGGCTTCACTATTTGAATTATGGGATATAAACTTGGTATGTTGAACCTATAACTTATAATTCAAAACATAAATGAATAATTATTAATTATAAAGAATATGGTAACATAGATCTAGATATTATGGCCAACAAACAACCTAGGTAACCTAGGTTATAGGCGACCTAGACTGAACACACTTTCCTAGTTAGGAGATATTAGTTGTATTTATATTTATGTGTAATATATGGTTTTTGTTGTTATAGGGTTTGTTAGATTTATTGTGGATTATGGTTCATTGGTTCGTGATTAGACTTGGCTTGACTTTGGTTTCAAAAACTCAACAGGCTTAGACGAACTACATGCAAGTATAGCTTGCCTATTTGATTTCAGTATTTATATGCTTCATATATTTCTTCAGTTATGTTCTTATATTTACTGTTGTTTTCCTTGACATTTACATGATTATTCTTGTTGACACATGTTAGGCAAGATATACGAATTTTTGTTGTATTACATGCTAGGTGACTTGTATATGACATATGATATTACTTGTTAGAGACTGACTTGATGGGTCGTGGATTCGACTAGACAGTATCATTGGGAGAGGAGGATACTTATTAGACATAGGGGCTAGTATTAATTTTTTTACTTGTTGGTTGCTAGTGACTTGGATGAGCGCTACTTGCTGCACGTGCATTATTATTATTTATTCAGGAGTACCCATATGTGCGAACGTTGTCCTCAAGTGCATGTTCATATAGATTGGTTATGAGTAGTTGTTTCATGAGTTACTTGTTGTACCCTTAGTTGATATTTACTGTTATCATATATGGCATATATATTATGTATCTTTCTACATTCCTCTAAGAACCTGGTTTTCTTCTAGGTTATTCCTGAGATACTTTCGTAAGATTATTGGGTGATTATTTCTTTGGGATTCAGGTATATTTAGTCGATACATTTTTCATTATTCTTTCGCAGTTATTTCTTGTTATATAGTTCATATTATAGTATATAGAGTTGTGGATATACTTGTATAGATATTATGGTTAGATTGACCAAAGGCAGACTCTGGACATCGTATACATATTTAAGTTAGGCTGGAGTCCACTTGGTGCATATCTGGCTATTTCTTGTAATGCCCCGTTCCCCCTACTCGGGGAGCGCGGCCAAGAAATACTTACGACCGTCCGAACGGGACAGATTGAATTAAGATCCTTTCCTCGTTATGGATTGGTTTCTTCGGAATCAGGTCCCATTTACAATGGATTGTGCCTCGAGGATGGACTCGGCGGCAGAGTCGAGAGGGGCCTTTCCGTTGCGTTGGTTTCTTGTCCGTTTTCGTGCCGCTTGGTTGCTTTCTTGTTGGTTTTATGACTTGCGTTTTCTTGAACGGTTTCAATGGATTTCATTGCTTTCGTTCTTAGGATTTTGCATTTCGTATCGGGCCTTGGAGACCGAAGCAGGAGGTATTGATCATCCGTTGGTGCGTGCAGGTGATCGTGTAGACGACGCGCGAGCGGAGTCTTAGAGATCTCTCCTTCTTCTTCCTATTCAACCAACTTGTGAGTGGCTCTATTTCGATAAGCACCTTCTTTCCAAGGGCTCCGTTCATAATAAAATTGACTCAGTTGTGCATTTAATCAAACGATACCAATTAAGTAACAAGTTGGATAACAAGATAAGATAAGAAGTAGGCTTGGAACACCCATTGCTTGTCATACAAAACCTTGCATAAATTCATTGATGCATGCATGTTCGTTGGGTGTTTAATGGGTTGGTATTTATTGATAGTTTAAAGTGTTCTTCTATAAACTGCTGCATGTTATTTTATATAACTTGTTGGTTGATTGTGATAGTACAGTAAAGCAGTTTCGTACATGATGTTCTTTAAATCGCTAGTAAGTAAATCTATGAAGTTCGGTTCATAGAAATGGTCATGGGAATTCTTGTGCACAAGGGATCCAGGTTCCTGCGAACGGTTACCGGGGCACCGGGCCGTTTCGACCCGAGCGGAATCTACTTTCTTAGTCGTGCTAAAATGAGTTAGCACAGGGAGCGGGGAATTGTAGCGGGGCTAGCTACCCGCGCTGCAAGCGTCGCCGCCAGCCCAGACTAAACCCATGATGGCTCCTAAACAACAAAGAAAGATATTGTGTATATTTAAACTGTGCAGACTAACTATATCTTCGTGACAGGGAAGGCTATGGTAAGTTGTACAGGTGGTTCAGACGGTACAGGTAAAGTCACCGAACGGTGGCATGTGGAGTTATGTTATTTTGTTCTTGCATACCTGCTAAATGAAATCTGAACTAGGCAAGAATAGAAACCCACCTAAGCACATAATTGTAGCATACTCATTAGAACTCATCTCATGAGCTTGGTAAAGTTGAGCAGCTAGCCTTCACCAGTACTTTTCGAAGTACTGACCCTCGTTGTCGCAGGTTCCCCGGCGCAAGGCAACGCGGCGAGGAGCTGAAGTTCTCTCCGGACTTTTGGGATCCTTGGCGGTTCGTGGTCAAGACTTTTGGAGGCTCAAGCTAGAAGCCTTTCACTCTCTCCGTTGCTGAATATCGCTAAGGCGATGGTGCTTACTCGCACCCAAGGTGTTTTGTATTTTTTGAATCTATGTAAAGGGACATAATGTATGGATCGACTATCTCATTTTGCGTCCAAGTTTGTAAGCCCGTGGGGCATTTTATACTTTTGAGTCAAGCGATGTAAAAAGATGTTCATTATGAATAAAAGAGAAACTTTTCTATGCCTCAACCTTGTGTTATCTTATATGTCTACTCTGTTGCATTGTTCTAAAGAATATCCTTATGCCTAAGGCCTTGTGCACGCGCGCCCTACGCGTGCACGGCATCACGCCCGGGGGACGATTATCGATTAGCCGAAATTGGGGCGTGACATATTGGTATCAGAGCCTGCTTCAGATCCTTTGAACTCACAAAGAAAGTTTCTAAAGAGGACCTTGTTCCTTCCGAGTAGACCCTTGAATTCGCTTGGCCAAAATGAGATACGTTCCATACAGTGAGTCCATAATATACCTTGAGACTAATACAAGTTACTTTCCTTTCAAGGAACGACTTCCGAGCCGGGGGCACAAGCGCAGATGGTGGCGCAAGTGCAAGCGAGTAGTTCAGGCACCTCGGGCAGCTCTGGGAGTCCAGCTGCCGCACCCTCTGCTGATCCGTTCGAGCGAATGATGCATTTGATGGAGACACAGCAGAAACAAGCTGAACTACGGCAGAGTCAGTTCGAGTCACGGATTGAGGCTCAATTCATGGCGCAGCGATCACAGGCGGATACACAGCAGAAGCAGATGAATAGTCTGCAAACAATGGTGACGAATATGGTCGCCAACAATCATTCTGCATCCGCCCCCGCAACCGTGCCTATAGTTGCTGAAGCCACCGGACCGCAGAATTCCCAGGGTACCTTACCCTCAGGCGAGAATGGGTCAATCGTGTCGATATCTGAATTTAAGAAGATGTGCCGTGCTACGTTTAAGTGCACCGAGGACCCTTCCTTAGCGATGGACTGGCTGGTCGAGTTGGAGGACCACTTTGAAGCGCTGTGCCTAGACGAGACCAAGAAAGTGGCGTGTGCCCAGCTTCAGCTCCGATAAAATGCACATGATTGGTGGGATGTGCACAAGCAAGCTATTTTGAGTGAAGGTGGCACAACGGCTATCTCCTGGTCCGTGTTTCGCAAGGCCTTCGTGGAGGAATACCTTCCACCCGCCGTCCGTCGCGAAAAGGAAGACGAGTTTGCGCTACTGAAGCAGGGAGACATGACGGTGCGTCAATACGCTTCAGAGTTCAATCGACTTGCAAAATTTGCCAAGTCTCAGCTCGCCGATACCGAAAGTCGTGCACGAAAGTTCGAGCTCGGACTACGACCTTCTATCCGTGCTCACATCGTAGTGACTCAATATCGTACCATGCGGGAGTCCTTGAATCATGCACTGTCCCTAGAGTCGCAGTATCCTCCAGTTCGCACCGACGCTGTGCAAAATTACAATCACAAGCGTCCTGCCAACACAGGAGGAAACAACGCGCATAAGCGCCACAACAACAACGGCGGCTCCCAAGACTCGAATCAAGGAAGGAGGCAAGGACAAAATTATGCCTACTGCCGCAAGCCAGGATACCACGTCAGCGAATGTCGCACGAGCAAAGGAGGATGTTTCAATTGTGGCAAGATGGGCCACATTGCTCATAATTGTCCAACCCGTTCCAACGATCCATCTTCACACCGTCCGCAGCAGAATAATGACTCAGCTCAGGGTCAGGGGCAAACTCAACGAGCGAACCAGGCACCGCAAAACGCTCAGGGACGAGTCTATGCTTTGACTCGGGATGAGGCACTTGCATCGAACACGACGGTGTCAGGTATATTACTTTTTAATAATGTACCTGCTCGAGTATTGTTTGATTCTGGTGCAACACATAGCTTCATTGCGGCGGATTTTGCCGCCGAACACACATTTCCTATGACACCGCTAGGCTTAAACCTAAGTGTTAGTACTCCTTCGGGCGTAGATTTATCGGCTCGCTTAGTCTGTCGTGAAGGTAATATTTGCATCGGGGGACAAAAATTATCATTAGATGCGATAGTTCTAGACATAAGGGACTACGATCTTATTCTGGGGATGGATTGGCTCGGCGCTTGTTCAGCTACAATCGACTGTGCGAAAAAGGAAGTCGTGTTTCGTTTGCCCGGCGAGATCGAGTTTTGCTTCACGTGCAGTCCTGAGTCGAAAGCGTCGAATGCCTGCATGGTGATCTCAGCAATGTCTGCTCGACGGATGATTCACTCCGGCTGCGAAGGGTACTTAGCGTCCGTTCGAGACACTCGGCAAGATTGCGCAAACGTTGAGTCTATTCCCGTTGTGGCAGATTTTCCTGATGTGTTTCCCGACGAGTTGCCAGACATGCCGCCCGATCGAGAGATAGAGTTCACTATAGACACATTCCCAGAAACTCGTCCAATTTCCAAGACGCCGTATCGAATGGCCCTGGCAGAATTGAAGGAGCTTAAAGTACAGTTGCAAGACTTGCTAGATCGAGGATACATTCGGCCTAGTGTATCTCCGTGGGGTGCGCCTGTACTATTCGTAAAGAAAAAGGATGGCTCGTTGCGGCTCTGCATCGACTATCGAGAATTGAATAAAGCAACCATTCGTAACCAGTATCCTCTTCCAAGAATAGACGATCTTTTCGATCAGTTGCAAGCTGCCACGGTATTCTCTAAAATCGACCTCCGTTCGGGCTATCACCAACTAAAGATCAAGCCAGACGATGTGCCAAAGTCAGCTTTTCGAACTCGCTATGGCCATTATGAGTTCCTGGTGATGCCGTTCGGACTAACCAATGCACCCGCTGCCTTTATGAGTTTAATGAACCTTGTGTTCCGGCCCTATCTCGATAAGTTTGTAGTAGTATTCATCGATAATATCTTGGTGTATTCGAAGAGTGAGGAAGAACATGCAGAGCACTTGCGGACCGTGCTACAAACTCTTCGGGACAACCAGCTATATGCTAAACTGAGTAAGTGTGAATTCTGGCTAAGTAGTGTATCTTTCCTCGGGCACATCATTTCTGCGGGAGGCATCTCAGTCGATCCGAAGAAGGTGGAGGCCATTGTCGAGTGGAAGCGACCTGCATCCGTTAGCGAGATTCGAAGCTTCCTCGGGCTAGCGGGCTACTACAGACGGTTCGTGAAGGATTTTTCCAAACTTGCACTACCTCTAACTCGCCTCACCCAAAAGGGAGTCACATTTGAGTGGTCCGCCGACTGCGAAGCTTCGTTTAAAGAGTTAAAGCATCGCCTCACCTCTGCCCCGTTACTTGCACTACCAGACGAGATCTCGGGATTCCAAATATTTAGCGACGCGTCCGGGCAAGGCTTGGGGTGTGTACTTATGTAGCGAGATCGAGTGATAGCCTATGCCTCCAGGCAGCTAAAGAAGCACGAGAAAAATTATCCTACACACAATCTGGAGTTAGCGGCAATTGTCTTTGGCCTGAAATTGTGGCGACACTACCTTTATGGAGTGCCTTGCCGAATTTATACTGATCACAAGAGCTTGAAGTACCTATTCACCCAGACGGACCTCAACCTTCGTCAGCGCCGTTGGCTAGAATTGATAAAAGATTACGACTTGACGATAGACTACACGCCTGGAAAAGGGAACGTTGTAGCGGATGCTTTGAGTCGGATCTTCGTTGGATCTCTATCAGTCGATCGCAGGTTACGAAGGGACTTAGAAGAGATGGGCATCGAACTCCGAATTCGATATCGTGGCGCACGGGTCGCTCAAATGTGATTCGTACCCAACCTAATAGAGCGGGTCACATCTACTCAGAAAGACGACCCTTTCCTAAGGAAGATGCACGAGCAAATTCTAGCGGGGAAGGCGAAGGACTTTGCAGTAGATGAAAATAGAGCGTTACGGGTGAAAGGAAGGCTATGCGTCTCCGATGATTCAGAACTTAGAAAGGAGATCCTTGCGGAAGCTCATTACGCCGCCTATATGATCCATCTCGGGAGCACGAAGATGTATAAGAACCTCCGAACGACCTTCTAGTGGCACGGCATGAAGAAAGATGTTGCACTCTTTGTGTCCCAATGCATAACCTGTCAAAGGGTGAAAGCAGAGCATCAGAGGCCGGGCGGGGAGATGCAAAATCTTGCTATCCCGGAATGGAAGTGGGAGCACATCTGCATGGATTTCATTGTTGGCCTGCCAAGGACGCAACGGGGGAACGACGCAATCTGGGTTATCGTCGACCGGTTAACCAAGTCTGCACACTTCATTGCCATCAAAAGTACTTGGAGCGCCGATCGCCTCGCCCAGACCTACCTTGACGAGATAGTCCGACTGCACGGAGTGCCAGTTTCTATAGTATCAGATCGAGACGGGCGATTCATCTCGCGTTTCTGGGAGAGCCTTCAGTTGGCGATGGGGACTAAGTTAAAGTTCAGCTCAGCCTATCATCCACAAACCGATGGTCAGACGGAACGAGTGAATCAGATACTAGAAGACATGTTGCACCTCTGCGTGATCGATTCGAAGTCAAGTTGGGACGTCTACCTGCCGCTGGCCGAATTTGCATACAACAATAGTTATCAGTCCAGCATCGAGATGGCTCCGTACGAGACTTTGTATGGGCGGAAGTGTAGGTCACCAATCTGCTGGGACGAAGTCGAAGAATGGCAAATCCTTGGGCCGGAGCTGGTTGAACAAACCGTCCAAAAGGTTCGGTTGATTCGTGAACGGTTGAAGACAGCACAAAACCGACAAAAGAGTTATGCCGATGCTCGACATCGCCCCCTTGAATTCTTTGAAGGGGACCATGTGTTCTTGAAAGTCTCGCCTATGCGCGGAGTCATGCGGTTCGGAGTAAAAGGAAAGCTAAGTCTGAGATTTGTTGGACCGTTTGAAGTTCTCAAACGGGTTACTCCGGTCGCCTATCAAGTTGCTTTGCCGCCTGCCCTATCAGAAGTACACGATATTTTTCACGTTTCTCAGCTGAGAAAGTTTGTACACGACCCGAACCACATAGTCGACTTGGGGCAGTTGAATCTGCAAGCGAACTTGTCGTACGCGGCGGAGCCTGTCCAAGTTTTGGATCGTAAAGAGAAGCAGTTGCGGAACCGAACCGTCTCGCTAGTGCGCGTCCTGTGGCGGAACCACTCGGTCGAGGAGTCGACCTGGGAACTTGAAGCTGATATGAGGGAAGGGTTCCCCTCATTATTCCTTAGTGGTAGGTTCTATTCCTAAGTTTTGGGACGAAACTTTCTTTTGGATGGTTATGATGTAATGCCCCGTTCCCCCTACTCGGGGAGCGCGGCCAAGAAATACTTACGACCGTCCGAACGGGACAGATTGAATTAAGATCCTTTCCTCGTTATGGATTGGTTTCTTCGGAATCAAGTCCCATATACAATGGATTGTGCCTCGAGGATGGACTCGGCGGCAGAGTCGAGAGGGGCCTTTCCGTTGCGTTGGTTTCTTGTCCGTTTTTGTGCCGCTTGGTTGCTTTCTTGTTGGTTTTATGACTTGCGTTTTCTTGAACGGTTTCAATGGATTTCATTGCTTTCGTTCTTAGGATTTCGCATTTCATATCGGGCCTTGGAGACCGAAGCAGGAGGTATTGATCATCCGTTGGTGCGTGCAGGTGATCGTGTAGACGACGCGCGAGCGGAGTCTTAGAGATCTCTCCTTCTTCTTCCTATTCAACCAACTTGTGAGTGGCTCTATTTTGATAAGCACCTTCTTTCCAAGGGCTCCGTTTATAATAAAATTGACTCAGTTGTGCATTTAATCAAACGATACCAATTAAGTAACAAGTTGGATAACAAGATAAGATAAGAAGTAGGCTTGGAACACCCATTGCTTGTCATACAAAACCTTGCATAAATTCATTGATGCATGCATGTTCGTTGGGTGTTTAATGGGTTGGTATTTATTGATAGTTCAAAGTGTTCTTCTATAAACTGCTGCATGTTATTTCATATAACTTGTTGGTTGATTGTGATAGTACAGTAAAGCAGTTTCGTACATGATGTTCTTTAAATCGCTAGTAAGTAAATCTATGAAGTTCGGTTCATAGAAATGGTCATGGGAATTCTTGTGCACAAGGGATCCAGGTTCCTGCGAACGGTTATCGGGGCACCGGGCCGTTTCGACCCGGGCGGAATCTACTTTCTTAGTCGTGCTAAAATGAGTTAGCACAGGGAGCGGGGAATTGTAGCGGGGCTAGCTACCTGCGCTGCAAGCGTCGTCGCCAGCCCAGACTAAACCCATGATGGCTCCTAAACAACAAAGAAAGATATTGTGTATATTTAAACTGTGCAGACTAACTATGTCTTCGTGACAGGGAAGGCTATGGTAAGTTGTACAGGTGGTTCAGACGGTACAGGTAAAGTCACCGAACGGTGGCATGTAGAGTTATGTTATTTTGTTCTTGCATACCTGCTAAATGAAATCTGAACTAGGCAAGAATAGAAACCCAACTAAGCACATAATTGTAGCATACTCATTAGAACTCATCTCATGAGCTTGGTAAAGTTGAGCAGCTAGCCTTCACCAGTACTTTTCGAAGTACTGACCCTCGTTGTAGCAGGTTCCCCGGCGCAAGGCAACGCGGCGAGGAGCTGATGTTCTCTCCGAACTTTTGGGATCCTTGGCGGTTCGTGGCCAAGACTTTTGGAGGCTCAAGCTAGAAGCCTTTCACTCTCTCCGTTGCTGAATATCGCTAAGGCGATGGTGCTTACTCGCACCCAAGGTGTTTTGTGTTTTTTGAATCTATGTAAAGGGATATAATGTATGGATCGGCTATCTCATTTTGCGTCCAAGTTTGTAAGCCCGTGGGGCATTTTATACTTTTGAGTCAAGCGATGTAAAAAGATGTTCATTATGAATAAAAGAGAAACTTTTCTATGCCTCAACCTTGTGTTATCTTATATGTCTACTCTGTTGTATTGTTCTAAAGAATATCCTTATGCCTAAGGCCTTGTGCATGCGCGCCCTACGCGTGCACGGCATCACGCCCGGGGGACGATTATCGATTAGCCGAAATCGGGGCGTGACATTTCTAGTCCTACGTATTTTGGGATTGGGATATGATAGTATATCAGCAAGACTACTAACTCACTCGACGTCAATAAAAGAATTTTGAGCATAGCAAAGATTTTTCATAAATATAACACAATAATTGTGAGGGTCTTGAAATGAAGAGCATATTCTGAAACTTTTGATTAGACAAAAAGTTTTATTGATACCGGTGCTAGGGATTTTATGGTGGATTTACTATCAAAGGTGTACCCAGAATTAATGGGCATGATTAATAGCTCAAATCTTTGATCATGGTTCCTAGTTTAGATAGAGAATAAACAATGAAAGGTATGGAGGACATAATAGTTGAAAATCCACTAGGGATTGATCATTAGAGGTAATCTTTAACTTGATGATATTAAAGACTTTATTGGAAAAGTCGGTAGCATTACCGGGGATCAAATACTTCTGTTAAAGCAGACATGCTTAATGTAAGGTATGATCGAGATCCATCATATTTGATTAAGATAGTGAGTTTGATAGTTACTCCCTTAGGGTAAGAAACATAGACATTTATAGCCACCACTCTTATAGTAAGCGGTACTTTGCAAGGGCTACAACTTAATGGCTAAGTGGTAGAGAGGACATTATAATTAGTCGTACGGTTGACTACCCCTGCACATTCATATCCATAATTGTGTTTTAGATGGAGTAAGTTGTAATCCAATTATAATGTCCTACTCCGTGTGGTGTATTTGGTTGCCTTGTTGGCTCAGTTGCCTTGTTGGCTCGAAAAGCCTGGTTAGACTTGGATTCATGCAGAAGAATTATGCAAAGATCTATATGATCGCTATAATGCCCCACTCTGTACATAGGTATTGTGTTGGATTTCTTCGATTGAATAGGCTAGTTGGATTTGAGATATGCAAAAAATTGTAAGATTTGAGCGATGATACAAAATTTCTTAATTTGGTCAAATTGAATTGTTTATGTAGCAGAGCTCGCTTGTAGGGTTGTACCTAAAAGATTGTGCATCATATCAAATCATCTCTTAAGGAATCATTCATTATTTGCTAGGTCGGGAAAAAAGGTTATTTATCATGGTGTGTGGTTTTGATCTGTCACTACCATATTTTCAGACTAGGAATATTTTGGTCTTTACATAATTATTTATTTAATGTGCATGTTATATATTTAATTGTTGTATTATTTAATTATTTCTAGTAGACTACATTATTTATTGGACTTGTGTTAGTTTATCCATTTAGATTTGTCATGAACCATGGACCAACATTTAAGTTAGACCCATTTAGGCCCAATAATTAGGCACCCTTGATTAATTAGTGATTTAACTAATTCCTTCATTAGGAATAGAAGCTTTCCTCTAATTAACTTCTCTTTATGACAACCCAATAGGGGTATTTGGGACTTTATACATTGCTTCTTGAGGGAGGCAAGTGGTCGGCCCCTTATAGGGAGGAGGATTTTCTCTCTCCTCCTCATTTTATTTTATTTTATCCCAATTTGGTGTTCTTCCCCAATTCAACTCATCCGTCCACCAAATTTTTACCAAATCACTTCCAATTACTCTCATTATTCACCATTAGTAGATTTAGAAGCAAGGAGGAGGCAAGAAGCTCCAAGGAGGAGAAAATTGCACAAGTTGAGCCATTTTTGTGTCTAATTGGAGAAGTGCATTGAGAATCTATCTCCCAATAGGTATAATTCAGAATTCTCTCTTTAATTAGTTTCTATTTATAAAATTTGATCATTAGGAACCCACTTATGGACTAGGGCTACCTATAGGAAGTAGAATTAGCCTCTAGGGACCCCTATTGTGAATGTTATATTGAGTTTTGTGTCCAATTTGGGAGAAATTTGATATTGGTGCACCAAGTGTTTGTCAATTGGACTAAATTGATACTAGATTGGTTATGTGTGGCTATATATGTGTCCATAATTGGATACAAGTAGGATGTATCATGATACGCCATAATACAGAGTGATATTTGGATATTTTTCTTTTGACACTTGTGATACACATGTCATATTCTACACAACATTTAGTAATAGCTATTTATTGTGCTAATTAGACTCTAATTACTATATTTGCTATGTTCATGTGATTTGGATAGTGTTTGGTGAGGTTTGGTAAGAGTATCTCGAGTGTACCACAAGAGTATCATAGATGAGTGTGATACTCGTGTGATGCACTACTAGTATTTGATGTATTGCCATGGTGGATATTTTATGTGTACTAATATATTTACTTACTAGATTGGTAAGCTAGTTATATATATATATATATATATATATATATATATATATATATATATATATATATATATATATATATATATGTGTGTGTGTGTGTGTGTGTGTGTGTGTGTGTGTGTGTGTGTGTGTGTGTTTATCTTGTTTCATGTAGCAATTAGAGTGTTATATATGCATATATGTGTCTAGTTATGTATTTACATATGTGTATCTCTTGGTGTCAGTGTGTGTGTGTGTTGGACTAGAAGGAGTGTAGGTGTGCACTGATTGCACAAGTGCATTGTGTATCTTAGTGTCTTCGATACTGGGGTATGACTGCTGCTATATATCAGTAATGGGGGGTGTTACTCGACTTGTAACAGCTAGTAGCAGCAGTATAGTGTAAAGGAGTAGTTTTCGGGTTAGATGTGTAGGCAGTGGGGGACTGTACAGACCAATATACTTGACAGTGTGCATTTGAGCAGCATCAAGGCTATTGTGCATCACTGAAAAGTAGCTGCAGTGGCTCGAGTATGGTATAGGCAGTAGTTGCAGCAGTTGGGGATAGGCACTAGTATGAGCAAACTTGAAAGTGAGGAATATGTGTTCCCAAGTTGCAGTCATATAGGTGTGCCAAGGTTAGTAGAGGGGAAAATCAATGTACCGAGGAGTATAGTGATAGATTGAGTGATGTGTAATAAAATATGAAGGAATAGTATATGTGAGTATGTGAGCTAGTGTCACGCCCCAGTCCTAAAATACCGAGGGACTAGCCATGTGGCAATGGCCAGCAGCATACTCCAATGGGCAAACCCAATTTAATAGACCCATTAGAGTGTACTTAAGATGTAAAACAATCTAATGATCTACGATACAATTCACAGTCTAATTCTAATCTCATCCACAGAAGATAAAAATAGTTCAAATATTAGAATAATCAAGATGAAATAAAAATCAATAAGTCTCAATAAAATATCTCGGGGAACGACCCGATAATGAGTTTAATACAGAAACCCACGAGACATGAAATAGAGTATCAAGAACAGAAATGACTGAGTATATAAAGTAAATACTCAGGAGAAATCTTCTGGCATCACCTCATCCTCTGGTACTGGTACTGCTCCAATGTCTGCTCTTGTCCCGTATACCTCGGGATAGATCTCCTCTGCTAAACCTGGGGACATAATCCGAATCCAGGTCCTCAGGGGACATAACAAGGTACAAGAATAACTCAAGCCAAATAAATGCATTATATAAAATGTATCAATAGGGCAAACTATGTAACCAACTATGTGATATGCAAATGAGAGCATCACTATAACTCAGGCTGAGACCACTACAAGCTCTGTGTCGGGGAGCCTGTAGTAGTGATATCACGTAGAGTGCCTAGCTCTGATGTAGATGCTACGGTCTCACAATAATAAATATATATATATATAATCAGCCTATAGCCTGTGTGTCTCTCCCCACCCAATGTAATCACACGTCTCATGTCCATGACGTCTCATATCCATAACACGCAAGATCATGACCTCTAACTAATGCAGCGAGTCATAATGATAGCTATGCATATGTAATATCTATGTCATAAATTTTGTAATCCTATATAGAATCACCATGAATAACTCAGGAAAGATTCTGTCTTATAAATAGTGTCAGGTGTCCTATAGTATGACGTACTTGATAATGCAAGCACAAAAATATATAGGATCGCGATATCAACTCTTTAGGTGACGTTACACAACTCCGCGTATGGCGTTGACATCCGAATATTATTAGGATGCTAAGCAATGTCACACGGTCCTAGGTTGAATAGATACATCACATAAATAAATCAATAGAATAATATGAAGCAAGTACTGCAAGATTGGCAAGGTACACTTGCCTGGGGTTTGAGTTTCTCCAATTGCTCCGGTAACAACGAAATCTTTAAGTACTCCTCCGGTTGATAAAATAATTATTACCATCATTCTCAGAAGACATAAAATAGCTAGATTGCCTACCCATAAGTTTAATTTGGATACAGGGGCAAAATTGATAGTTTTTGGTCAAAGCGAGGTCCACATGTGGCCCACTTTGCACCGTAAAATGTGCCAAAGACAAAGTTCTCCAAATTTTTCAAACTTATTATCTACAAGTCCAGAACGATGATACAAACCCAATGGAATATCCAGAACTAGATTCTTATGAGCCGATCACAAAATCGCCAGTCTAGTGTAGCCGTGGGACCCACGATATGGGGATTCGTCAACATTCTCAGAATCGAACCAAACTTGGGTCACAGGACCAGCATAATGCTACGAATCCGATGGCGCAAGTTTCGTTGCAAAATGACAAGCATACACAAAGTTACAACGAGTTTCAGAACATGTCCGATACGGGACGATTTCAGCGGATATGCGTTGATTCCGGGGTGCACGCACATCCAAATCAACTTCCACTAAATCCCACACATCCACATTGATGATATGCTCCTTTCGGTGAAATTTGCACACGACAAAGTCGCCTCGTTTAGCTGGACGCACCCAGGTTCAGGAGAATTCAGGGTTAAATAACCAAGTTTTTGGTCAAATTCACCCACAAATAAAATTCAATCTACAGCACAATAAAATAAACTAATTACAGGGTTTAAAACTCGGTTATATTATCTAATTTACTGTTCAAGTAAATTTTAGAATTATTAGACAGGTTGGACGAAAAACGGCCGTGAATTTGGGAGTTCGGGACAGTTTCTGAAGTCCAAAATTAGGATATATTTTTCTGTTTTTGCGTTGCAGTTTATGATCAACACAGGACACGATACCCCAATCAAATTGCATGGGGTTTCAAGAGGGTTACACAACGAACGTGTCACAATAGATCGTTCAAAAAATGACGCAACGAGGAGAGAGAAATACTCACCGGAACGAGGAGTCATAAACGACTATACTGCGCACACGGGGCGGCACGGCGACTGCGGGGTGGCGACGGGTGCTGCGGTAGCTGCTGGTCGATGCTGGGGTCGGCGTCACCGTCGTTGAGTCACGACGGAGGAGTCGTCGCTGGAGGCTCGGGCTCACGGAGGCGTCGGGGTAGCCGGAGGATGGTGGTTGGCGGTGGTGAAGAAGTGGTGGTGGCAGCGGTGGGGATCGGGCTCGGGGTCGAGGGTTTTATAGAGCTGGGTGGCCGGCTGTTGGCGGGGAGGGGAGAGGTCGACGGGGAGGTGAGCGATCGCTGAACTGTCGGCAGGGAGGCGTAGCGACGCGGCGGTGGCGGGTGAACAGTCGGAAGGCGAAAGGGCGGCGGCCGCGACGGAGGAACGACGGAGGGGAATCGATTAGTTTCAGTTACTGTAGCAATAGCTAATCGGTCGGGTTCGGGTCGTGGGTTCGGGTTCAGATCCGAATCTGATCCAATAGGGGTTTGGGTTGGGTTTATAAAGGGTTCGGTTTATTTTGGGTTGGTTTGGTTCGGTTCAGGATGGTTTAAACCGGTTCAGTCTAGTTTATTTAAAAACTATGTTTTTAGGACTTTAAAAATAGTTTTTTGGGTCCAATAAAATCCAGAAAAATTACACTATGACTGATTATTTATTTTATACTCAAAAATATTATTTTTATAATATTTTAATATTTAATTTAATACTTAAAAATATTTAATCTAGAAGAACATTTATAATAATTATTTAAAAATCACAGAAAAATTTCAAAAATTTATATTTTAATTTTTGAAAAAAAACTGGGTGTTTGCAATCTACCTTCCTTAAAAGAATTGCGTCCTCGCAATTAAAAAAATAAAACATAACCGATCAGAAGAGATGACACGGTTGCAAGACATGTTTGTAGCATGACACCAGGGAATAAGAATCATGAATAAGCAGAATCGAGAGAAAGTGTGAGGGTTAAGCAGAATACGTAGGGAAGGAATAAAAATATTTTTCTAGGAAATGAGAGATAAGTAATTCAAGAGTAAAGAAATCTGGTTAGAGCAAAAAAAAATTATAGCTTAGGAAAACTTGGGTATCAAGTACTAACAAGTTCAAAATACTAGGTTTGGGCTAGGGAATGGAATTAACAGGCACGTGCTAAATTATCACTAGAAATAGATAGCTATGATAAAACTTAAATCTTACGCGTATTCGCTACTCTACGAGTCTGTGCGTCCTCCATTGTTATCGTAAAAGCTTGTCCGCGTACTTGTGGTGGTGCCCTCTGCTGTTGCTGGGCCTGTTGATAAACCTGTTGTTGGGCTTGCATCATTGCATAGAACATTTGGAACATTTGCTGACCATCCATAAGCTGTCTTGGTGGAAAACAGACTGCGGTGATGGTGGAATATCGTCTTGCTGAAACCTCGAGACGAGCTGATCTGCTTGATTACTTTGTTGAGTTGATTGCCCTCCACCCACTGGTGTCGCTTCATCATCGTAGGTGACAACTACAACTTATGGTATTCCTGCGGGAGTCTCATTGCTTGCTTGTGGATTCATTACTCTGCATCCAAAATAATCTATAAAAGGTGCACAGGGGAATCAAGGCAGGATGCAAGTCAAGAATTTATTTGAAGTCGATATAGAGGTCAAGAACGAATCAATCAAGTGGATGAGATCCTATAACATATCCTATCCTTATCGCAGGCTTGCTCGATTCCTTAGTTAAAACCAAAACAATTTAGTCGTTGACCTGCATGGGCCACCAGAAAAACTATGTCACGCCCCAGTCCTAAAATACCGAGGGACTAGCCATGTGGCAATGGCCAGCAGCACAATCCAATGGGCAAACCCAATTTAATAGACCCATTAGAGTGTACTTAAGCTGTAAAACAATCTAATGGTCTATGATATAAGTCACATCTAATTCTAATCTCATCCACAGAAGATAATCACAGTTCAAATATCAGAATAATCAAGATAAAATATAAATTAACAAGTCTCAATAAAATATCTCGGGGAACAACCCGATAATGAGTTTAATACATAAACCCACGAGAAATGAAATAGAGTATCAAGAACAGAAATGACTGAGTATATAAAGCAAATACTCAGGATAAATCTTCTGGCATCACCTCATCCTCTGGTACTGGTACTGCTCCAATGTTCGCTCCTGTCCCATATACCTCGGGGTAGATCTCCTCTGCTAAACCTGGGGATATAATCCAGATCCAGGTCCTCAGGGGACATAGTAAGGTACAAGAATAACTCAAGCCAAATAAATGCATTATATAAAATGTATAAATAGGGCAAACTATGTAACCAGCTATGTGATATGTAAATGAGAGCATCACTATAACTCAGGCTGAGACCACTACAAGCTCTGTGTCGGGGAGCCTGTAGTAGTGATATCACATAGAGTGCCTAGCTCCGATATAGATGCTACGATCTCACAATAATAAATAAATATATATATATATATATAATCAGCCTGTAGCCTATGTGTCTCTCCCCATCCAATGTAATCACACGTCTCATGTCCATAACACGCAAGATTATGACCTCTAACTAATACAGCGAGTCATAATGATAGCTATGCATATGTAATATCTATGTCACGAATCTTATAATCCTATACAGAATCACCATGAATAACTCAAGAAAGTTTATGTCTCGTGAATAGTATCAGGTGTCCTATGGTATGACGTACTTGATAATGCAAGCACGAAAATATATAGGATCGCGATATCAACTCTCTAGGTGACGTTACACAACTCCGTGTACGGCATTGACACCTGAATAATATTTGGATGCTAAGCAATGTCACACGATCCTAGGTTGAACAGATACATCACATAAATAAATTAAGAGAATAATATGAAGCAAGTACTGCAAGATTGACAAGGTATACTTGCCTGGGATTTGAATTTCTCTAATTGCTCCGGTAACAGCGGAATCTTTACTCCTCCAGTTGCTGAAATAATCATTACTATCATTCTCAGAAGACATAAAATAGCTAGGATTGCCTACCCATAAGTTCAATTTGGACACATGGGCAAAATTGACAGTTTCTGGTCAAAGCGAGGTCCACATGTGGCCCACTTCGTATCGAAAAATATGCCAGAGACAAAGTTGTCCAAATTCGTCAAACTTAGCGTCTACAAGTCTAGAACGACGATACGAACCCAACGGAATATCCAAAACTGGATTCCGATGAGCCGATCACAAAATCGCCCGTCAAGTGAAGCCGTGGGGCCCACGATACGAGGTTTCATCAACGTTCTTAGAATCGAACCAAACATGGGTCACAGGACCAGCATAACGTTATGAATCTGATGAAGCAAGTTTTGTTACGAAATGATATGCACACACGAAGTTACAACGAGTTTCAGAACAAGTCCGATACAGGGCGATTTTAGCGGATACGCACTGATTTCGGGGTACACGCACATCCAAATCAACTTTTGCAAAATTCTACATGTCCGCATTGACGATACGCTCCTTTCGATAAAATTTGTACACGACGAAGTCGACTCGTTTAGCGGGACGCATCCAGTTTCGGAAGAATTCAGGGTTAAATAACCAAGTTTTTGGTCAATTTCACCCGTGAATAAAATATAATATACAGCATAATAAAATAAACTAATTACAGGATTTAAAACTTGGTTATATTATCTAATTTATTGTTTAAGTAAATTTTAGAATTATTAGACAGGTTGGACATAAAACGGCCATGAACTTGGGAGTTCAGGACAGTTTCTGAAGTCCAAAATTAGGATATATTTTTTTGTTTTTGCGTCGCAGTTTACGATCGACACAGGACACGATACGCCAATCAAATTACATGGGGTTTTGAAAGGGTTACATAGAGAACGTGTCGCAACAGACCGTTCGAAAAATGATGCGACGAGGAGAGAAAAATACTCACTGGAACGAGGAGTCGGAAATGACTATACTGCACAAACGGGGCGGCGCAGCGCGACGACTGCAGGATGGCGACAGGTGCTGCGGTAGGTGCTGGTCGACGCTGGTGTCGACGTCGCCATCGTTGGGTCACGGTGGAGGAGTCGTTACTGGAGGCTCGGGCTTACGGAGGCGTCGGGGTGGCCGGAGGATGGTGGTTGGCGGTGGTGAAGAAGTGGTGGTGGCAGTGCTGCGGATCGGGCTTGGGGTCGAGGGTTTTATAGAGCTGGGTGGCCGGCTGTTGGCTGGGAGGGGAGAGGTCAGCAGGGAGGTGAGCGGTTGCTGAACGGTTGGCGGGGAGGCAGAGCGACGCGGCGGCGGCGGGTGAACGGTCGGAAGGCGAACGGGCGGCGGCCGCAGCGGGTGAACGGCGGAGGGGAATCAACTAGTTTCTGTTACTGTAGGAATAGCTAATGGGTCGGGTTTGGGTCGTGGGTTCGGGTTCAGATCCAAATCTGATCCAATAGGGGGTTTGGGTTGGGTTTATAAAGGGTTCAGTTTATTTTGGGTTGGTTTGGTTCGGTTCAGGATGGTTTAAATCGGTTCAGTCTGGTTGATTTAAAAACTATGTTTTTAGGACTTTAAAAATAGTTTTTTAGGTCCAATAAATTCCAAAAAAATTATACTATGACTGATTATTTATTTTATACTCAAAATTATTATTTTTATAATATTTTAATATTTAATTTAATACTTAAAAATATTTAATCGAGAAGAACATTTATAATAATTATTTAAAAATCACAGAAAAATTTTAAAAATTTATATTTTAATTTTTGAAAAAAAATGGGTGTTTACAGCTAGTGTGAGGAGAGTCTCAAGTGTTGGTGTATGAGTGATACCCATACTGATACATGTGGTGACAGTTATAAGAGAAGTTAGGATGAGGAATGTAACTGAATATAGGGTTGGTATAGCCTGGTGTTTGTGGTATGGGGTATTGTCAATGGTATGGGATAGAAGTTAGGATACTAGTATCGAGATAAGTTATAAATTGATACTAGGATATTGGTAACGTTATGATATAAGTATTAATATTAATACTAGTATTGATAGCTAACGTAATATTGTATAAGGTATTGTATAACTTATATATATTGATATTGATACTATACTAACTAGTATATGTATATAGGTTATATATATTGATATAGGTGTATATGGTAATCTATTACCTAGTATTATTATTAACTAGAATATGTATATAGGTGATATATATTGATATTTGGTAATATAGTATCCTAATACCTAATATTAGTTAGTATAGCTAATAACCTCAAGATACAAACCTAAAAACATAGATATAGGCTAATACAATCTAGAAATGATTAGTTGACCAAGTTGGACTAATTTGACCTAGAGTTGACCTAGTTTGACCATTTTGACTTAGAAATGACTTTAAGATCTAGATTTTGACTAGTTTAACTTTTTTATTATTTTAAAACACTGTATTGATATGATGTTTCATATTTAGGTCTTCAAGGTACTATTACGAATATCGTTGATACTTTATCCCAGATTTCAGGCGAGTATATTCTCTGATAGTTTTCCGTTCATGATATCTTCTATGTTTCTTGTATTTAGTGTAGACATCCTTGACTTCTTGACACATGGTTACACGGATTAGTATTTTTCGAATCCCGTCATGAGACGTTATTCCTAGTTGTTCCTGGCATATTCCTGTACAAGCCCTGTTGTTATTGTATATGTATGGACATTGATTCATGAGAAGATTAGCGCCCTCCTCATAGAATCCTGTGTCATAGCATGCCATGGTTGGATCCACTATACCATTCAGGGGTAGGGAGTGTTAGTGTAGATATGTGATCATACCCCCGTAGTCTTATTTTCCTACATAGTGTTAATCATACACCACTCGTATGATTAACCAGGTCATGATTCCTGAGCAAGTTTCCAAGCCGATCATATGTTGAAGCAAGTACTCACTCACTTAGTTATATTTCCTGACTCTTATATATGATGCTCATCTATCTTGTTTGTATTTTTTGTATTCCTATTCCTGTATATTTTATGTCATACTCTATTTATCTTATATATTCTCTCTATTTACTGCTACATAGTCTTTATTATTTATTGGAACTGCTGTTAGAGGTGTACTTTGCTCCAATCCTGACTGGATATAATTTTTCGAGATGACACTGAGGAATGGTATCCCACACACTACGTGACTCAGGACATAGTAGTCCCAGAGCTAGAGACTGTGACTCAGGAGGGACTCATCCCAGTTGAGGTCGATGACACATTGCCTATAATTCAGTAGATAGACATATTATTGTACTGGATTTGTCTCCAGCTCTGACATTAGTTTCTTATATTATTTTTGGAGACTCATTGGATATTATTAGTCTTGTGAGATGTATTAACTCTTATTTTATTCTCTTTATATCATATTCGTGCATTATTCTTCCTTATAGATTCTATGATTGAGTATTCATATTCATTAAGATGTCATTATATGCTGATGATCACTATTTATAGATAGCTTAGTATACCAATACATCGTTCTACCACCGATGTTGTGGCGTAGGCTGGACGTACCCATGGACCATGCCCGATTATTCAGGGATGGGTCATGACACGTTTTTAGTGGTGGCCCATGTAGATCCCCGAGGTCGCAAGTAGTATGATATCGTAGTGGTGCTCAGACTTAGAGTGCTTTTATGAGCCTGCTATATGATGTAGGAGATAAGTTATAGGCTAAGAGATACTCAATAACAATTAGGAAAAACTTCTGATATATGTTTTAATGCAACTATTCTTCTTTGATATTGATTCTTTGAACTATAATTGTCCTCCTTTCATAATATTCAATCTTGTGCCATATTGACTTCTTCTTATTTCAATATGTCTTCAGGATAGCTCCGAAGATCAGATTCTACCATTTGGGAGTAGCTACAGGTTCTAAGAGATCTGCTACCTCCCAGCCTACCATTGATAGGGCGGCTGATGATGTTGCCCATCCACCTGCCTAAGAGCCTGCTCTTGTCACTTCCCCAGTTGTTGGAGTGTCATCTACTTTTGGGGGTCCTTCTCCTATCCAGAGGACTACCCCAACTGTTTTATAGGATCTTCCTCTGCCACCTCCAGTGTTGACTGACGTGACTCAGAAATTCGTGTTGTTTAGGGATATAATGGAGGCTCAGAGAGCCTAGATCGAGTTTCAGCAGAGGCAGATGGACATGATGTGGAAAGGTATCGAGAGGGCTCACCAGGTTTCCATAGAAGCACTCGAAAGAGGTACTCTAACCTAGCAACAGGATACCCAGCCCAAGCCGGGTAACATCCAGGACTTCAAGAAGCTAGGACCTCAGGGTTACAGAGGGACGAAAGGCATCATCTATGCGGATGATTGGCTCGAGAACATCGAGCGTATTATGCGCCTATCCCGTCTCGCAGAGGATTTGAAGGTTGAGGCGATTGGGCTCCAGAGGATAGACATAGCTCGCACTTGGTTCATGAATGAACCATTTCTCACTGATCCTGGACAGACTTGGGAGGGTTTCAAAGACATTTTCAAGAAGAAGTTATTTACTCTTACTGATAGATTGGACATGGCACGTCAGTTTTAGAACCTCCAACAGGGGAGTATGTCAGTGGAGGAGTACATCGTGGAATTCGATAGGCTGAGCCGGTACGCGGAGCATATGGTACAAAACCCAGATATGAGAGCGAGTATTTTTCGTGAGGGCCTGAACTGGAAGGTGAAGGTCCTTATCTCATCTAGTCATGAGACTTATTCAATGATTCTTGTAAAGGCATACAAAGTCTAGAGGGATCTGAGCTTGAGACCCATGAGGGATCACGATATCTTTGGTGGCCTAGTAGTAGTACGAGACCTGCCAGGCGTCCCCAACTCTAGCAGAGATATTTTCAGCAGCCACATCAGTTTCATACTCCAGCTAGGGCGTCGGTTCATCAGGCACCACAGCAGCAACAGATGCAGATACATCAGGCTCCCTGTTACTACTGCAAGAAGCTCGGCCATATCTAGAAGGTTTGTAGGAGGAGTTTGTTTGTATTGTGGTGCTGAGGGGAATCATATGAGAGATTTTTCTAATGCTCCACGTCGTGATGCTCAGGGAGCAGCTCCAGTTTAGAGAGCCCCGACAAGGCCATCGTTATTTTCTTTTTCTTTCGGAATCAATTTTTGTTCCTGCTCATTTTTATTGTCATCCAAATACAGAAAATAAATGACTTTCCTTTTCTAAGGTCCTTATTCTGCAAACCAAACGTGAACTCAAGGTCTCATAGTCCATGTCATGAAGTACGATGAGTAATGAAGCATTGCAGTTGAAGTGCACGTGTGATGGTCTAGAAGTCCGAAGCCTTCCACACATTTTTGTCCCTCTACTTTTAGGAGGGATAATCTTTGAATACGAGGAGGCAGGTTGGCTTGCCATTGATGTGCAGGCACAAGGAAAGGAATCACTCGACCCATCTTGTCTTGAACTAGAATTGTGAGTGATATCACTTTGAACGCTTTTGTTCCTGAAAATAGTGCTATTTCCTTTTTTGTTCTTAAGATTTCTCTAGGAATTTGTTTCTTTACCACAATAATTAGTACCGAGGTATCCTTACTATTTATTGAGATATCATCTTTTGCATTAGTACTGGTGCACTAGTTGCTCAAGAACTTTTCTCAGTTATAAGGTTATTGAGTTGCGTGACATCAATCGAATATTAAGATTGGTCTCATTTGGTTCGTAGAATCACGATCTTATGAAAGGAAAGTCATTTCCTTCATGTGTTTGGATGGCAAAGGAAATAAACAACAAAAGAAAAATGATTCCAAAAGAAAAGAAAAATAGGAAAGAAAATGGTTCTCCCATACATCCTAAGTATTCACTTTCCTATGGATTTATTTTTCCCTCTCAATTTCTTGACCTTTTCAAACATTGATTGTTTTAATAGAAATTGTAATTTTTCAAAGAGTAAAAAAATTGAATTTTTTTTTTCCTTCCGTGAACTAAAACGAGACCTAAGGGTGTAGTCATCTTTTTTTTTACTAGCGCATGATGTTGATCTTCGTCTTTATTTGGTTTGGTGGAAAGCGTGAAACAAGTAAGAAAAATTAAAGCATTTTATGCAGAAATGGAAACCCATTTGTACAGGATCATGCCTCCTTTTATGATTTGCTTTTTTTTTGCCCCTTTTTTTTGAGTAGACATGCTGATTTTCATGGAGTTGCTTTTTGAAGCATAAGAGGTTGCTTTAAGAAGCTTTATTATATACTCTTTACAAAGATATTCTTTAGAATTTTGTGAAATTTCATCTGGTATCTTTACATTATATTTATACATGCATGTTCATGTCAAGTTTGGTCATTTTCATTATGTTGTGTATCTTGTAGCTTTTGGCATATGTATTTCATTAATTATATTGATGAATAGCTTATAACATTAACAAGAAAATTGTATTATGACCTTAAGAAAGTGGAACCTAACGTAGAAGGCCATAGTGGTTAAATCCTTAGTTGTCTTATGACTTTAAGTAGCAAAATTAGATCTTATGACCTAGCTGTTACACCCATACTATTTGTGCTGAAGAAGGATGAGATGCTACGCCTGTGTATTGATTATATGGCACTGAATGCTATAACCATCAAGAACCGGCATCCCCTGCCACGCATTAACGATCTATTCGATCAGTTGAGTGGTGCAAGTGTATTCTCAAAGATAGATCTTAGATTCGGTTATCACCAGATTAGAGCACGTACAGAGGATATACCAAAAACAGCCTTCAAGACTAAGTATGGACTCTATGAGTTCTTAGTTATGCCGTTTAACCAACGCGCCAGCTGTGTTCATGAGTTTGAACAGAGTTTTTCATCCACTGTCATCGCAAAAGCCTTCAGGACCAAGTATGAACGGAGTTTTTCATCAGTACTTGGACAAGTTCATGGTTGTGTTTATTGATGATATTCCAAGAGCCACGCAGAGCACGAGCAACACTCTTTCAGCAGGCCCACCAACAAAAGAGGGCACCACCGCAAGGACGTGGACAGGCTTTTGCGATGACAGTGGAGGACGCACATACTTGAGGAATAGTGAATGTGAGTAAGGTTTAAGTTTTATTATAGCTATCTATTCCTCGTAATGCTTTAGCACATGCCTGTTAGATCATTACCCTAGACTAAGCCTAGCATTATGTTAGCATAAACTTGTTAGTCTAGATTAGTAACTTATACCCAAGTTTTCATAAGCTGTAGTTGATATTTGTTCTAACCAGGCTCCTTTACTCTTGAGTTACTTATCTCTCATTGTCACGACCCGCACCCGGAAATTCGGGCACGAGTGCGTGGGTACGTCCAGCCTACGCCGCAGAATCGGCGGTAGTACGCTGTCTAGGTCAAGTCCAGATTTACTAACTAGCTCATTCACAACAACATGGGCAAGATAATAAGGAGAAATGAAACTTAAGATTTGCAACTGGAAATAAATGTAACAACAGATTCAAATGTTTAGTACAGGAATTCCAAAATGAAATCGGGGACAAACCCGATTAAATAAGATAAAGAGCAAAACTAAGATAACTACTGCTAACTACTCAGCAGGAGTAGCTTCCTGTGCGGGAACTGGCTCTGCAACTGTATCACCTGCTGCCTCATAGGGGCCATAATAGGTGGGGGCAAGGTTCTCATCATCGCCTAAACAACAGATCCAGTCAGGAAAGGAGCAAAGTACACAGTGCACGACAAGATTAAACTAAATATTTTATGACAATTAAATAATGGATATCATATTGAGAAACAGCATTAGCAGAACATTATTATCTCAGAGTTAGCTGTAAACAGGAATATGAGAAACTGAAATAAATGAAACAGGAAATGAAACTACAATAGCCAGCAAGAAATATAACATGACCAGAACTATCTGTGTGAACTTGTGTTTGTTTTTAGAATACATAGTTGGCATGTAGGGGTTTATAAGGTTAATCCGGCCGTCATAAACGGCTATTAGACAATTCAATCGAGATCCGGCTGATGGACAGTCGTGTACCAACAGCTATTAGTCAATCCAGGGGAAAGGGTAAACTACATGCCTTCTAGGTATTCTCCCACCCGACATGAAAAACAAGACAGAAACTACCAATATTCAAGACATGAAATTCAATATTTCTAACACTAGGTGTAAACATCAAGGGTACATGTATGGCAGGGAATTAATTATCATAATATATAAAGATTAACTTGAAGTGCAGGTACTTGCCTGTTGTTTGGATCTGATTAGTTAGGTTCTTGGGGGAAAAGTCCAGAGATGAGTCCAGAAGCTGAAATAGACATTACCATCATGCTCAGAAGATGTCAAATAGCTAGAAACGCCTGTCCTTGGGTCCAATTTAGAGACAAGGGCAAAAACGGCAGTTTCGGGTCAAAACGGGGTCCGCCGTTGGGCCCGCTTTGCACCGAAAAACGTGTCCAGGTCAACGGTCTCCAAAATCACCAAACTTAGTGTCAACGGGTCAGGAACGATGATACGAACCCAACGGAACTTCCAGATTTGGATTCCGATAAGCCGAACACAAAATCGCCCGTCGAGCGGGGCCTGTGGGGCCCACGACACGCGATTTCGTCAACGTTCTCAGAATCGAACCAAACTTGACCCACAGGACCAGCGTATCGCTACGAGTCCGATGGCGCAAGTTTCGTCTCGATCCAACAAGTGTGCACGAAGTTAGGGTGAATTGCAAAAATTGCGGATACGGGGCGATGTTCGCGGATACGCGTTGATTCCGGTGTGCACGCACACCCGAATCAGCTTCCGCGAAATCTCACACGTCCGTATCGACGCTGCGCACGTATCTGTGAAGACCGCGCGCGACCAAGTCGTCCCGTTTGGCGGGGCGTACTCAGTTCCGGGGTGAAACAGGGTCTGATTTTTTCCTGTTTTTGGATCGCGGTGTGCGATCACCACAGGACGCGATGCCCCGAACAGTTTGTCCGGACACCGAGAGGGTCATACAGGCTTCGCAACGCAATTTACGGAATCGAAAACGGAGCTACGAAACAAAAGTTACACGCACCTGAAGGGGACCCGAAAACCAGGGTCGAACCGTGTCCGACACGTGTCCGACTCGTGTCGGACACAGGAACCAATTTCTAGGGTTAGGGTTAGGGATTTGGCCTGCGGCGGGGCTCCGGCGGCTGGGCTGCGGCGGAGGGGGCCGGGGGTGCTGCGGCGGAGGGCGGCGAGTCGTCCACGGCGGGGGGCGGCAGCTCGGGGCGGCCGGCAGCGGCGTCGGCGAGCTGCTGCAGCTGCTGCGGTCGACGTCGAGGTCGACGGGGACGGCGGAGCGGGCGCCGGAGGGGAGGAGAGAGGGGGAGGAGCCGGGCTGGCCGCGGAGGAGGGCGGGCGGCGCTGGGGATCTGCAGGGCGGGGCGTCCCGGCGACGTGCGGCGGAGGGGAGCAGCGGCAGCGGTGGCTGATCGGGATCCGGTGGCCAGGGGACGGGGGTTAAATAGGGGAGAGAGGAGGCTGGGGGGGGCCGTTCCAGGCGGAGGTGGTTGCGGAGAAGGCGGCCGGGGGTGAACGTGGGGAGGCGCGGCGGAAGCGGCGCCGGACGCGGCGGAGGCGGCGCACGACGCGGGGCACGGGGGAGAGAGGGGGGAGCTGGGTCAGTCGGGCGGGTCGGTTTGCGGGTCGGGCGGCGGATCCGACCCGACCCGGTGGGGTTTCGGGCTGGGTCCGGGTTGGGCTGGGCCGGGGCGGCCCAACGGGCCAAAATAATTATAATAATAATAATAATAATAATAATAATAATAATAATAATAATAATAATAATAATAATAATAGTAATAAACCATTAAATAAATAAATAAATAAATAAATAATTAAATAAATAGTTTTTAGGTATTTAAAAATAGGTCCGGGGTCCGATAAATTCCAGAAAAATTGCCCTAAGTCCAGTTTTTCATTTTACACCCAAAAATATTATTTTCATGACATTTTAATATTATTTATTAGCAATTAAAAATCATTTAATAATTGAAGACCATGATTTTAATTACAGAAAATTTCCAGAAAATTCTAGAAAATTTAGGAAAAATCCAAGATTTAATAAATTGAAAATTCAGGGGGTTTACACTCATTGCCTAGAGAAAAGTTTTATTCCTTCCCTACGTGTTCTGCTTGAACAAATCCCTCACCCTTCCTCTCGATTTCTCCTTGTTCATGATTCTTTATTCTTGTGTCGTGCTTCAACTAACATGTCTTACAATCGTGTCATCTCTGTTGTCGGTTAAGTTTTGTTTCTTAATTGCGAGACGCAATTCTTTTAAGGTGGGTAGATTGTAACAACCTGTTTTTTAAAAAAAATTAAAATAAATTTCTGGATCTTTCTGTAATTTTTTATTTATTTTTATAAATATCTTTTAGAGATTAATATTTTTATATATCAAATTAAGTATTAAAATATTATAAAAATTATATTTTTGGGTGTATAATTAATTAGTGGATGTTGTGTAATTTTTTTAGAATTTATTGGGCTAAAAAACTATTTTTAAATAGCAAAAAATACTGTTTTTGATTGAACCAGAATAAACTGGATTAAACCAACCCGAACCGAACCAAACCCAAACTAAACCCTAATGAACCAACCCAACCCTAACGGGTCAGATCCTACCTTACTCGTACCCGACCTGACCTGCTCCACTAACCCTCACACCCACGATCCCCCCCCCGAAACCCCCGGTCGACGCCCCGACTCCGCGATCGACCACTCCTCGACCCCCGCCCCGACTCCGTCGTGAGACCCCACGACCCCCCCCCGAAACCCCCGATGACCCTGTCCACGCAACTGCCTCCCCTCTTCCTATAAAACCCGACCACCACCATCAATCGCAACCCCCGCCACCGCCATCCCCATCTTCTCCGGTTACCGACTCCGCCCCTACTCGACGACTCCGGCACCCCGACGTCCCCGCCGACTTCCCCGACCGCCGACGACCCACAACGACCCCCCGAGTAGCCCAGCAGCTGCCGCAGCCACAGCAACCGCTGCCGCCACCGCCGTGCCCCACCGCGCCGCCCTGTCATGACATCAGTGAGGTACCCGTCTTCTAGCTTGCGTATCGCCCTGTGTGTTGATCCAGATTTCGTTCTGTCGAATCCTAGACGAAGATCACGTGACCCTCTCGAACCCCGTGTAATTCGTTCGGGGTACCGTGTCCTGTGTCGGTCGCAAATCTCGATGCAAAAAAAGAAAAAATAACCCATATTTCTGTAAATCAGAAACCGTCCCGAACTCACAAGTTCATGGCCGATTTACTCCCAACCTGTTTATTATTTCTAAATTCTGTTTGAACAGTTAATTAGACAACCTAATCGAGATTAAGGCCCTAAAATTAGTTTAATTTATTTTTTTGTGTGCTGTATTTTATTCGCGGGTAAAGTTGACCAAAAATTTAGTTTTTAAAATCCAAAATTTTTTGAAACTGGGTGTGTCCCGCTAAACGAGGCAACTTAGTCGCATACAAATTTTATTAAAAGGTGCGCATCGTCAATGCAGATGTATAAAATTTTACGAAAGTTGATTTGGATGTGCGTGCACACCGAAACCAATGTGTATCCGTCGAAAATGCCCCGTATCGGGCCAGTTCTAAAACTTGTTGTAACTTCGTGTGTGCTTATCGTTTCCAACGGAACTTGTGCCATCGGATTCGTAGCGTTACGCTGGTCCTATGACCCAAGTTTGGTTCGATTCTGAGAACGTTTACGAAACCCCGTATCGTGGGCCCTACGATTCTATTTGACGGATATTTTATGATCGGCTCATCAAAATCCAGTTCTGGATATTCCGTTGGATTCGTATCATCGTTTTGGACTTGAAGACACTAAGTTTGACAAATTTAGAAAACTTTGTCTCTGGCATATTTTTCGGTGCAAAGTGGGCCACTTGTGGACCTTACTTTGACCAGAAACTGTCATTTCTATCCCTGTATCCAAACTGGACTTATGAGTAGTCAATCCTAGCTATTTCATATCTTCTGAGAGTAATGGTAATATTTGTTTCAGCATCCGAAGGCGTTCCTGAAGATTCTACATACACTGGAGCAACTGAAGGAGTTCAAACCCTAGGCAAGTGTACCTTGCCAACTTGCAGTAGTTCCTGTTATATTATTTGCTTGAGTTAATTATTTGTATATATATATACTATTGAGATGTACATATTCAACTTAGGATCGTGAGACATTGCTTAACATCCGAATAATATACGAGTGTCGACGCCGTACGCGGAGTCGTGTAACATCACTTAGAGAGTTGATATTACGATATTATATATTTTTCGTGCTTGCTTTATCAAGTACGTCATACCATAGGATACTTGACACTGTTTATAAGACATAATCTTTCCTGAGTTATTCAAGGTGATTCTGTATAGGTTACAGGATTCGTGACATAGATCTACATAGGCATATCTATCATTATGACTCGCTGCATTAGATAGAGGTCATGATCTTGCGTGTTATGGATATGAGACATCGTGTATATGAGACATGTGATTACATTAGGTGGAGAGAGACACACAGGCTACAGGCTGATTATATGTATATATTTATTATTACAGTGCCGTAGCCACTATAGAGCTAGGCCCATTACATGATATCACTGCTACCGGCTCCCCGACACAGAGCTTGTAGTGATTTCAGCCTGAGTACTAATGATGCTCTCATTTGTATATCACATAGCTGCTTACATAGTTTTCCCTATTGTTATATTTTATATATTGTATTTATTTTGGCATGCTGTTTCTTGTACCTTGTTACGTCCCTCTGAGGAACTAGTCCCTTGCCAGTTTTGCAGCATAGACCGTTGTGGAGCCTGCCTGGAGTTGCTGATGTGTGTTGATTAGTCTTGTGGGAATTGGTGCCAAGTACTTATATCATTTCTTCCGGAGTCATGGTTATTATTCATATTGTTTATTCATCTGCTGATATAGCCTAGTTTTATAGACTCACATTCCTTTCTCGAGTCTATTCGAGCTTATGTGTTACTGGCGACAGACTTTAGCATATTTAGCTCATTCTTGTATATTCTGATCATTGTAGATTGAGGCATAGATATTTATATTTACTTGATTATATAGATAGTGACCATCTTAATACAGCTTATACGTATTCGAGTCGGACCGGAGTCTGGTTGAATGCGTAGCTGGCATGTTACGTATTCCTAGTCCTACGTATTTTGGGATTGGGGTGTGACAATAGCAGAAAACATCAAAAAAATAATTAGAACACCAACCCCTCTGTGTGTGTGTGTGTGTGTGTGTGTGTGTGTGTGTGTGTGTGTGTGTGTGCTTTTATTAAGTTAATTGAACAACTTAATAAGTTACAATTTTTTTTCTTTTTTGTAATTATAATTATGAACTATCTCAAATATTATTAGCTTTCTTTTTATTTATTTGTCTGGAACATCAATTTTATTTTTTTATTTAGAACATCTTCAGTTTTATTAGTATTTTATTATGATATATATTATTTTGGATATTATATTATATTATATTAATTTATTTTTTGAATTTTGTGTTGATAATACTGTTGTATCATCGTCCATAATAAAATATTTATATGAACATTAAGTTTTGAGGGCACCACTTTTAAAATTTGCCTCAAGTCTTAAATTCTAAAGCCCAACACTACTTCTCCTTGCCGAGGAGAATTCAAAGTCTGTTATGACTACGCTTTAATTTCAGTGCAAGTAACGACGAAACAGAATATGAGACATTAATTCTTAGCCTTTTTCTTGCTCATCACGGGGGTACAGTATCTACTTGTCAACGACTACTCTTAATACAACAAATAAATGGTGAATATGAGACTTGACATGAGAAAATAATAAAATCAAGCGTGTTTGATTGGACTTTTTTATATAAAATATTTTTATCAGAAATTTTTCATCAATTATAGTGTTTGATAGCTTATATTTTCTAAAAAACTATTATTTTCATATTTTCTTCTAAAATGATGAAATATAAAACTAACTCAACCCATAAGAAAATAATTATTTTCCGTCGAAAATAATTACAATCAAACACCCAAATTAAGTTTTCCATAATAAGACTTTAAAATTCCATAATTTATTTCCTAAAATAATTCAATAAATTTATTTATTTATTTTAAATATTTTTTATCTTGTAATCAAACTCATTATAAGCAAAACATATGGCAGCAGAAATCCCAAACATTCGTGTCAAAAATATACCGAGAGGAGAATTTACAAGTGGATGATGTTAGGGAATCATACATCAGAGCTAGATGCTCTAATACCAGGCGTTGGAATTGGACATGCCCTACAAGTGTTTTGACATCGTCTAAAACTGACCGCAGCAAAAACTTAGGCCAACCCACCTAAGATAACCCACCCTCTGTCTAACGAACACCAAGTAGAAATAAAGACAAGTATATGGCGGTGACTATATCACTTGGACAAATCACAATCTATATAACTCAGGTAAAATTACAAGATTGACAAGAACTAATGTTAAACGCTTTTCCCTAATAGGTTCAACCCCCTCACTACACTCAAGAAGAAAAGATAGAGATTATAATTAAAATCACTCACCAAATCCTATAGCAGTTTTCCTGAATGAAGGTGACGATTTCTCGATCAGATCTCCTCCTTCTTCTATCTTTGACGGCGATCCCTAAGATCAAAGAGTGACTTTCTATTAGATTTTATGTGGACTAGCACCCCGAATCTCCACCTTTATACTATATTCTTTGTGCCTCCACCCTCACCCATATAAATAGGATGAGAAACCCTAGTTTAGGTCATAAAAATTCCTAAAATAGGAGACACATTACCTAAAAAAGCAAGCACTGATTATGGACGTCCAAATATGATTTAAATATTTGATATAAATTTAAAATCTAATCAAATCAAAATTTTAATGTAGATTTTAATTGCATCAAATCAAATCATTTACTATATTTGGGCTCAAAAATTTGCTGTTACCAAATCCAGATTGGACCCAACATACTCCTCCTCTAGTCTGATGAGAGGGTGTTGACCCCATGGCTCCTCAACTAGACTCTATGTCTGTCGCCCTGCGATAAAGTTCCTGCTCCCCCATGCCACCGATCTTCGATCCCCCGAGCGGCTTTGCATCTTCCTTAATGTTCAGCTCCTCCAATGTTACGTCGATGCTAGCTACCATGCGTAGCACCTTTTGCACCAATGGGATCCTACCTAAATCAATGGCATGGCTAAGACTGAAGTCCATGACAATCAGCCTCACCGCAAGTCTCAACTACATGTTCTCAACTTTTGTCTTCCACCAGAATGTACTACCATTTTGATGAGCTTCTTCACCCTTGGTAGCCCAACCAAGCGGATAGTACGGTTTCTTCGAGATTCATACTCATGAACCTGCCTACCTTCTTGTCCGACACTAAAGTTCCCCCTTACACATGCCTCATCGAGTAGAATATCATATACTGTATACGCCGTCGATGACCCACAACTCCCCCAGAACTGTATGAATAGAGATGCACCCACCTCTGATTAAGTTTACTACAGACCTTGATCTCCTCCCTGGCTTCAAACTGTTGAAACCAATGTCGCTCCGTAAAACTTTGGTAAACCACCTGTCACCAAAATTGGATTTGTGGAATAACCCCTACCTGGAGACCGACCAACTATTATGGGACCGATAGGCTGACCCTCAATCTTTGGCTCATCACCATTCGTAGCTTTGTCTTAACGAACTGAATCTTCATAATCCTCAAAGTATCTTGAAGACCATGTTTTCGATGATCCACCTGCTGTCGGTTACCCCTCGAGCCACTATCCGATGTCTTTGGCCTGCATGTATACCTCAAGGGCTTGAGCTTGTACATGCTACAAAATAAATCTCCTTGAGCCAGCTATGGGAAACCTTTCGTAAGCATCCAATATTTGTCCCCAAATGCACTATGACAGCCATCCGTCAACCTCTCTACTGAAACTAAGTTATAGTGAAAACTTAGTACATTTCGCACACCCTTGAGAACGAGCTCCTCACCAAGCTTCATTGTCAACTGTACATCACTGATTCCTACAACTGCAGTCGTCCCCTTATTGCCCATCTTCATATATCCAAATGTACTGCCACGGTATGACGTGAAGATCCTCCTATGTGGAGTAGTGTAATACGATATTCCCGTATCCATGATCCAATTGCCATCATGACACATGCCACAAGTTTCCTCTGTATTTGTTGCTGCAATGATAAGATCTCTTATAGCCGTGAGATCCTTTGAATCATCCTTGCCTTTGGCCTTCTCAGCTTTGAACTTCATGCACTTCCTCTTGATATGACCCCTTTTCCATAGTGATACTAGCCCTCATTGTGGTCCACAGTCGTAAGATCCCGAGAACTCCCCAATGTCCTCACCCGTGACTTGGGTTTTCCCTTTCCATAGGAAGCCACCAGAGCGGACTCCTGCGAAGATTCAACTTGCTTACGCCAGACCTCCTCATTCAACAAACTACTTTTGACTGTCTCAATCGTGACAACTCCGTTAGGCGCGGGGTTTCTCACCGACACTACCAACGTCTTCCAACTTTCAAATAGAGAACTCAAAAGCAGAAAGGCCTTAAACTCATCGTTAATCACCATATTTATCACAAACATCTGATTGATGATACCTTGAACCTCGTTCAGATGTTATGCTACCGGGACACCCTCCGTGTACTTTGAGTTGACGAGTTGGAGAATAAAAAATGCCTTGTTGCCAATCGTCTTCCTTTCGTACAGCTAATGTAGCTTCTCCCACAATAATTTTGCCAACTCTCCATGGATACATGGTGAAATACTGAGTCATCTAGCCAATGGTGGATGAATCCAACGGTCTTTCGATCCAGTTATTTCTACTCTTCAGTAGCTTTGTCCGATGGCTTGGCGTTGTCGTCCTCCAATGGACCATGCAAGTTCTTACACTAGAGTAGATCATCTATCCTTGGCTTCCAAATCACCCAGTTTCCCCCTTTGATGGTGATCATACGTGTGTTCATCTGATCAATAGACATGGTTGCACATTCCCTCTCAAGAACCTGAGAGCTATGATACCTACAAGACCAGAACCTAGAGCTTTGTTACCAGATGTTGGAGAATCAGACACTAGAGACAGATACTCTGATACCAGAAGTTGGGATCAGGCACGCCCTACAAGCGTTCCGACATCGTGTTTGAAACTGACAGTAGCGAAAACTTAGGCCAACCCAGCTGAGATAACCAACGATCTGTCTAACGAACACAAAGCACAGATAAATACATGTATATGACAGTGACTACGTTACCTGGACAAATCATAATCTATATAGCTTAGATAAAATTAAAAGATTGATAAGAACTAATATTAAACTCTTTGCCCTAATAGTTTTAACTCTCTCACCACACTAAAGAAAAAAAATAGATATTACAATTGAAAGCACTCACCAAACCCCGTAAAAAAAATTCTTAACGAAAGTGACGACTTCTCGATCAGATCTTCTCCTTCTTCTATCTTGGATAGCGAGCCCTATCATGCCCTAGTACCAGAATACGAAGACGAACATGGCCAGCTACCCCATACAAGGTATAGAACATCATACGATGATCACATCTGTAACATGACAAGATGGTGCATGCTACAATTAAGTCACTTAGGGTTACACAAAGCATCTATGTCTCAATCAGTCAACCAGAAGAAGTAAGCATATAATATATATGATAAAGCAGAAAGGCGTCCCAAACGCTCTATCAAAATATACTGAAAACTAGGTATACAAAATAAGGGACTAGTTGAGTAAAAAAAGTACATAACCGTGATTAGCTACAGTATGATTAATTACAATAATGTAAAAGAAACTAAATATCCAAATATGGCGGCTAACAGGTGTTGGTGGCAAAATGTCCAAAAGAATACAAAATGATAATCAGAATGGTGGAGAAGAAATTCACTCATGTCCCTCAGCGGCCATCCGTCTGGTGCATGCAATGATAAGGGAAGATAAGCTGGATCAGCGGCCATCCATCTGGTGCATGCAAAACTTGAAGGGTTAAACCCCAAATAGTAAGTACCACAAGGAAGCAAGAATGAAGAAACAAAAACCAAGTTTATATATATATATATATATATATATAATGCATGAGCCAATAACCATAGGCTTATACACTATCGTCGAGGAAATACAACACTCCTACACCAAACAAGGACAAGAAGTGTCGTACCACACCGAGATGGCGTACATCCTCTGGTTCAAGTCAAGCTATAGGATTTTGTATCGTAGTTTCAGTTCATAGGCTATCATAGCACAACAATCTAACCCCACAACCAAACAAGGACAAGGGTTAAACTCTCGTACCACGATAGTCCATGTTCCTAGACTATTTAACAGATAAAAAATAAACTTACAGGCAAGATCAGTTAATCGAACAACCATTACTACGGATTTCTAGAAGAAGTCTGGGTTATCCCAGTAAAATAATATATATAATAGGGATCCTCAGATCGTACTATGTCCGACCATGGCTAGCCGAGCCCATATAGTAACGCATAGCACGTAGTATAGGCACTGGTCCCTTGTAAGGCCACCGAGCTAACAAATCATAGTAATGCATAGCACATAGTAGCCAGATATTGCCTTTTACTATTGTGAATGATACACAGTATCCGGGCATGTCAGAATTGATGTTTGTGAGGTGGCCGACGTATATGATCTTGGGATTTCGTTCCTTCCTAATGCTCTACCTATTTTACTTGCCTAATTAACCCTACTATTAATTGGAATCTCATGGCGTGATCACATAGTATTCCCCTTATATGTCATACCGTAGTACGTGCATGCTTGGTACGAATCCATATTGTTTCTCGTGGGCCCAACCTAGATTCATCCAAGCGTAATACAACAAGCAAACAATTTGTAACCACGCTTTGTTCATTGGCCAACCACAATGACCATTTGGAGTAATCATATAATATCACATGTCGAATAAATTACGTGGCGCCGTGGTGCACAACGAGACACATAGCACATATCGCATAGAAGGTATATCAGCACAGATACAGATGGTTGAGTTAATAACATGGGTTCTCTTGTCACATTAGAACACATTGGGCAAGTCAAGTCACATGATAGGTTACTAAGTCCAATTATACTTGCACTTATTAGGGTCAATACATGGAATCACAACAATGCAATAAAACATCAAAACCAACAAATCTATATATGTGCGTAGGGTGAATTGGGGTAACATGCACGCATGAGAACACACGTATGAGGGGTTGCCACATGGAAAATAGGCCGCATAAAACTGTCGCCTCATACAAGTCATGTTGCATTCTCATGAACCACATGCACTAGATGACGCATGCCAACATAAAAATTCTACGCCTAGAGACAAGTGCTGAGTGACGGACAATAAATGTGTCAGAGATGTGACGGACAATAAATGTGTCAGAGATGTGACAGATGTGACATACAATAAGTGTGGCAGAGAAAAAAGAAAAAACATCAAAATATGTGTATAAAATGACCTACAAGAAAGAATTGCACATAGCATTCTAATCCGCATGTCAAGCTAGTCGCATGAACTCCTGGCCGCATGAACTCTGGGCCTTTTGAAATTTTATGCGTCCATTGTTTCATGCATTCGATCTCAAGAACGCATGTACAGATCAGTCATAGGCCTAACAAGATAGGCGCATGCTAGAAGAGGCCGCATGAAGTTGAGCCGTCCCAGAACATCACGAACTCCCTAGAGAAAAAGCTCCAAAATCTAAAATATATATTTTCTTCATAAAATATTTATTTAACTCCAAATCAAGTGAAACAAAAGCCAAAACCACCTGAAATTGAATTCTCTACCACATGGAACAACTGGTTTTCAAAGATACTAAGTTTTAATAGATCAAAATAAAAAAAATCTATGGAACCCATAAAAACCCTAACTTAAAAATTGTAGATATACTATAATCCATCCATCAAAATCGAAAACACCAAGTATTAAAGTTGGAAAGGAACTTAAAGCACACATTATAGATTAATAATATGGAGGAAAAATAAAAAAGATAAAAATAAAGTGTTTCTCCAAGAGGAAGAAAGAGAAGGAAAGTGAAGAATGAGGGAATAGAGAGAAAGAAGAAGGTTTATATAGGCTAGGGTTGGATGCTTAGCTATGGGATCAAGTCATGACCAATCATAGCCACACAAATAAACCATGAGCCAAGCTCAACCAAAGAGTGGGTCTAGTCTCCATGTAACCTAATTATCATGCAAGCAAGAACTAATACGTTCTAATACGTATATCAGAAACGGAGAGTGACAAGCCCTAAGAGAAAAGTGAGCTTTCTATTAGATTTTCCGTGGACTAACACCCTGAATCTCCACTTTGTGCTCTATTCTTTGTGCCTCCACCCTCACCTATATAAATAGGATAAGAAATGCTAGTTTAGGTCATAGGAATCCCTAAAATAGGAAACTCATAACCTAAAATAACAAGCACTAATTATGGAAGTCCAAATATGGTCAAATTAAATATTTGATACAAATTTGAAATCTAATCAAATCAGAAATTAATATAAATTTAAAAATTGTATCAAATCAATCCTTTATCATATTTGGGCTCCAAAATTTACTGTTACCAAATTTAGACTGGACCCAACAGATGAACCGACAAAACTTGTCTCGTCCAATGCCTCGTGCTCCAGCCCTACAACACTCTACAAAGAAATGATGCTTGTCATGTTTTTATAGGTTGGGACTAGGTCCTGACTATTTATATAAAATGGTGGGAGTTGGGGACAATGGATGCAAAAAAATGTAATACAACGTGTACAAAGTCAAGTTGTATAATGGGCCGGGCGGCCCAAAAATTGGCCCGGGCCCAACCCGGTCAACGCCGGTCTGGGCCAGCCCGGACCCGGTCAGCGGACCTGCCCGAACCAGCCCACCATCCCCACGGTCTGGGCTGGGTCGGAGGATCCAACCCGCAAGCCCGGCCCGTATAAACCCCCTAATTTTTCGAGAATTTTTAAATGGATTTTTATAATTTTTCTGGAATTTTCTGGAATTTTTCTCTAATTAAAATTAAGGTATTTTGAATTTAAATAATTTTAATTGATGTTAATTAATATTAAAATATTATGAAAATAATATTTTTTGGTGTAAAATAAAAAATTAGACATAGGATAATTTTTCGGGAATTTATTGGACCCCGGAAGCATTTTTAAAGACCTAAAACCCAAGTTTATAATAAACCAAAATAAACCCTGAAATAAACTCAGTTTATTTCAAATAAACCAAACTAACCCAAACCGGACCGGTTTAGTTAAACCAACCCCAATCCTGCGGGTCGGATCCGGGTCTAACCCATCGACCCGAAACCCGTTAACCCGAACCCGCATTTCTGTTTTTGGATCTGGCCGGATCCTCCGCCCGACCCGACCCGACTCGACCCGACCCGACCCGGCCCGCCACCGAAACCCTCTCTTCCCTGTAACCGACCCCCGCACCCGCCGCCGCTCCGACTTCCTGCAACCGCCGCCGTCGCCGCTCAGCCTCCCTCTCCTCCGCAACGGCCGACGCTCCGCTCACCAGCGCCGCTCCGGCTCCCCCGCACCGGCCACCGCTTCCCCTCCCTCTATCTCTATAAAACCCCTCGCCCCGGCAGCCCAGACCCGCCTCGACCACCGCCCACTGCCGACCGTCACCTCCCCCTTTCCTCCTCCTCCCTGCTCCTCCGTCCTTGCCGGCCAGAACCCCGCAGCCACCACCCGGAGCCGACGCCTCCAGCAGCTGCCCCGTCTCCGCCTCCGCCTCCGCCTCCGCCTCCGCCTCCACCTCCGCCTCCGCCGACGAGCCCGCTCTGCCTCCGTAGCATGTCAACTCTCCTCCGGTGAAGCTCCAGCGAAGCCACAACACTGAAACCCTAACCCTAGACCGGACACAGCCCGGACACAGTGTCATCTCGCATCGTGTCGCCTCGCGGACACGGGAAATCCCGGTTTCACGGAGCCCGGTTCAGGTAACCCGTTCTCTCTCCTCGTAGCTCCGTTTTCCATTTTGTCAGTTGTGATGCGAACCCTGCGTGACCCTCTCGATGCCCGTGCAACCCGCTCAGTGTATCGCGTCCTGTGGTGATCGCGAACTGCTATCCAAAAATAGGAAAATTAATACCCCATTTTTCTCCTAAACTGAGTGTGCCCCGCCAAACGGGATAACTTGGTTGCGTACGGTCTTTACCGAAAGGTACGCGCCGTCGATACGGACGTGCGGGATTTCGCAGAAGTTGATTTGGATGTGCGTGCACACCGGAATCAACGCGTATCCGCCGACAATGCCCCGTATCTGCCTGTTCTGAATCTCGCTGTAACTTAGTATACACATGTCGGATCGAGACAAAACGTGCGCCATCGGACTCATAGCAATACGCTGGTCCTGTGACCCAAGTTTGGTTCGATTCTGAGAACGTTGACAAAATCGCGTATTGTGGGCCCCACGGCTCCACTTGACGGGCGATTTTGTGATCGGCTCATCGGAATCCAATTCTGGAAATTCTGTTGGGTTCGTATCATCGTTCTGGACTTGTTGACACTAAGTTTGACGAATTTGGTAACCTTTGGTTCTGACACGTTTTTCGGTACGAAGCGGCCCACTTGTGGACCCCGTTTTGACCTGAAAATATTATTTTTGCCCTGTGTCCAAATTGGACTAAAGGACAGGCGTTTCTAGCTATTTGATATTTTCTGAATATGATGGTGATGTTTATTTCAGCAACCGGAGCTGTACCTGCAATTCCCACTGAGGTCAGAGCAACAGTTGGAGCCAGAACCACAGGCAAGTGTACATTGCCAAATCTTGCAGTTATTGTTACATATTTCCTTGTCTTATTTATATGTTGTACATGCTTAACCTAGGATCGTGTGACTTACTTAGCGTTCAATTAATAGTTGGGTGCCAACACTGTACGCAGAGTTGTGTAACGTCACCTAGAGATGGATATCGTGACCCTTTACATTCTAGTGCTTGCATTATCAAGTACGTTATACCCAGGACACCTGACACATTTTATGAGACAGAATCTTCCTGAAATATTCAAGGTGATTCTGTATAGGTTACAGGTTTCATGACATAGACATTATTTTCTTAGATCTTATTATATGACTTGTTGCATAAGTTTTGATCTTGCGTGACATGGACATGAGACATTATGAAACTGTGACGTGAGATTACATTGGGTGGGGAGAGATTTACCATACAAAAGGCTAAATATATATATATATATATAATACTTTAATAGATGTGCCTTAGACTCTGACACAGAGCTTTGGTACCGTACTGGCCCTTCGAGAGAATACTGCTATGGGTTTCCCCGACACAGATCCTATAGTAGTCTCAGCCCGAGTATGACTAAAACTCTCACTTGCATATCACTTAGCTGGTTATAAATTTACCCTATTGTTTTATTTATTGCTGCACTACATTTATTTTGGCATGAGTTATCTTGTACCTTGTTATGTCCCCTGAGGACCTGGATCTGGATTATGTCCCCAGGATTAGCAGAGGATATCTATCCTGAGGTGTACGGAACAGAAGCACTTCTCAGAGTAGTACCAAAAGCTGAGGACGAGGTGATCGCTGAGTATTTTTCCTGAACATCTGCTTCTTCTATGCTCAGTTTAAATGGCAATTAAACTCTTTTATTTCTTGCTTAAGTGAACAATTGTAACAGACTTAATATCGGGTTGTTCCCCGATTTTATTTGCTTGTGACTAGATGATGTTTTATTTCCTTTTGATGATATTAATGTATTTATTATGTGGATGAGATTAGTAAACCCTGATTGTTGTAATACAGCTTAAGTATGCCCCGATGGATCCATTAAATTGGATTTGTCCATCGGTGTATGTTGCTGGCCATTGCCACGTGTCTAGTCCCTCGATATTTTGGGACTGGGGCGTGACATGATTTTTGTGGTGGCCCATGCAGGTCAACGACTAAATTGTTCAGTTTCAACTTAGGGACCGAACAGGCCTGCAATAAGAATAGGATAAGTTTTAGGATCTCATCCACTTGCTTGAATCGTTCTTGATATCTATATCGAATTCAAATTAAAATTTTGACTTGCATCTTGCCTTGATTTCTGTGCGCCTCTTATAGTTTATTTTTGATGCAGAGCAATGGATCCGAGAACCGGCGATAAAAATCCCTTAGGTACACCGCACGATGTTGTGGTCACCTACGATGAAGGAGTAACACCGGAGAATAGGGGACAATCTTCTCAAAGCGATCAAGCAGCCCAGCATAATTTAAGGTTCCAGCATGATGACATCCCACCTTCGTCGCAGTTCATTCCACCAATGTCCGTATTCCCACAAGGGCAGCCTATTGACGGGCAACAGATATTCCAAATGATCTACGCAATGATGCAAGCCCAGCAACAAGTCCAACACGAGGCTCAGCGTCGCGAGGCTGATTATGTCACGCCCCAGTCCCAAAATATCGAGGGACTAGACACGTGGCAATAGCCAGCAGCACACACCGACGGACAAACCCAATTTAATGGATCCGTCGGGGCATACTTAAGCTGTAATACAACAATAAAGGTCTAGATATACTATTCTCATCAACAGAAATGAATATAATGATATCAGATTCATAAAGCAAGATCAATCTCAATAAAATATAAACTCGAGAAATAATCCGCTAATGAGTCTGATACATCTGTCAAGATATAAGACTAAAGATAACCACAGCCAATACTGAGTATGGAACAGTATATACTCAGAAGATACCCTCAGGAAATTACTCGTCTACTGGATCTGGTGCTGCTCCTGTGTCTGCTCCTGCTCATGCTACTGCTAATGCTCATGTCCTGTATACCTCGGGGTCGATCTCATCTGCTAATCCTGGGGACATAATCCGGATCCAGGGGACATAGCAAGGTACAAGATAACTCAAGCCAAATAAATAATGCAGTGCAGAAAATAAATGAAATAAATAGGGTCAATATGTAACCATCTATGTGAAATACAAGTGAGAGCATCACTAGTACTCAGGCTGAGACCACTACAAGCTCTGTGTCGGGGAGCCGGTAGCAGTAATAACAAGTAATGTGCCTAGCTCTGCTGGAGAGTCTACGGCCTCACAATAGTAGTAGGTATATATAACATGTAATGTGCCTAGCTCTGTTGGAGAGTCTACTGCCTCACAATAGTAGTAGTGTCACGCCCCAGTCCCAAAATACCGTGGGACTAGACACGTGGCAATGGCCAGCAGTACGCACCGATGGACCAACTCAATATAATGGATCCATCAGGGCATACTTAAGCTGTAAAATAAGTCTACGACAATCATGGCACAACTAATCTCATCCACACAAGATATAAAATATGATCCACAGAATAATAAGGAATGTAAATCATCATCTAGTCTCACAAAGTACTTCGGGGAACAACCCGATAAATATCTAGTACAATGGTTCAAATGACCAGAATATAAAAGACTGAAAGAAATACTAAAAGCTGAGCATAAACATGGATGCTCAAGAGAAGTCTTCAGCTAAGACCTCGTCCTCGGATGGTGGTACAGCTCCTGGATCAGCTCCTGCTCCGGTCCCGTAAACCTCGGGATAAACCACGTCTGCAAAATCTGGGGACAAAATCCATATCCAGGTCCTCAGGGGACATAGCAAGGTACAGAAAATAATACAAGCCAGAATATAAACAGTGCAGCAAATAATGAGATAAGCAGGGTAAGTATGTAACATCTGTATAAAATGCAAGAGAGAATATCAACAGTACTCAGGTTGGAACTACTACAAGCTCTGTGAAGGGGAGCCGGTAGCAGGGGTGTCAAGAGGTGGTCTAGCTCAGCGGGAGACTGAGTAGCCGGCATAACATAATCAACCTGTAGCCTGTGGGTATCTCCAGCAATAGATGGAACAATAAGGGAATACTAAAATAACCAGCTAAGTGATATGCAAGATGAGAGCAGCACTAGAACTCAGGCTGAAGCATACTACAAGCTCTGTGTAGGGGAGCCGGTAGCAGCAGTAATAATGAGTAATGGGCCAAGCTCGGCTATAGAGTCTTGTGCCTCACGATAATAGGGGTGTATATATATGATCAGCCTGTAGTCTGTGTGTCTCTCCCCACCCAATGTAACCACACAAATCATGAACATAACGTCTCACGTCCATGTCCGCGGGGTCATAACTAATGCACAAGTCATAATGTATCTAGATTATAGTATCTCTATATGTCCTGCATCCTATACAGGATCACCACGAATATCTCGGGAAGATCCTGTCTCATGATCAGTGTCCAGTGTCCTGGGTCAAGTGTACTTGGTATGACAAGTACGAGAAGATAAAGTGTCACGTATGTCCAAATCTAGATGACATTACCCAACACTGCGTACAGTGTCGGCACCCGACTGATAATCGGACGCTAAGTACGTCACACGGTCCTAGGTTGAGCATGCACAGTAATATATATATAGCAAGGAAAATAAATAACTAAGCTGCAGAGTTTGGCAAGGTACACTTGCCTGATGTTTGAATATCAACTGTCGTCCTGGTATCTGTGGATCCGGTAGGTACTACTCCGAAAGCTGTAATAAATATCACCAACAGTCTCAGAAGATGTCAAACTGCTAGAAATGCCTGTCCTTACGTCCAATTTGGACACAGGGGCAAAAAGGTCATTTTCGGATTAAAGCGGGTTCCATATGTGGGCCACTTTGCACCGAAAAGTGTGCCGAGGGTAACAGTCTCTAAATGGGACAAACTATGGGTCAAACAAATCTAAATGTCAATACGATCCCAACGGTATGTCCAAATTTGGATTCCGATGAGCCGAACATAATTTGGTCCAAAAAGTCAACTGTGGGGCCCGCCAATTGGCGATCTGGTCAACTGTCTCAGAAATGCGTGAAAATTGGGTCACAGGACCAGCGTGTTACCATGAGTCCAGTGGCGCAAGTTTCGTCGCAATCTGACAAGCGTGCACAAAATACTCGCGAGTTCCACAAAAGTGGCGACACGAAATGTGTTCGCGGATACGGCCTGATTCCGGCGCGCACACGCGTCCAAATCAGTCGCCACAAATTTTCACGTGTCCGATTATGCTGTGTGCACCATTCGGTACACTTGGCACAAGGTGGGGCGGTCCCGTTTGGCGGGGCGCGCTCCGATCTCCCACTTTTAGAAAACCGGAAAAAGTGGGTGCGCACAGTTTTGTGACGACTACAATTTGATCCACAGCAGCTAATAGCACAAGGTTATAATACAGAAATTAAACTAGGTCATGTAATCTACAAGTATCAAAAAGAATCGTCGAATTCGGATCTCTGTGGTGGGAGATACGAACTCGACAATACGGGTGGTCATCGCAAGTTTCTGCGATTGCAGAATTCTGTCTGCTCGCGCTGACTTGGGCGCTGTTTTTCACCTAGGGGCACACGTTTTCCGAGGTTGACTATAAAACAAATATTTGAGAGGGTTAAGGGAAGATCATACCTATAAAAACGGAACCGCGTTTGGTCGAGCGAGTCAACGGGAAATTACACCGGAGCGAAGGTACCTCGAGTGGGAGACTGCAGTTCGCGATGTCGGCGTCGACGGGATGGTTGGATGGCTTGGGGAGGCTTCTCTGGCTGCGGTGACGGCTCTAGATGGGAAGAGGAAGTCTGGAGTTTTAGGTTAGGGTTTTGGGAAGCTAACTATATATATATATACGTTATATATAATTAGGAGAGAGAGGGGGAGAGATCGGATTGTGGGTTTCTGCGGATTAATGAAAAAGGGGAGTGGGCGGGTTCCACGTGAAGCAAAGGCTGAAGGGGGATTATTAACATGCTAAGTTGCCGAGTACTTTAAGGGGCTGGGAGCAAACTGATTATGCTGAAGCAACTTAAGCATTAAGTTGCTGAAGAAAAGGAATCCTAACTAGATAATACTATTATTATTATATTATTATTATTATATTATTATACTAACTTTTCTTTTTCTTTCTTTCTTTAATATAAAATATATATATACATATATATTTGTATATACATATATATATATTTATACTCATAAGAAAATTTTATATAATAGGGTATTGCACATCGCTAGGCTAGCAACTGCTCAAGGGGTCTCCTACATGGAATAAATTCCGAAAAATTCCTGATGGTCCCACAAGTCCTCTAAGTGCCCGAACACCTAACATAAAAATTATTAAAAATCTATTTCTCCTATTTAGCTCTAATTACTACAATTTAATTAATAATAAATAAATAAAAAGGTATATATGATTTTCTAGGAAGGGGGTTTTACAAGTAGATATATATAAAACAGCCTGTAGCCTATGTGTCTCTCCCACCCAATGTAACCACACGTCTCATGTCCACAACGTCTCATGTACATGTCACGCACGATCATAGCTAATGCAAGCAGTCATATAATATCTATGAATATAATGTCTATGTCATAAAACCTGCATCCTATACAGAATCACCATGAATATCTCAAGAAGATTCTGTCTCATGAATAGTGTCAAGTGTCCTGGGTTATGGTTTACTTGATAAGATAAGTACGAGAATGTAAAGGGTCACGAATGTCCATCTCTAGTGACGTTACACAACTCCGCGTATGGGGTTGGCACCCGACTAATAATCGGACGCTAAGTAAGTCTCACGGTCCTAGGTCAAGCATGCACAATAATATAAATGAATCAAGGACAATATTTAACAAGACTGCAAGTTTTGGCAAGGTACACTTGCCTGGGATTTGAATACCAACAGCTGTCCCTATATCAGTGGATACTGTAGGTACTCCTCCAAGAGCTGAAATAAACATCACCAATAGTCTCAGAAAATATCAAATAGCTAGAAACGCCTATCCTTAAGTCCAATTTGGATACAGGGGCAAAATTTACAGTTCCGGGTCAAAGTTGGGTCCACATGTGGGCCGCTTTGCACCGAAAAATGTGTCAGGGTCAAAGGTCTCCAAATTCCTCAAACTTAGTGTCAACAAGTCAGGAATGATGATATGAACCCAACAGAACTTCCAGAATTGGATTCCGATGAGCTGATCACAAAATCATCTGTCAAATGGAGCCGCGGGGCCCACGATACGCGATTTTGTCAACGTTCTCAGAATCAAACCAAACTTGGGTCACAGGACCAGCGTATTGCTATGAGTCCAATGGCGCAAGTTTTATCTCGATCCGACGTGTGTACACGAAGTTACGATGTATTCTAAAACAGGCAGATATGGGGCGTTGTCGGCGGATACGCGTTGATTCCGGTGTGCACGCACATCCAAATCAACTTTTGCGAAATTCCGCACGTCCGTATCAACGGTGCGCAAGTTTCGGTGAAGTTCGCACGCGACCAAGTTGTCCCGTTTGGCAGGGCGCACTCAGTTCCGGGGTAAAATAGGGCATTATTTTTTCTGTTTTTGGATCGCGGCTCGCGATCGTCACAGGATGCGACGCACCGAGCGAGTTGTACGGGCATCAAGGGGGTTATACAGTTTATGCGTCACAACTGACAGAACGGAAATTGGATCAATAAGGAGAGAGAACGGGTTACCTGAACAGGGCTCCGTGGAACGAGAATTTCTCGTGTCCTGGTGACTGTTTCGTGTCCTGTCTCGAATCTACCGTGTCCGGGTCACGGCGATGCTGCTGTATCCGGGTTGGCCGTGTCCGGGGCTAGGGCAGCGGGGCGACCGGAGAGGGGAGGCGGTTGGTGGAGTTGGCCGTAGGGGTTCGAGGTTAGGCGGGGCTCGGCCGACTGGGGAATGGGGGTGGCAGCTGAGTGTTGGTGGTGGTGCTCCAGGCAGGGCCAGAGAAGAGAGGAGGACGACGGGGAGGAGGTCGTGGGCTCAGGGCAGAGGGGTTCGTCGAGGGTGGCGCTGGGGTTCTGTGGCAGAGGAGGGGTCGTCGGCTGAGGGTCAGGGTGACGGTGAGGAGGGATCGAGGTCAGGGAGGAGTAGGCCATCGTGGGAGCTGCTGTGGACAGCTGCGGTCAGGGGGAGCTGCTCCGTCGGAGTCGGGTGCTGCGTTAGCAGCAGACGGGGAGAGCTGCTCCGTCGGAGTCGGCCGTAGCAGTCGGACGAGTCACGGGGGAATTGACAGGGGAAGTTGGAGAGAAAGAGTCGAGGGGGTTCTGTCACGACCCGTACCCGAAAAATCGGGCATGAGCCGTGGGTACGTCCAGCCTACGCCGCAGAATCGGCGGTAGAACACTGTAAAGGTCCGTTCTAGGTCAACCATATCTATATATCTCACAAAAAATCTGACAATATCCTCTCCAAAAGGAGGGCAACCACGCAATATATATATATGAATAATCCTCTCCAAAAAGGAGGGCAACCACGCAATATATATATAAACTCTCAATCACAATAACTAGGGAAAGAATAAAAGCACGATATGATAGCAAAAGAAAAGCAGAACCAAAGAGAGCAAGACAATATCCAAAAATATATAGTCCAATTCTATAATAGTCTACAATATCTCACAGCATCAAAGAATAAGTATAAACATCCAAAATAACAACTGGGAACAACCCAGAAAACTCACCTAGCTAACTAGGGCGCTAACGGCGTCTCCTCGCAGGGCTCCTCCTCAGTCTCGGGGTCACAGCACTCGTCAACACCCGACCCGTAGAACGTCGAACAATAATCCTCAGGATCCTCTGGAAAAAATATGCCCAGTCAGGACTGGAGCGAAGTACATAACTCTGAAAGCAACTCCAAATGCATGGTAAGGTGTATATGACGAGCAATAGAAAAGTATACAAGATGCACAGGAAAATAAATACATGCTGGAGCAGAATAAGTAGCTGTAAGGTAAACTGGAGAATAATACAAGTAGTGGAAAAGTAACTGCAGGTGAGAAAACATGAATAATAGCTAAGTGTCTTGAGCACAAGTTCGTTATGTGATCGGCTTAGGTTGCACATAAAAAATACTACGATAACTCCGTTATGCGTGAGTTGCATAACCGATATACACATGAATACTGTTTGGCTTTGATCACATAACCAACTCCTACCCCCCTCCCTCACTAATACTCTTGGATCCAACCACAACACGCTACGTACATGATAATAGCTCGCGCACACGAAGGCGAGAGCACAAGAAGCACATGATAGCACATGAGAATCAATACCCGAAGCACATGATGAAATACACGTGATAGAGTACCCGCTGAACACGATAAGGGGGATAGCATCTCATGACGGGATCCACTAGTACCAGCTCGTGTAACAATGTGTCAGAATCAAGTATTACAGTTCTAGAATAGGTGATATAAACGCTATCATGAAATGGAAACTATCAGAGGTAGGTACTCGCCTGACATCCTGAGCAACTGATGAGGATCGAGATCCGGACCGGTGTCGCAAGAACCTATTACGAAGAGCAGAATTAAATAGGGTTCTAAGGATTTAAACTGATATAAAATAATTAAAAACAGGCTTCTAGGGCTATTCTAGGTCGAACGGGTCAAACCGGTGATATCGGGTCAAAAAGTCAACCCTAGGTCCAAAAAGTCAACTCTAGGTCAAAACTAGGTCAAACGTTGACTTTTACGATCAACGGAGACAATTATGGTCAAAGCTAGGTCAAACTAGGGTGCCCTTAAAATTCTAGGTCAAACTGAGCTCATTAAGCTAGTAAACTCTCAAACTCGCCTCCTCGAGATACCGGGATACCCTCGGTATCCGATACCTCGCCCTAGGCCACGCACCCCGCCTAAACCCGCTAAAACCTATGCTAGCACGTGTAAATATATATACATAAGCATATAAAAATCACTCCAATACTATTCCTAGGCTATTGCTCAAATACCCCGCTCGAAACTCAATACCTTGGTGAGATACCTTGATATCTCAAGGTATTGGAATATTCTCCAATACCCCTCTAACTACCCCTCTAGTTAGCTATCTAGGTATATAGATATATTCCTAGTTATTAATCTAGGCTAGAAAATATATATATATAGCACACACACACACACACACACACACACACACACACACACACACACACACACACATATATATATATATATATATATATATATATTCACAACACATATACACATAACTTACACACACTCTCTATATGTATATATATCTATCTAGATATCTATACATATATATATATTGCTATAGGTATCTATCTAGCTATGTACTACCTATCTAACTATATGTACATATATATCTATACCTTAGATAGATAACTACCTATCTATCCATAGATTTATCTATCTATCCATCTACCTATCTATCTATCTATCTATCTATCTATCTATCTATCTATCTATCTAATCTATTTATTTATCTATCCATGTATCTATATAACTATCTATCTATATAACTAGTTATGTATCTAGTTATCTATATATCTATCTAGCTAACTACTATCTATTTAACCACCTATCTATTCACCCAAGCCTCGCCACGCTCCTCGCTGCGAATGCTAGCTGCTGCTGCTGCCTTTACTGCTGCTGCTGCTGCTGCATTTATGCTGCTGCTGCTGCATTGTCCTGCTGTCACGCCCCAGTCCCAAAAATACGTAGGACTAGGACACGTAATCATGCCAGCCGCATGGATATGGCAACTCCAATATATAGAAACCAAATCCATACGTACGCTGTATTATGAATATCAAATCCACAAGTGATAAAAATGTGATACAAGTCACAGGGTAAAATCTAAATCTCATCCACCAAAATCATATAGAAATAAATAACCAGTATCTATGAAACTAGATCTCAACAAGAAGTATCTAAAGAATGATAGTTGGATGGAAACAAATCCACTACCAACTCAAATGGAGAAGTAAATACAATATAAGTACAACTCACTCAAACAATATAAGTACCCGCTACCAATCACGGCTCGAAGAGAAGACATCCACGAAGCTTCTATATCCTCCCAAATCTGTGCTCCTGCAAATACTCAAGAACAGGTACACCTGGCAGCGGACCAGGTCCTCAGAGGGACATAACAAGTATACTTAAACACATGCCAATAAAGTACTGAAATAAATATCCAATGGGTCGCCTAACCATCTAAAGTGAATGCAGTTAAGAACAACTTTCCCCACAAGTGAGCTATCTGGCTGAAAACTGGGATTTGGCATAGTTCTCTTTTGGAGATCCAGGGGCCTAAAAGGCACGTCGTCTTTTGAACGCCGGTGGCCCGCCTGATAGTACATAATATATAAGGGTCATCACCACCCGTATCTCCAGCGGAGAATCTGGGCGTCACAGAAAAAGTGCAAAGGAGCTCAAATGCGGTACTTGTTGTTCTTCCCACCCCATGCTCTAAGTATGTCACATCCATGACACAATTTGGTCCATAGCCTATTCTTAGTACCCTAGCCCAATCCTGCAACCATACAAGGACAAGGATGGAACCACCGTACTACAATAGGCTATGTCCATGGACCTCTAATAACTGCCAAGTCTACTAGCATGCAAAGTTTCTAACAGCAGTTATTCCTAACGCACGTCCTACACGTACCGATAATCAGTCAATACGTGCGTCCGTGATCTATATGAGACTCACAACTCGTGTAAAAATAGGTGTCACAGTCAAATGAAACCTAATGGTGCTACATGATAATGGGGTAGTCTCATGAACAAGGTCAATGCAATACATAAATAAAAATCTATCGCGACGTCACCGTCGCGAGCATTTTATATAACAATTAAAATATATGAACTAAGGACAGAAAATAAAGATGCATGCAACATATGGATATAAATAACAGTACAATGGCAAGGTATACTTGCCTGGCAAGAACTGCAAAATGTCATGTCCAGATGTCCAATACACAGGACCAGAAGCTATGGCCACAGAACAAATATCTCCGGATGCTGAAATAAATATCACCAACGTTTCCGGAATGAGCAAAATAGCTAAAAAGCACATCCCTTTCGTCCAATTTGGACACAGGGGCAAAACGGTAATTTCGGGCAAAAGTGGGGTCCACGTGTGGCCCACTTTGCACCAAAAAGCGTGCCAAGGGTAACAGTCTCTAAATGGGACAAACTATGGGTCAAATAACTCTAAATGTCAATACGAACCCAACGGTATGTCCAAATTTGGATTCCGATGAGCCGAACATAATTTGGTCCAAAAAGTCAACTGTGGGGCCCGCCAATTGGCGATCTGGTCAACCGTCTCAGAAATGCGTGAAAATTGGGTCACAGGACCAGCGCGTTACCACGAGTCCAGTGGCGCAAGTTTCGTCACAATCTGACAAGCGTGCACAAAATACTCGCGAGTTCCACAAAAGTGGCGACACGAAATGTGTCCGCGGATACGGCCTGATTCCGGCGCGCACACGCGTCCGAATCAGTCCCCACAAATTTTCACGTGTCCCGTTATGCTGCATGCACCATTTGGTACACTTGGCACATGGCAGGGCGGTCCCGTTTGGCGGGGCGCGCTCCGATCTCCAACTTTTGGAAAACTGGAAAAAGTGGGTGCGCACAGTTTTGTGACGAATATAATTTTGTCCACAGCAACTAATAGCACAGGGTTAATATACAGAAAATAAACTAGATCATCTAATCTACAGGTATCAAAAAGAATCACCGAATTCGGATCTCTGTGGTGGGAGATACGAACTCGACAATATGGGTGGTCAATCTGGAATTCTGCGATTGCAGAATTCTGTCTGCTCGTCCAACTTTGGACGCTGTTTTTCACCTAGGGGCACACATTTTTCGAGGTTGACTACAAAACAAATACTGGAGAGGGTTGAGGGAAGATCATACCTATGAAAACAGAATAGCGTTTGGATAAGCAAGTCAACGGAAAAACACGCCGGAGCGAAGGTGCCTCGAGTGGGAGACTGCAGTTCACGATGTCGACGTCGACGGGATGATTGGATGGCTTGGGGAGACTTCTCTGGCTGCGGTGACGGCTCTAGATGGGAAGGAAAAGTCTGGAGTTTTAGGTTAGGGTTTTGGGAAGCTAACTATATATATATATGTTATATATTAGGAGAGAGAGAGGGAGTTGGATCCGTGGGCTATGGGGGTTCGGGTTCCGCTGAAGGTAGTTCGGGTTTTGGAGTAACTATCACAGCAACTAATGAGTTGCTGATCACAAGTGGCGGTCTCAGGCTGAATTTTCCAAGGAGGGAATGGTTTACAAGGTAGTATATTATTAATGTTATTAATATTATTATATTATATACTTAGTTACTTATTATTAATAGTATTATTATTATACTATTATACTTATTTAATTCTTTTCTTTTCTTTTCTTTTTCTTTATAAATATATATATACATATACATATTTGTATATACATATATATTATATATATACCCATAAGAAAATTTATAAAATAGGGTATGCACATCGTTAGGCTAGCAACAACTCAAGGGGTCTCCTACATGGAATAAATTCCTAAAAATTTTTGATGGTCCCACAAGTCATCTAAGTGCCCGAACACCTAACATAAAAATTATTAAAAATATATTTCTCCTATTTAGACCTAATTACTACAATTTAATTAATAATAAATAAAATAAAAAGGTATATACGATTTTCTAGGAAGGAAGTTTTACATTCTACCCAACTTATAAAAATTTCGTCCTCGAAATTAAAATTAAGCCACGATAGAATGCAATGATGGTATAAGATTTGCATTGTTTAAAATGCAAGGTTAGGTTTAAAGGGGTGGGCGATGTTGCACGTTGCACATCCCGAAAAATTTTATGGAAAAATTCATATGAGCGAAAAATAGGTTTCTTCATGTGTCATGTCCAATGGTGTGGACACACAAATACTCTTTTGCATAAAAGCGTTCAACAATTGGAAAATTGCACAAAGATGAGAATTGGATGATGGGCATGTCTAGGATAAGGGTGTAGAATGTGTAGGAAGGCAGTGGCTAGTGTAGTGCTCCAATTATCGGAGCACGGTAAGGCGTGTCAAGTGATATCATGTTGTAAAACTAAATAAAAATACCGTGTTCTATTTCTAAGTGAATTCGTGCTAGCCTCAGTCTCACTATCTAAGCCGAGTAGGTCAAATTCTTAGGTGAGGGGGTTTCACAATTCTGCCAACTTAAGACAATGTCGTCCTCAAAATTGAAATAAGGCAGAATCGGTTAATCCTTTATGTACAATAAGGCAGTCAGTCGCAATCTTCTTGCGATAACTAAAATCCTAATCATATCCATGGCAATCACTTCTAGGTTAAGATGACCACTGCTCCAATCAAAATTTAACCTATGGTTATCTCTTCTCCCCTTGTTTCAAATTATCCATATCCACATAACATCTCCAAGATTTACATACTCATATAACTTTTACCTCACGATCTCTAACTATCATAATCTCCTTTAGAAGTGGTTTGAGTCCAATATATTCCCATTTTCACTTATAAAATTTTGTATGCCTCAACTCTTTAATTCCATTCACATCCTCATTATTTCAAATAGGTCGTCCAACCCAAAATTTTAATTCTTAATTCAATTCACCAAATTGAAAAATAATTTAAATGCAGTCCACCAATATTCAAGTCTGAAATTCTATATTTATCCTCTAAATTAAAATTGGTGATTCTACCTTCATTGTTCAAAAACTTAACTCATGCACTTAAGGTATAAATATTGGGTCCTCAATATCAATTCATTGATCCTCATCATCTTAGTCATCCTTCTAAATTTCTCAAAATTACAATGGCTTGAACCTCTCCCAATCTAGTCTTACTCGATCATAATCTAAAAGAAATTTCTCCCGAGTTGACAATGCACTACTACCCCACTTAGAATTTACCCACCTATCACCTAAGGCTATATACCTTTAAGAAATATCCCTTAATTTATTTACTCATGTCGTTCAATCCTCGAAACTTCAACGCCGATCATATCACATATGATATGTCCTTAATTACGAAAGAATAATCCTCAAGTATGTGATCGGCCTATGGGGTATATCTAGTACTCTCTGTGTATCAAACTTTATACCCAGCACGAGGTTTCGTCTTTCCGAAATAGGGGAAGACAAAGATCAATAATAAAGAGTTCAAGGGCAGCGTAGTAGAATAGAAGTATTGGGATCAAGGCGTTTAAAGAATTCAATTAGAAATTGTCAAAGCAGTTGTGGATTGAAATCCTATTTTGGTAGTTCCTATTCACATGCTCGTATTAGTACAGTCATATAACCGATACGATATGTCAGACATGTCTAGGGCAAGTATATTCGTCTACTAATCACTACATATCTCAATCCACGTAAAGTAGCATTACGAAGGGCGAACCAAGCGCACTAAGGCTAGCTAGACCTTAATACAATGGTTCTGAAATGTATTAGTGTAGTACTCCAATAATACATGTCATGAACAAGTTCGATAAAGAATAAGCTTGCAAAACTAGGCTATAATAGCAGCATAAGTCAAGGTAGTACAAAGATTATAGATACGCTGGATTATGATGAGAGAAGTTACAAATAATTCAAGTTTGCAAAAACAACACAACATAAGCAACAATAACAAAAGACTCTACAATCTCTACAGTTATCATATTAATTCCTTGTCTAAGTCGATAGTCGACAAAGTAGGGGTATGAGCCTCTAAGTTCTATAGTCTGGATAAACACTATCATCTTATGTTAGCATACAATTACTGCCATTCAGTTACACTTCATCAATGGATCACAAGAGCTATATGATACTAGGTGGTGAGGTATACTACCCAACTTATAAGAATTAACTAATACGGTGACAGTCTTAAGAGGGTCCTACACAATAATCTTGCACATGTAAATAAAACAGAAACTCTCTATTAGGGTATATGAGGAAAAATCTTGGTATTGATTAGGGTATCCTTTTTATGTAGGTAATGGTCATCCTAAGTCTTAGTCATAGTGCTTATAGAACAAGTGTCAATCGTAGGGATAGAAAAGTTACTGGTCGTTAAGGGGGAAAGGTCTAACTTGTATCGAGGTGAGGGTACAAATTACACGATTTAAAAGCTAAGGGTTAATCATTCGTCACAATCTACAAAACAACTTAAACTTATCAAGTTCTAACTACCAAGCATAAAAATTTCACACTCAAGGCTACAACTATAAGCCTAGCAAACTATGAGCCCTTAACAAAGAATAAAATTACTTGGCCTACTATCCGAAGTGTCAGATGGCACGAGTTGAAAGATGAAGAGAAAAAACGTAATTAGCCGTCGTAAAATAGCGAGCGCTATGGTCGCAGGGAAACAATATATAAAATAAAGATAGAGGGCTCTAGATAGCATCATGGTTCTCTAAGGGGAGTGGGGTGTTAGTTGCTATGTTCGGGGTATGATCAAGGGAGAAGTGTTGATTACATTCCTCTAGGCTTCCTAGGGTGCTGTCTACTAATAACAAGATAATGATATAAGTTTATAGTTCCAATATCATCTAACTATGAAGGTTAGGTTCAGTCCAAATATTAAGTTTTGGTTTTCTATGGGTTCCTCAATGCTAGGGGCAAACAATATGGTAACCTTCTAACTAACTCTAGTAGTGTCTATACTACTCTCAAGTCCTCATAATACATCCGGGTAGTGGTAAACCAATTCTAAAGGTAAAGAATTCTAGGGTTTACTAGATATTCTAAACTTAGTGGTGTCTCTATATTCTCGTTGTATTCTAAATAGGTGTGCTACTCTAATTATCATCTAACAACAGGAACTTCTATATTCTAGGAGAAGGCTATACTTAAAGAATTATTAGGGAAGTACAGGAATCAAGCAAGATACAATTGTTCAAATAGAACAGATAGGAGGAAGATGAATCATAGTCAATGTGAATGAGATCCTATATTCTAGTCCTAGGTGCAGGCTTGCTCGACACAGTAACGTAACCGAGACAATATGCTCTTGACCTGCATGGGCCACCACAAAAATATGTCACGCCCCAGTCCCAAAAATACGTAGGACTAGGACACGTAATCATGCCAGCCGCATGGATATGGCAACTCCAATATATAGAAACCAAATCCATACGTACGCTGTATTATGAATATCAAATCCACAAGTGGTAAAAATGTGATACAAGTCACAGGGTAAAATCTAAATTTCATCCACCAAAATCATATAGAAATAAATAACCAGTATCTATGAAACTAGATCTCAACAAGAAGTATCTAAAGAATGATAGTTGGATGGAAACAAATCCACTACCAACTCAAATGGAGAAGTAAATACAATATAAGTACAACTCACTCAAACAATATAAGTACCCGCTACCAATCACGGCTCGAAGAGAAGACATCCACGAAGCTTCTATATCCTCCCAAATCTGTGCTCCTGCAAATACTCAAGAACATGTACACCTGGCAGCGGACCAGGTCCTTAGAGGGACATAACAAGTATACTTAAACACATGCCAATAAAGTACTGAAATAAATATCTAATGGGTCGCCTAACCATCTAAAGTGAATGCAGTTAAGAACAACTTTCCCCACAAGTGAGCTATCTGGCTGAAAACTGGGATTTGGCATAGTTCTCTTTTGGAGATCCAGGGGCCTAAAAGGCACGTCGTCTTTTGAACGCCGGTGGCCCGCCTGATAGTACATAATATATAAGGGTCATCACCACCCGTATCTCCAGCGGAGAATCTGGGCGTCACAGAAAAAGTGCAAAGGAGCTCAAATGCGGTACTTGTTGTTCTCCCCACCCCATGCTCTAAGTATGTCACATCCATGACACAATTTGGTCCATAGCCTATTCTTAGTACCCTAGCCCAATCCTGCAACCATACAAGGACAAGGATGGGACTACCGTACTATAATAGGCTATGTCCATGGACCTCTAATAACTGCCAAGTCTACTAGCATGCAAAGTTTCTAACAGCAGTTATTCCTAACGCACGTCCTACACGTACCGATGATCAGTCAATACGTGCGTCCGTGATCTATATGAGACTCACAACTCGTGTAAAAATAGGTGTCACAGTCAAATGAAACCTAATGGTGCTACATGATAATGGGGTAGTCTCATGAACAAGGTCAATGCAATACATAAATAAAAACCTATCGCGACGTCACCGTCGCGAGCATTTTATATAACAATTAAAATATATGGACTAAGGACAGAAAATAAAGATGCATGCAACATATGGAATATAAATAACAGTACAATGGCAAGGTATACTTGCCTGGCAAGAACTGCAAAATGTCATGTCCAGATGTCCAATACACAGGACCAGAAGCTATGGCCACAGAACAAATGTCTCCGGATGCTGAAATAAATATCACCAACATTTCCGGAATGAGCAAAATAGCTAAAAAGCACATCCCTTTCGTCCAATTTGGACACAGGGGCAAAACGGTAATTTTGGGCAAAAGTGGGGTCCACGTGTGGCCCACTTTGCACCGAAAAGCGTGCCGAGGGTAACAGTCTCTAAATGGGACAAACTATGGGTCAAACAACTCTAAATGTCAATACGAACCCAACGGTATGTCCAAATTTGGATTCCGATGAGCCGAACAAAATTTGGTCCAAAAAGTCAACTATGGGGCCCGCCAATTGGCGATCTGGTCAACCGTCTCAGAAATGCGTGAAAATTGGGTCACAGGACCAGCGCGTTACCACGAGTCCAGTGGAGCAAGTTTTGTCACAATCTGACAAGCGTGCACAAAATACTCGCGAGTTCTATAAAAGTGGCGACACGAAATGTGTCCGCGGATACGGCCTGATTCCGGCGCGCACACTCGTCCGAATCAGTCCCCACGAATTTTCACGTGTCCCGTTATGCTGCGTGCACCATTTGGTACACTTGGCCCATGGCGGGGCGGTCCCGTTTGGCGGGGCGCGCTCCGATCTCCAACTTTTGGAAAACTGGAAAAAGTGGGTGCGCGCAGTTTTATGACGAATATAATTTTGTCCACAGCAACTAATAGCACAGGGTTAATATACAGAAAATAAACTAGGTCATCTAATCTACAGGTATCAAAAAGAATCACCGAATTCGGATCTCTGTGGTGGGAGATACGAACTCGACAATATGGGTGGTCAATCTGGAATTCTGCGATTGCAGAATTCTGTCTGCTCGTCCAACTTTGGACGCTATTTTTTATCTAGGGGCACACGTTTTCCGAGGTTGACTACAAAACAAATACTGGAGAGGGTTGAGGGAAGATCATACCTATAAAAACGGAACAGCGTTTGGATGAGCGAGTCAACAGAAAAATACGCCGGAGCGAAGGTGCCTCGAGTGGGAGACTGCAGTTCGCGATGTCGGCGTCGACGGGATGATTGGATGGCTTGGGGAGACTTCTCTGGCTGCGGTGACGGCTCTAGATGGGAAGGAAAAGTCTGGAGTTTTAGGTTAGGGTTTTGGGAAGCTAACTATATATATATATGTTATATATTAGGAGAGAGAGAGGGAGTTGGATCCGTGGGCTATGGGGGTTCGGGTTCCGCTGAAGGTAGTTCGGGTTTTGGAGTAACTATCACAGCAACTAATGAGTTGCTGATCACAAGTGGCGGCCTCAGGCTGAATTTGCCAAGGAGGGAATGGTTTACAAGGTAGTATATTATTAATGTTATTAATATTATTATATTATATACTTAGTTACTTATTATTAATAGTATTATTATTATACTATTATACTTATTTAATTCTTTTCTTTTCTTTTCTTTTTCTTTATAAATATATATATACATATACATATTTGTATATACATATATATTATATATATACCCATAAGAAAATTTATAAAATATGGTATGCACATCGTTAGGCTAGCAACAGCTCAAGGGGTCTCCTACATGGAATAAATTTCTAAAAATTTCTGATGGTCCCACAAGTCATCTAAGTGCCCGAACACCTAACATAAAAATTATTAAAAATCTATTTCTCCTATTTAGACCTAATTACTACAATTTAATTAATAATAAATAAAATAAAAAGGTATATACAATTTTCTAGGAAGGGGGTTTTATACCTGCTGCTGCTGCTGCTTAGCTGTTGTGCTGCTGCAGCTGTCCACCCCGCTGTGATGCACACACAGCCCCACACACACACGAGCACGCACACACACAACTATAAACACACAGACACACACACACGTATATACATATATATATAACTCTCTCTCTATATATATATATATATATACACACACACACACACTAACATATATAAATACACACACACACTTATGCATAAATACGCACATAGCTATATATATATATATATATATAAACACACCTATTTATATATATATATATATGCACACACACACAGATATATATATATACATATACACACACACACTCAAATATATATATACACATACACAGATATCTATATATATATACACACACACACACATACACACTTACATATATATTTATATATACACAAACACATAGACATATACATACACAAGCACATATATATATACACACACATAAATATAGATACACAAACACATAAACGTATATATATAGACACACACATAAATATATATATAGACACATAAACACAAACACAACACTACACTACACACAACAACGCACAAAACCCTCTCCAACTCACGTCCAACGGCCCCGACAGGCACAAACACCTATAAATATATAAAATATAACCCGAAAATTCTAGCACATACTCCCCGAAGCTAATCCAACGAGTGCACAAGCCCGAAACTAGGAAACCAAGTCGAAATGGTCCTTCGGTCATTTCAACGAACACGCGGTGTGCGGTTAGGAAAACCTCCTGAAACGTACACCAAACCAACTCAGAATCGGCCCAAAATTTATCCACGGGTTCTAAACGATGCCTAGATCCTAGAAAAAATACTACTCCGTCGATTCTAGGCCCGTGGCGAAAACGTGCACGCACTTAGAATCGGCGACGACGAAAACCCCAAATTTGCCCGAAACGCCCGTTTCTCCGTGACACGACTTCACGTGTCCGAACGGAGATACGCAATCACCCTCAAGACACCCGACAACGTCTACCTAGTTCCGTCTAACCTAGGGCATCACCCAAAATTGGGCCAAACTCGGATTCCACCTAAAATTGACACAAAATCTAGTGTTAAAGTCTCCAAACTCAACCAAACTAGTTCCAAGTTTCTCCCACGGGTAGGCTTAGGGTCTAGGAAGATTCTAAACCACTAATTACACTACATAAAAGTAATTAGCAAAGAGAAAGTTAGGGTTTACCTCTTGGGAGTTGGAATCCCAAGGCCAAAGTCTCCAATCCACTTGAAATCACCTCCCTCAAGCTCCAAGCCACCAAATCTTGTCTCCACACAAAGTCTTGGCTCTACACACCTAGGTTAGGGAAAAATGTAAGGTTAGGGTTAACAACCATGGAGAATAGAAGAAGAAAGAAGAGGAATAGGTACTTACTTGAAGTGGGAAGTAGAAAGGAAGAAGAAAGAAGTAGAGAGGAAGAAGAAGTACTGAAGAAGAAGTGAAGAAGAAGGAATGGGGGCTGGGGCTGCTGTGTGCACGGGTAGGGGCTGTGGTTTGGTCGGCCAAAACACAATAAAAGGGGTTTCCAAAGTCCAAAAGTCCAAAATGCCCCCCTCTCACTTGGTTTTGGGTTTTGGGTTCCAAAAGTACTCAAACTAACTCCAAATCTCTCCAACTAACCCACTAAAAATATAATAAATATTCTAAACCCAAAAATAGGTCTCTCAAGGGTATGGGTTGGGTCGGACATGGGTCCATTAGGGTCTGACACGGGTTCAGGCTAGCCAAAACCCTAAAACAATGAAATAAAAATAACACAATCACTAATGAAATATAAATATAATTAATTAAATACAATACATAATTTACCAAATAAAAATAAAAAAACCCTATTTTCTAGAATTGGGTAGTGACAAGCCTACCCTATTTAAAATAATTTTGTCCTCGAAATTAAAAGATAAAACTAGGACAGGAATGCAAGGAAAGAACCATACCTCAGGGCTCGAAAAGATAGGGGTATCGCTCGCGCATTTCATCCTCCCTCTCCCAGGTCGACTCACCTGGAGAGTGATGCCTCCACGCGACGCGAACCAAAGGAATAGTCTGGTTCCTCAACACCTTCTTAAGCCGATCCAGAATCTTCACCGGCTGTTCTGGATAGCTAAGAGTAGGGCCCACCACGATCTCTGAGTGATCCAATACGTGACTGGGATCCGCCACGTACCGTCTCAACTACGACACGTGGAACACATCATGAACTTCCTCCAGCGTAGGCGGCAACTCAAGCCTATACGCCATGGCGTCGACCCTCTCAAGGATACGGAAGGGTTCGACGAAACGTGGGCTAAGCTTCCCGCCTCCACCGAAGCGAATAGTGCCCCGCGTCGGAGAGGTCCTCAGGAATACCAGATCTCCAACCTAGCACAAACAAGGTCTCTGCACTTAGTCTAAAATAAGTAATCACAAGCAAACACAAGAACACAATCTAGATTCTAAGATATACCTCGAACTCCAAAGGTCTCCTGTGGCTATCGGCCTAATGCCGCTGCCTGTCCTGCACCACCCGAAGTCTATCTCTAATGAGCTTAACCTTCTTCGCTGCATCAACCACCATCTCCGGGCCAAGCAAAGCTCTCTCGCCTACATCATCCCATGATAACGGAGTGCGACACCTCCGTCCATACAACGCCTCGAATGGTGACATCTCGATACTGGCTTGGTAGCTGTTGTTGTAAGCAAACTCTACCAAGTGCAAGTGATCCTCCCAAGAGCCTCTAAAATCTAAAACATAAGTGTGAAGCATATCCTCAAGTGTCTGAATGGTCCTCTTTGTCTGACCATCTGTCTGTGGGTGATATGCACTACTAAACTTGAGCTGGGTGCGCAAGCTAGCCTGTAGACTCCTCCAGAAATGCGAAGTAAAGCGACTGTCCCGGTCTGATACTATGTTCACAGGGACTCCATGCAGTTTGACTATCTGGCGCACATACATCTCTGCTAGTCTCTCTGTAGACGTACCCACTTTGAATGGTAGAAAGTGGGCCGATTTGGTCAACCTGTCCACGATGACCCAAATCGCATAGAATACTGAGATCGATGCGCCTCCTGAAGAACCTCCCGCTTCATCCCGTACCACCATACATGCTCTCTCAGATCTCTATACATCTTTTTGGCACCTGGATGCATAGAATACTGGGATCGATGCGCCTCCTGAAGAACCTCCTCGCGCAACGATCCACTCGGCACACACAACCTGGTACCGTGCCGTAAAGAACCATCATAAGCAATGGTGAAGTCATCTGCTAATCCCATCTGAACCTGCACCCTGATGCTCCTCAGGGACTCATCCTCAAACTGTGTAGCCCTGATCTGGTCTACCAACTCTGACTGAATCTGCAGTCACTACATCTGCATCTCAACTCCAGGCACTATCACCTCAATGCCCAAGATCTCTAGATCTGCCAGAAGATAACGATCTGTAGTCAGGCACATAGCTACCGGATACCTGCTCAACGCATCCGCAACTACGTTCGTCTTCCCTGGATGGTACTGCAACAATATGTCGAAGTCTTTCATCAACTCCAACCATCTCCTCTGTCTCATGTTCAGCTCTTTTTGGGTAAACATATACTTCAAGCTCTTGTGATCTGTGAAGATCTCCACACGCTCTCCGTATAAATAGTATTTCCACAACTTCAGAGCAAAGATGACCGCTGCCAACTCTAAATCGTGGGTAGGGTAGTTCTTCTCATGAGGACGTAATTGCCTAGAAGCATAAGCAATCACCCTCCCATTCTGCTGTAACACACAACCCAGTCCCTTCCTCGATGCATCACTATAGATAGTGAAACCTCCAGATCCTGATGGCAACGTCAACACTGGAGCTGTCGTCAACCTCCTCTTCAGCTCATCAAAGGCGATCTGGCACTCCTCTGACCAAACAAACTCCACGTCCTTCCGGGTCAGCCTGGACAACGGCTCTGCAATCCGGGAAAAATCCTGAACAAATCTCCTGTAGTAACCTGCCAGTCTCAGGAAACTCCTGACCTCTGCTATTGAACTCGGAGCACTCCATGCCTCAACTGCCATGATCTTTCTCGGATCCAGCGAGATCCCCTCTCTAGTCACCACATGACCAAGGAATTCAACCTTGTCAAGGAAGAACTCGCACTTCGAGAGCTTTCCATAAAGCTTCTCATTCCTGAGAGTCT